>CH003293.1:0-174745 GCA_000149265.1 Ciona savignyi
TATTGACAAATTATTTTTGTAAAACAGAACGAATTATGACAATATGCTAAAGGACTAAACATTAGGACAATTAGGTATTCCAACAAAACCAAACTAATTGCAAAATATTATTTTGCCTACCAGTGAGTAACTGTCAATTTTGTCTTTACAGATCTCTAAAATCTTATGAATTCATCATTCATGTATTTATGAAACACATGGACATGCCCACAAGACACGTTTCCAGTTGTTAACATTTCAAGGAAAAACAAAAAGCAGTTTGTGCAACAATACAATTACTTGCTTCGGGTGGGTGACAGCTTGGTTATTGGCAGAATATTGTGTTTTGTATAGTCATAATAAAGTGTGTAGAGCTACTTTTAGTGGGTAACAACTTTTTTAACAATAATTTTTACAACTACATTTTCCGATTTTATTCACTCTAGTTCATTGATCCTAACTTATTTAATATTGAGTTAGATTTTCTAGGTTAAACCTATGTACAGTGGCATAAAAATGGTATCAGTGTGTGGAAGATTACATTAAAAAAACACAAGTGCATTACCATTTACATCTAGGGCGGCTGCCCAGCAACCAACTAATGGGGGATCGGGTTGGTTGTTCAGTCGTGCAAGGTACGGAGCATGATTCTCATCCCAATATGAATTTGCAGTTATTTCCACATCCAGTATCGTCCTGTCTTCCATGCCCAGTGGTTCGAAGCATTCTGTATGAAGGAGGTGTAAATATATTTTATTGTACACAACCTACTTACATGTACACAAATCAATGTTAACTTTGTTACCCACTTTTCTTCCCTTTTTTATTTCATCATCATTAAACATGATTAACATCTTTTTATTGCAAGTAGGAACAGAATTAAAAGTAAGTAAAACACATCATTAAAAATATTAAATCCCCGAACAAAAATCTAATATTCATTCTTAGATTCGAAAAACAGTTATATTGACTTTACATTTTTTGCTTGGACTATCTTAGAAAAACATGCATTATTCTTTGACATTTAATCATATTATGATGTACGTCCGCTATTTCCTGAAGAAACTATTTCTTACATCAAGTGAAATTATGTTACATCACTCGCCCTGTATGAGATAATGAGATGAAAGAAGTTCATCCAGTGAAAATACCTTGCACTGTAGTATTTCCTACACTTGTGTAAATATAACTTTCCCAGCCATAAAGGTTGATCCAAGACAACTTACGCTGTTCGGGCATCTTGCAGATGAAAGGAAGAGCGTTGGTACATGGCACATCATCCCATTTGTACCCAGCACCCGCCCACAGCTGCAAGCAATCCCCACTATCATTCGGCTCACCATCTTGGAAATCCGAATAAGTCTGGAAAGATGGTAAATGAGCTTTGAAGAAGCTTTTTATCAAAACAGCCGGATAGTACGGTGCTGTAGTTGGAAGAATAATCTGTTTAAGGTATTTGTTCATCAATTTTTCACAGCATAAATGCATACTTTAAAACTTATCATTTAATTTAATATTATATAATTTAAATATATTTGCATTGTGGTGATTTCTTAATGATTGTCGTATTTTTCTGCTTCTAAAATGGCTTGTATTATATTCTTATTTATTGTAAAGACCAAAAAGTAAGAAATTGGTTGATTGTTCCCAGCAGACTGGGATAACATGTGACTCAATTAATTCCACAGGAGGGAAGCAACGCCTGCCAAGTACCTTTCTCACAGACAAACTAAGTATACTGGCTAGAGGGTTGAACCCAGAATTATCACATTGAAACCATTGCAGACTGTAAGTACTCGACCGGATCAAGTATAAAATAAACAACCCACCCATGGTGATGAGTCTGACCAGACATATGTGCCTTCCACTCCCACATCTGTAGCACCAAGCCAATTTTCTCCGAACGCATGACCTGTGGTAAATGAATTGGAAATTTTCTATCAGCAATGTGAAAATGCATAACAAGCAAAATCTACAAAACCCTGTATTACAATTTTTTGTACTTAGTCATTAAAAAAATCAATGAATATTCTACAACGTTGTATGTTGTATAATATTAACGTATAATTTTTGGCAAATGTAGCCAACTAATTTATAGAGAGTTCAGGACTCATAGGGGAACAGACACCAACCTGTAACAAAACCATTTTCTTCAGAATCTAAAATGCTGACTAAGTGGGCTCCGCTTTTTTTGCACAGCTCTTCAGAGCTGGTCCAGGAGAGTTGGTCTTCGTATTCAAAGAAATAGCAGTGCTTGTTATACCAGAACCAGTCTGGAGGGCAGCCTTCGTGGATCACTGAAAACACAACGATAACATGAGATAAAAATCTATATTTTAAGGAAAAAATATCTGTCTTTAAATAAATAATATTAAGCTAGGCAAAAAAAAATTACACATATTATTGGTTGGTCGAAAGTTATGCTAAAACACTTATTTATATGTGAAAATAATTGAAAATTGTGAGCATAGCCAGAATCAAAATGACTTCAGTTGATGCAACAGATGTTAATTTAAAAGTAGTGTAGATGCCTAAATGGCTTAATACATAAACAAGGCAAAAAGTAGAGCAAGTTAGAAAGTCTAAACAAATATAAGTACCTGATTATTCTGAGGTTTACATATTATCAATGCCATTACAGTTTGCATTGGTGCCTTTTATGTGCAATGTGAGGTATTAAATCAGGAACGTAACCAGTAGTTTTGAAGCCACCATACATTGTGAATAGAAAGACTTAATAACCACTGTCAACTACTTACCACTGTTAGGTACCAATGGTTTCACATCCACCCCTGGAGCAATTTCACAAATAAAAGCTTGCTGTTTGAAGCAGTCATAGGTCTCCCATGAACCAGATGATGATTCAAGAAAGATTTGACCACAATCCCATGCTCCCTAAGAATATTTATTTATCATTAGAGGTAGAGATGAGATGGTTGCTAACATATATGTCTCAACCAAATAAATTTTCACTTCCCAATTGTTAAGTTGAAAACTAGAATTACAAACCTCTAATAATAAAATATTTAAGGGATAAAATTTTTAGCATTCTAGCAATGAATATTAAAATTTGGAACAATCTGTTTAAAACTGTTTAATCGAGATAATAACCTCTGGCTACATGTGGTATTTACAACATGGATTGATGGATCATCAGTCAAAATCTACTTAGTTATGTACTTGTTGGCTAAATTTTGGTCGGTGCAGCCACTAATATATCAAACATCCAGTAAAGCTTTTACTGTAATTATATAAGAAAACAAAATACTTTACATTTTTATCGTTTGGTTGGTTAATGCCGAAATTCGTGTAATCACTCGAAGTAGCAGAATCACCATTAACCCATTGGAAGACTCCGTCTGTCACTGAGTCTGACATCCCAATCCACACATCATTCGAACCAAAGTCCTGCATCTCAAGAGCGCGGGACATAACATATTTCTGCACTGATTCACTGTGTAAGCACAATCAAAATATTTTATGAACACAGTGATATTTATTATAATCTAGGGCAGTGATTCCCAACCGCGGCTCCCAGCTAGCCTTCTTGCGGCTCTCATTGACCTTTGAAAATCCCCTAAAAATATTAGAAAAATCTGATTCTAATAATAAAAAAAATAAAATTAGTCTTCGAAAATTACCCTTGCTTAGTTTGAAGGCTGGGAAAAGAGTTTTTAGTTAAGATTAGAGGCAAGGAAAGTTGTGAAAAGGCTGCTATTGTTACATCACTGTTTTCTTCAAGCAGTGTGTTTTCATGAGTGTTTTCATGCGGCTCCATACGTATTCTAAAATTTGAAATTTGGCCCCGACGCTAAAAAAGGTTGGGAACCACTGATCTAGGGGCTTAAACATATAATCACTTTCACATAAGTTTATTCAAAAACCAAAAGGGTTCTGATATCTTACTTGAGGCAACCATAAATACAGATTGAGCAATCAAATCACTGTTGTAAAATGTCGCTTTTTAATTTAATCTATATCACTTGTTTCTATATCTCACCATCTCCATACAGCCACATCTAAAATAATTACGTAACTGTTTTTATAGTTACCTATCAATTATTATCATATTAGCCCCCATTGTGGTGCATATTTGGTTGGCTTCTACCCAGTTTGTTCGCAGCTCCGCAGACATTCCAAAGAAATAACACTTGGAATTGTACAGACTCCATCCTTCTGCACATGACCCTGCACAATAAACAGTTTTCAACCATTTCCTCATAATGTATTGTTCAGGCAAAATGAATTGACCAAAATTATTGTTGTAATCTTGTACATCCACTTAATCAAGGCAATGCCTAACAACTGGCTTGTCGAGGGACATAACCTCCATAGGAAGTCGGTCATTGTGGAGATGAAATCCAAAAAGTCTGGTCATGAACGACTTTCTATGGAGGTTGTATATTTTATATCATATATTTTTTTATAATTTCACCAGTAAGTCCAGCTTCACACATATATCCACGACCTTCCCCACATCTCTCAACAGCCCAGAACCCATCTGAAATGAATAAACTATAACTCAAATTTTCATGTTGTATATTTACAATTGATATAAATTTTGCTATATATATATATATATATATATATATATATGTATATTATAAACTGCTTTGTCACTTGGTTATGGTTTAAACTTTATTCTTTTAAACTTAAGTCTCTAAATAAAATTATTTTGCTTTTTCACAACGTTGTTCTACAGTTCAAAAGAAAAAAAAAATTGTTTAATAATTTAATCTAAAAACAAACTTTATTATAAAGAATATGATTGAAATGAAACTCACCGGTCCCAGTACTGGGATCAACTTTGACGCAGTTGTCAGATGTAGGATTTAACTGAGGTTGACCCACAGCCCAGTTTGTGTAGGAATTATCATTAAAATTCTCATTGGGATTGCTCCAGTAAAGATCATTGTACTCGTGATTCTGGGATATGATATAATTAAAACTTTTACCGATATATTATTTGAAATCACTGACGAATTGAATAAATGACAGATTTTGTGTTGGCGCATGTAAATACAATATAAGGTATGTAAAGCAAACATTCTCTCGGTTACCTCAAGTTACTGTAAAAATGGCAAAGCCACCAAATAGCGAAATGGCAAAGTTATCCAACAGTATCCCGAAAAACTACAGTCATTATTAAGAAACAAATATCTAGAAAAAAAATCTTGCTTTACTTACAATAGAAGAAAGACCAATCCATGTGTGAGCATTGTGTTGATTAACCTTATTTGCTACATACAGCTGTTCAGACAAAGTAGTGATGGCCACCAAGTTAGACCCGACTAGTTCACATTTGTATCGAGCAGAATGCCATGGTATTTTCGCATCAACATACAAATAGCAGTGACCATTATATTCCTCCCATCCTTGGTCAACCTGACAGTTTGGGCTGGGATCTGTGTAAAATAGAGTTAATTGGTGGACGTGCATCAAATACACCACTTTCCAAACATTGGCTAATATACCATGTTATGACTATAATAACAAACAAGTTATTTAGTTATAATACAAACACGTCCGGCTGGTCTAACGGTTAAGTGCATCGCCTTTTAATCGAAAGGTTGCAGGTGTGAAACTGGTCACTAGCTAGTCAGTTGTGTCCTTGGGCAAGGCACTTTACGGACATTGCTTGAACCCAGCGGATTAATGGGTTCTACTAAATTAAAGAAACGATTCAATCATATACAACACACTGCAATAGATCCGGTATCCTGAGGGTGGGCGCGAGCTGATCTGACGATTGCCCGTGTGTTAACCCTCTTGGTTTTCCTATTTACGGGGATAAACATGAACATCCTATCCTATCCCATCCTAATGTATTAAAGATACAAAAATGGAAAATTCCAGGGTGCATTTACAATTGCAATTAACATTAATAAGCATTTTTTTCTTCTTTTTATTCCATGAGGATGATGATTACAGTAGTAGCGGATTTTTTTTTGTAAACTGTAAGATTTCTAGCATAAAACAAAAATGAGACAGTGATTGATAACCGCAGGAACATTAGTAAGTTAGTAATATGTATATTTTCTTACAAAATTTAAAGGTTTATCTTTTAAAATGAAATGTTACATGGATGGAACAGCAAAAGACATAGGCAGTCATTAAGTCAACTGTCCTTAAACTTAATGAGAAAAAAAACTGGAATAAAATAAGTTATATTTCATCATTGCAATCTCTGTGATGGCTCAAACATGTTTGTTATCCTAACCTGTTCTCCTGCAGACTATGTGCTAGAAAAAGTATGAGTACATATAGGCTGATTGATTTTAAACTTACCAATTGTAAGAGCTCTTTCACAGACAAACAGGTTTGGAGTCAAACATGACAAGTCATTCCACAGTCCATTTTCATTCTGTGTAACGCAGTCTTCTTCTTCGCCGTTTGAATCTACCCAGTTATCAGGTTGCCCGCCATCCCATGCTCTGTATGGTCACGGGTATATATATTAGGAAACTGTGGCAAAAATAAAAGTAGTTTTGCATTTGTTAGAGGGTTTTCCCCTAATCAACGACAAAAACACCAGTTCCCATACGCCTGCAAAGAAAATTTTATCGTCATATTATCCGACCAATCAAAAAATGTGACCGGAATAGTGTCGACGATTGGTTAAAGCGATTCATTTATATAGAGTATTTCAATTAAAAGTGAAACTAGTGACAAGCCCACTTCGAACAACGCTTTCTAAAAACATGGGGTTTTTATGTTCAATTCCCCTGAGAAAGCGTATGCAGTTGTCACACGACCAATCATCAGATTATCCCGTGCCAAGCGTCGGGTTACCGCTGCTCTTACACTCTGCTAAATATGATTAAAGTTGTTACACTTTAGTAAAAAACATTAAACCAACTGATTGAGCCAACGTCCACAAGTGTCTTATGCAATGAACCAACCGAATAGGAGGGGTTAGCCTAATGTCGGGTTAACCTTTCGGCAAACCACAGACGCTATTACCAACAAGCAATAATACCTATAAAAAAGTTTCAAACTAAAGTATGTAGTGTGGTATATATTGGGTAAAAAAACAACATGCAACTATCCTCAAAACGGGTTGTCTGGTGTGCAATGTACTCGATACTCACGCGTAGTCTAGCGTTGTTCCGTCAACCCAATTCCAGGCGTCTTCCACGTCGATATCGTGTAAACCAATCCAGTGCCGTTTTCCGGCTGGAATTTGGGTAGCCAGAAATGTCTGTATGTAGGATATTTTATATATTAATAAATTGATCAAATATGATAAGTATTTTTTTACGTTCTCGTTAAGACTTTCAATGACAACAAGTCCTCCAAGTAGTTCTTCACATTTGGATTGCGCATTGTGCCAACTTAACGTTGCACTAGTTTTAAAGGAAAAATAGTAACAGCTGTCTCCATTCTGTACCCAATCCGAAGGACATGCTGCAGATACAACTGCAGAGACAATATAGATTGGTATTAATATATGGCAAAATTTCTAGGAATGATAACAGACTATTCTTTGTTAATTCATTTTCCTCACCTTTAATAAACATACACGCTAGTATGTACTTTATAACATATTGCATATTGCCTTTTTTGACCTAAAAGCTTATTCATGCCTAATAAAAATAATGGGTTAAATTTGCTTAGCTTCTGAAAATTAGAAATTAAAAATTCGGATTTTTTAGGCAATCACCCATTGAGCCATTACCGATATATATGTCATGTACATATCTACGCAAAACAAAGTCAAGTCACACAATCTA
The DNA here is from genome assembly GCA_000149265.1 of Ciona savignyi. Lineage (NCBI taxonomy): Eukaryota > Metazoa > Chordata > Ascidiacea > Phlebobranchia > Cionidae > Ciona > Ciona savignyi. Next base: position 7,713 of record CH003293.1, read on the forward strand.
TTATTACTGCACCAGGCAGAACGAATTATATAATCACGGGGACGTTGTTAATAATATTTAACTAACTGTCATGGGTTCGTCCGAGTTATGTACGGTTGTCTGATGGTTTCTTATATAAGAACTACAGCGTTGCATAATCCTAATTTAAACATTTTATGGGAGTATATAAATAAATCCTTGGTAATTATAGATCAGTAAACAAATTAATATTTACTAAAAAGTTTTTTTTGCAAATGCGATTTTTAAACGACTAAGAAATTCTAAGTCTTCTTTCTTTTTTATTCCATTTATCGAAAAACATTTACTCCGACAATTACTTTTATCTCGCTCTCTTTGCCAATGTAAAACAGTAGTTTAAAATAATATATCTTATATGACTGCGTTTGTTTTTGTATAATTTAGTGACTCCAACATACTTCCCATCCTAAGTCTATATCACACTGCCATGGAAATGGTGATGTAGAATATGCAACTTTATTTTAACATTTTGGATTGTTTGTTTAATGCAATCCGTGAGTGGCAGTTCCCGGGTAAATGATGCAGGATTTGCCCGCGAAGCGGTAAACTACAGTAGTGCAAATAATTAGTTAAGTATTAATATCGTGCATGCCTGGTACAACGCTATTGTCTCAGCGGAAACAAAGAAAATAAATATAAACTTATCGCTGCATTGTTCATTTTACGGCAGCTAATACAATTTTTATTAGCGATTACCATAAACGATTGCACTGCCCACTTATTATAGACTGAAATAGTATTAATTTTTAGATTTATATATATTTTTTAAGTTGTTTTAGCAATGTATTTATTTATGCTATAAAAGACACTTTTTAATATTACATACACATGTACACATGATAACCGATGTCGAAAAATGAAAGTTATTATTTAATAGATGCACCTGCCCATTTGACCCCTGATGTTGCCCATGGACACTGCAGTATTTTAATAACAATTTAATTCTTTGTCCAACCCACCCGTATGAAGACGTGAAGACATTTCAACCGTTTCAAATTCTGATTTTATTTTTTTCTGAAACTTATACATTTCTAGTTTCGTTTAAGCGGATATATTCTTATTTTGTTTATTCGTTGGAAGAGTGAAAGCTTACATGGGTATTTCACGTGACAAAACATGCAACGTACATTTTGATTTGCTATGGCTGCATTGAACTTTTGCGTTGAACGGTTAAACGCTACCTGTGTTGTTGGTTTATTCATGCCTTTACCATAGTAAGATTATACAAGTTTGACACTATGAACGTACGGAAGTCTATTTTGATAACTAAACAATTTATGACAGATCCACCAATAAGAAATGTATTTCTATTGCTTTCGATTGTTTTGTTAGATAGCATGGCATATATAAACAATACAGGCTATACGTTGGACTTTCTGTTTGTAAAACTACATTTAATATCTGTTTATGTCAAGTGTGCATTGCTTAGTCGACTTAGAGAGTTACAAGGGTTGCGAGATAAATATAAATAACATGCGTAATGGTTTTGCCATGCAGAATGTATCAAACGTAACAGCATTCTCGGAAACTCATTTGGTATCAAATCAATTGTGTCTTTGTGCCGCTGCGTTTATGGGTAGATTCATTAAGACAACAATGTTTAGCCAGACAATAAGATTTGATTTGTTCACATTGTCTCGTTACATGCATCTCTATAAACTACCTCGAAACAATATTCACAATTATAGGAAAGTTGCAAAGATAGCGATTATTTCATTCTTTCCTATTTTTATTAAGAAAACTTGTAAACTTGTAAAACGTCATAACCTTTCGCAGATATACTCGGTTATCGCAGTAATGCTTAAGGTTTACTTAGCGTTACCGCAGTCGACAGAGCACGCCAGGGTAAAACCCACTATTCATAAATTAACATTAACATTTAACACAGCGACGAGTATAATTTCTCTAATAAAGTTGTTTCAGTTCAGTTTAATGGATCCGTTCGTTTATTGGTAAAGTTCGTTTACATGAATACGGTCCTTGCTGATTAAAGAAGCTCCCAATTATTATATTTGAACATTCAATTTATTATATTGGAGGGACAAGTATTGTCGATCACGACAGAGGCAGTTCCGCTTTTACACCCAATAAAAATGAATAGGCCAATATAGATAAGTGGAAGAAATTTCCTTGTGATAACAATGGCGTCATCGCTTACTGTAAATCGGTGGTGGAGAAGTATTATCCATTCGATGACTTTGTATCGAGCATATCTGACGCCTTTCAGCAGACGCTAAGAATTTTAATCAAAATCTCCTCAGTTTCCCAGGCTTTCAATCGCGCGTGTTGCAGGAAGTAATCGGGGACGATTACAAGCGACTTCTTGTCGCTGAACACGAGCGCATTGCGTCACAATCCCACCGGAACCCGACCACAAGCAACGCTCGAACTACAAGTTCGAAGTTGAAACAATGTGCGGTCAAGTGATCCGCTCTTTTGACTGGAGTTTGGCGCGCAATGTTGGTGGGAAATGAGGAAATTCAGTTTCACTTCCGATCCCCGAACAAACTCGCCTGTAGTTCCCAACACATGACCATATTTTTGCCGATGAACGGCAATCAAATGTCAAAATTCGAATGAGCAATCGGTTTTCTGTTGGCTTTAAATTAGTGTACGAACCGTATTATTTAAACAGATCCGAACAACCAAGATTGATCCTAAGTGATATATAAACAAACGTTTTGGAAAGGTAGAACCCACTAATCTTCTGCTGCACTACCTGGTATTTTTGTTGTCAAGTATTTCCATTTTTCCGTGCTATGTTTACTACTTTAATGCGTCGCTAATCTCAGCAAGAAGCTTGATTAACGATGTGTTTGCGGAAGTGAGATAAAGATTTTGTAAGTTGGAAGATGAAGCGGTCGGGCTGTCGTGTGCAGTCTTTCCCAATAGGCCGTAAGACGCCCAATGCCGTCACGCCGTCGACTCCCAATCGGCTTTTTCCGGCGAGGATCTTGGTGAAAGCGACAGGCCTAAGGACGCCTGCAAATTCGTCAAGGCAAAACGAGTGAAAGTGGCCATTGTGGCATCGTGGCGGTAAAATAGATCCGGTGCGTTATCGATGATCGACGACTCTATTCAGAAGGGAGATAGTGATTGGTCATTTTTGTGCCGCTCAGTCTGATATTCTACTTATATACGCCCGGATTATTTACCACATACGGATTAAGTTGTGTTTGCAAATTGACTCAAATACCATTATCAAGATCATATCCAAACTCATGACAAACCAATCTAAACAAATTTAACTTTCAATATCGCCAATAACACATTAATCATGCTCTTATAAGGCGTCAATGTGTGAAGTGAGCTATATTCAACTATGTCTTGTCATTATTCATACAGATAATACATATTAATTTAAAGTAACGCCTTTTTGTTGTTTTTTGTTTTGCGAAAAATTTCCCAGTACATGATTTATTAGGAAGTCAATTATATCAGATGCTAACTGTGTAATATTGCTGTTGTGTGTTCGTCATAATGACATACTTCAAGATAGATACGAGGCGCGCGGACTTACCAGAAAGTCATTTTCAACGTTGGAGGTCTGTTCGGTACGATCATTATCGCCCCGAAACGCCAAGACAAGCATGTAATCTGGCGATGCTCTTGGGTTGCCAAACGTAAAACTGTTTCAATTAGTTGGCCGTCCTTTGGAACACAGTTATGGTTTATTGTGTACACTGATCGGCGAACATGCCCGGAGCAGGTAAACCGAACTGTCCGAATTTGTAGCAAAAACACATTTGTGTCGTTGAAATTTTAAACAGATAGTCTACCTCATCATGAGTTGGATGCGCGGTGTCAATGCCGTGTAAGCTGTATCAGCAGAATGCATTGTATAGAGTTTAAATTGTGCTCGATTTATCCTGACGTAAGGCAACAACATCACTTACATATTATCATTCTTTGAGAGCATCACGACACTAGTTGGCAGTCAACCTTGAAATGTGCACATTTCGTCTGGCACCGCTGTCTCCGGCAGTTGGGTTCTGTCATTAAATAAACGAGGCATGCAACGGCATCGCCGGGACAAGAAGTGCAAACCCAACTTACCGTGAAGCTGGAATAATCCGGTCAGAGGCGGAAGAGACCCGTCACCCAACTCGCGATGTGTGGCACCATTTGTTTCATTTAAACAAGCCGGCAGTCTCACAGTTGTACTTCATCTTGATTTATAAAAGTCTTCCAAATTACCTCATATACCTATGGAGGTTTAAAATTATTAAAAAAAATACCCGGCACAAATATTTGATCAAACAATACATGATCATTATTGAAATCAGCGATATAAATTATTGTAAAAAACTTGATTGAAAATGAAGCTGTCAACATCACCGAAAAACAATTCATAGTAAAAGCTGTGAATAGAGATAGACCTATAGTTTACTCCACCAAGAGAGCAATATACCCAAAAAGTGGCAATCTCACTTTATTGTATCCACGCAACGTAGACAAAATCTTGCATAGTTCCTTGATAGAGACAAAACGTTGGGCTTTCATTTACCGAAACTTCCACACCGTTTCGAATGCTGGGTTTTGTGAGCAGCGCCACGTCAGGCTTGTCAAACAATAGATGTACAATATCTCTGTTTATGGGGTGGTCGAATAGGCGTAAGAAGCTAGGGATTATCTTTATGTTCATCAGTGAATCGACCGAGAACTGTAAACAAGGGTGCTGGTCGCAGTGTCGCCTAGGACGAAGTCTGTGTATATAGCTCGACCGATTTCATGGTAGCGTAATCCCGTTGGTCATTTTGATGCGCCATACCTGACTAAAGGAGGAGCATCATGTGTGGTCGGTGCCGGGTCGGTTTATATGTTGGCTTCGACTAAGTCACATCCGACGATCGGATTTGCACGCCTAAATTCATCTGATTGACACAAGGCACCAGGGTCGCGGCTATCTAGAAGGCGGCACACGCCAGTTAAGCTTATTTTTTCGCCACGCATCGACTAGGAAACGCCTGGTCTGGCGGTAGCAGAAGTCTGTTAGATAATTCTGAATCCAAACTGCCAACTTGTTGAAATTTTATACAATAACGTATGTTATAGATAACCATCTCGGCGGTTCAGTTTTACTAAAAAAAATAAAAATCCAGCATGAATCGCGTGTAAATTTTGGAAGTGCCACAAAAATCCGATTATCGTCGGCCATTTTCTTGGTGTGAGACAGCGCGTATTGGTCTCGGATACTTAACTCAAAAACGGAGGAACGATAGTGACAAAATCCGTATAACAACTCTGGGAGGATCGTGTGTGGTCGAGTTGGGTCGGACTCCATTATCTTCCGATGCATCGCAGATAATATCACGAACTCACTGAGCATCGGTCGAACTTCCAGTCGAGCTCGCAGCGACCGTTTCCGAGATTTAAAAGCAAAACAAACAAGATAAGTAGATATTATACCGATAGTTTAATAACCATATACAAGGAGGGAATGTGACGCATAGAAAGTAGTTGATTAAAGCTCAGGGCTGCAAAAGTTAAACTACAACGAGGCGTTATCACCGTTGAAATAGAAAAAATACCCATTTTATATCAGCTATTCAATTCGCGTACAAGGTGATTGCATGTAGGCAGTGGAGGTGCGCCAAAACCGGATCTAATCTGAAAGAAAATGTTTCCCGTTCTCGAATTCATTGTATTTTGTCTCAGCAACTAGGTTTGCAACGCCATATAAACCAGCGTGAGGAGAAAGCTTCGGCAGTAAAATGGAGATACGAAATCGAACTGCGTTCTTGTTTTATCAGTCAAATGCATATTTTATTTAAGAAGCAAGCGCCAGGTGTTAGTAATCGTTACCTATTTATATAGAAAAAAATAAATCTAAAGATACTTATTTAAAGCCACATGCTTAATTTAAATATTATCATTAAATCATGTCAAACACATGTGGTGTTATCTCAATGTCTGGTGCTAGACTATTTTTTAAATGGCGATTTGCTTTTTATTATTTAATGATATTTTACCGTATTGTAAACCGTTGTTGTGAAGCCGACATATTTTAATTTCCTTATTGTAAGAACAATATATCTTTAGATAAAACCATCAAAAAAGGAACATTGCCTTTAAGCGATCTTTTATTTGAAAACGAAAATGAAAACGAAACCCCAGTTTTACATTGAAAATCTTCTGGCCGATAAAATCAAGACAAATTCATCGAATAAAAACGGTGAAATCGCCACGTCCAACTTTTCACCTGAAACAACATGTTCAGCAGATATGCAGAAACGAATACAAAAGGTTGGTACCATATTTTGTGTTTTAAATGTGAAATATAACTAGGTAAATTACAAGATAAAATACTGTTACTTCGAAAATTAGTTTTCTGGATTAGCGTAGTGATCTTCAAAATAAAAGGACAAGCTGTAGTGGAAAGTAAGTTGGTTGTGTATATATGGAGATATTTATTTTTCAAATCCGCGTCGATATTGATATTTAAAGATTTTGATCAAGTTAAAGGGATAGACTGCGCATGTGCAGCGAAATATGTAATTTTTATATCAGCAGTCAAAAGTCTTGTGTGGTATGTGCATAAACTGCTTGCATACACCTAAACAAAATGTACAACTAAAAGATAACTTACGGCGTTTCAAAGCGATCGCATCATTATTTTTTTAATGACCAAGCAGCGTATTCCTTAACTTTTAAATCTAATATTTCTGGGAATACTTTATATTAAGTTTCTCTAAACAAACTTCAATAGTATTTAATTTTGATAAGCCTTCTAAAAAGAAACAATAAAAACTTTATTTTGTTGGGGCAAGACTTCCGGTGACTTTTACTAAAAAATAACCCAAAAATATTGATTTAGTTATACCAACTGACTGTTCTGTTCATTATATATATATATATATATATATATATATATATATATCTTCAAATGTTATTCTGAAACGTATAAAGGACTCAAAACTATTAATTTGCTTTAAAGTTGTAGATTTATTTAATACAGAAAACTCTTACCTTGTATTTTGTAGATTTATTTAATACAGAAAACTCTGACCTTGCATTTTGTACAGAAACTCTGACCTTGAAAACTCTTTTTGGTAAATTTTAATTAAATACAACGAACATTATTTTCCAATGAATTTGTTTGTTTAGTTAATAATTTGGTTTGGTCATTTTATACTTTGCTTGTAACAAAATATTAAAAGAAACGTTTTTTTTAATTTGTCATTCTAGTAATTTTTTGAGGTAAAATAAAAACAAAAATGCAAAACTGCCTAATCGCTTAAATTTTTACCGAATTGACAGGACCGACAGTAAGTTTTTCTTGACCGCAAGGTAAGTGATATTGATCGCTGGTAATGATGGTGGGAAAGTTGAAATGTTTAAGCTGTTCTCATAAATTGTTCACTACTATGAGACGCTGTAGTTTTATATTTGCCCAGCACGAGAATGGATTAGATTGTTTCGCCGCAGCTAGTCAATCAATTCATTTCAATTGGGCCAATTACAACATAAAAATCCATGTTTCTTTAAGGGCGAATCCGTCAGCTGCCACTCTTCCGATGTCTACTTTGCGGTCAGTGGTGAGGACAAGGCTCGAAATAGGTCGTGCTCACCCCTTCCGCCTTCCAATTCCGAGAATAACTCGAATGTTAAGTCCAACGAGATTAGCGCGTTGTTCAGGAACGACCGACAGCAGATTCTTTCTGCTCACAACTTGCAAGAATATGGACGTGAAGTACGTGGTTGGATAAGTCCTCCCAGCGACCCCATCTTAACACATAAAACACTTTGTTTTGACCCGTTTTCGGACATCCTCGAAGAACGACTGAAAGGAAGCGAAGGTATAAAACCAGTCGGCGAATTCCTTAAAGAAAATAGCTCGGGCCTTTCACAGCATGTTAGTAAATATCCTTCAACAACGGAATGTGCGGCATGTAATATCGTAGGAGGGACCAGATTTCGAACCGGACAAAATACAATGTCGTATCTTTCACCACTAATGCATCCAACTCCATGGTGGGGGGCACACCATGCATTGGCGGCTCTAGCAATGCGCCAGGAAGCTTTAAAATCTATCAATTCATTTCCCGGTTATTTATTTCCAACGCAGTCTGTCCGTCTACTGGAAAGAACTTCCGTTGGGTACACAGCTTCATATTTTGGTCTACCGAAATGTGGCCAAATAAATGACTTTGTAAATGACCGAAATAAAATTTCGAAATTTTCCGAAGGAAAGTGTACGGACCTAAACGCATTACACAACGTCTCGAATACGTCTCAGGTTTTGCGGCAAGAGAATCCACAAACGTCGGGTTTTACTTCCGGCGAGAAATATATCCACACCGATCTACGCGTCGGCCATATTGTGCAAAATAGTCACCGACACGAAGAAGTGTCTGACGTGGCTTCGGGAGGTTTCAACGGGATTGATTCTTCAGGTGTTGAATCTTGTTTGTCCGATGGATCAGTTTTATCAGCAAAATCGACGGACACTTGCCCGGAGATCACAAGACCAGGATATCAAATTAATACGAGATACGGAGGGGCGACAAAGAAATGCAATTTCACATGCGCTGTAAGTATGTACATTTAACTAAGAAACGGCGTACGGGGTTAACGTACCTAATCTTTTTTGAAAATATTTTACATTTATAGGCTAAAGAAGTGTTATTATTAAATCATGTCAATTACAGATTTGCGGAAAGGCGTTCAAGGCACAATACAATTTGACCCGACATATGCCGGTACATACCGGCGCCCGACCTTTCGTTTGTAAAGTTTGTGGCAAGGGTTTCAGACAAGCCAGCACGCTGTGTCGGCACAAGATCATACATACTAAGGTAACGCTTCCTTCCTGAAAGCTTTGAATGTAAGGGGACGTATTTGATATGTTTATAAATATTTATAAGCATCCAAAGCCGTTTGAAAACGCACATCATAGAATAAGGTGCGGATTTCGTTGACGGTTTATAAAATAATAATTTGCAACCCTGTACAAGCATATATGGTAAGAGCTTCCTGAATGACACGCAAGTTTAAATACCTCGGGGTTCGCTACAAACTGTTCTCCTAAGCTACGACTCGACGCACACGCAAACCACGATTAGCTTATTTAAAGTACGGCCGGCTATTTTAATCCCATACACGCAAGGTGTAAGACGGAAATCAGTTTAGACAAGAATCAAAACGTAAAGTAAAAACAGGTTATGCATTATCATCTCCTGTCAAAACGCTTAATCAGATTAATGGGTTGCTCGACAGAACCTCAAATTTAATATAATAAACCTGAGTTCGCGCACAATTACGATTTAATTTTTCCAAAAGTGCTTGTTTTTAAGAATTCAAAATTATCCTAAACATATAAATGATCCATGATCACTGTAAGCATAGGAAAGCAACACGACGTACTGGACGAAGTTTTCTCCCCGATACATGTCGTTTTGTAACATTCTTTCGAAACCTGAAGTGTGGCCAAGGACCCGGGTAACTTTTAGGCTTGTTTGTCTAAAACACGTTAAAATACAATGAGAAACCAAACAAAAGAATATGTGACAAATTATATTACTTATGTTTTAGGTGGTAATTATAAAATAAGCTTTTTAACATAATAACACATCCATTTTGTATTGGGCCTTTAGGCTATAGGGTAAAAAAGATAATAAATAAATAAACTGCAATGACGATAATTTATTGGAAGGTTAGTTTAGTAAAAGCGATTTTCACTTAATTGCTGCAAATTTATTATTGCGTTTGTTACTTCGATTGTTGGTAGGATTAAGCGCTGGAAACTTACACCTTTAATTAAAATAGCGCAAAACACGTTAATTACTTTATGCAAAGGACCCATCTCAACAAACTTTTTCATCGCTCAATTTTTGAGCTTCTGCTACTTTCCAAAAATAATTTTGTCTTCGTAATATATTGGGAAAACGAACTTTCAAAATTAAAAAAAACATTTCACCTCCCTTTTGTCATATTGTGGGATATATTCTCCCCTTAACATTCGATGTAAACGACTGTGGTCCAGAAAATATAATGATATTTTAACTTAAAAGTTGGAAAAAGATGTTATTAATATATTCCAATTAACATACACAAATAGCCACATTTATGTTATATAGTTTTCGAGTAAAGTTTACAATTGTTAATGTTCGCTGAATGGCATTTTTGGTTTTTATTCATAAAACAGTGACTGTATAGACTTATACGACAGACTAAAAATAGAATGTCTAAACATCCGATGTTAATTATGGAACTTAAAATGATGAACTCAACGGAATATATCGTATGCGACCATCGTTATACATATCATCGTCACCGCAGAGGTCAATCGACAGAATATCGTTTAGTACATACGGGTGGACTGGCGTTATTGCTGTTAGATAGATATAAAGCGTTGGGCAATGCTGCATCTTGAAACGAGCCATTTGAAACCAGAAACTTAAAAGAACGTGTGTTTTTTTAAATCATGCCCCGCTTTGATCTTGTGACGGGTTTGTCACTATATATATATAATTATTGTTTGGTAGTGGAATGCTGAAGTATGAGTCGGCCGTGTTAATCGTTCGGACATAGGTCACTTTGACATGATACGTTTATTTTTTGTCATTGGATATTGTTCGACTGAAAAGGTTAGAAACCACGGTTTTAAATCCGCGAAGTTTATCTGATAAAATCGTTTGGTCGATGGGCGCCTACCCTGTATAATCTTCTACATTTTATACAGGAGAAACCGCACAAATGCGGTATATGCGGGAAGGCGTTCAATCGGAGCTCGACCCTTAACACACACATGCGAATACACAGTCAGGATTGACGGCCCGTATACTTGGTCGATATATGTGGCCAAGGGCTTTCACCAGCAAAGGGGAAATTACAAAAACCACAGACTTGACCCACAGTACAGAAAAGCAGTTTAAATGTTCGATTTGTGGAAAAGCATTTCACCAAGTAAGTAGCTCATGTGACTGTAAAAATATTCCTTATAAAACAAACAATCTAAATTCTCGTAATCATTTTGACGGAACCTTTGTTTTCCTTTTTGAGGAGATGATTTCTGCATCGTCTCGGGTGTCACCTACACTTTGCCGCTTTGCCTTTCATTTATCACCAGAATTTTTGTCGAAATTGACTGGTTTTTAGAAAATGCCTCTCAGAATTATACAATAAAATAAAAACAATAATAATAACACAAGAAAATAGCTCTTACTGTAGGTTAGCGACATCCAACGGTACGAAAACAAACTTTATAAATACTATAAAGTGTAAGCAACTTATGGTTAAGCTCCAGATTTTGTAAAATTTATGTTTCGGTTAGGTAATTTATCTTAAAGTATTTTCGTGATTGGACCACGCCTACTACAACGACATAGCTTTACCTAAACATACACCACATTATTAGAGTTACTCCCCATAAGCTACTAATCACAATTCACATTATTAATATCTATTTACCTAACAACCTAAAACTAAAACTTTTGAACTATATTAATATATTAAACTATATTAATATCTAAATTTTTATTTTAGGCTTTTTCGGTGGTAAACTGATTTAGTTTAGCTGTCTATTTTTTTTTGATTATGAGCCTACATACTTTTACAAATTCCTTCTAAATTTATAGCAAATTGTCTAACACACTCCCAAATTTTCGGCTAACAAACAATATTCAAATAAAACAACCAACTTCAAGTAAACAATGACTTGTCGTATACGCTCAGTGAATATTTTATTAGCTAAGTTTTCATTAATTGTATCCCGGGTGTTAGTAAATCTATATAAGTAACATTAAACCGTACATAACAATGGTTGAAACGCGAAGTTTGATTTCATTATGATATTATACCTAAACTGGAACGCATACAATACGTATTTATGTTCTAAGCAAACAAACACTTCTTATCTAAAATAAAAATATAGTCATGTTACAAAGTACTAGTGACAGGCAACTAGTTGGCATGGGGATGGTTTGATAGTTTCTGTAAATAACGTATCGATTAGAAATTACTTTTAAAATTATTAACTAATTTTTACCAAATGTTTGCATAGAGATTAAAAATTTAGAATAGATCCACAGTTTTGCCAGTTTAAATTTGAAATATAAAAGAATAACTCTTTTACAGGTATACAACCTTACTTTCCACATGCACACACACAAGGAGATAAAGCCGTTCACTTGCTCTGTGTGTGGCAAGGGTTTTTGCAGAAATTTCGACTTAAAAAAGCACACCAGGAAGCTCCACGGCAAGACAGCACGAAAAACGGGATGAAGATTTCATTTCACTCCGCGTATTTTTCGGATTCATTTTTTTATTGTCACACTGGTGTAAAATATTTCCACATCTAAGAAATTCTTAGAATACAAATTTTATACCAAAAATACAATACACCAAGTTGGACAAATATATTTTAAAAATGCGTGTAAATATCGTTGTATTATCCGTACAGTACATACCATACACGAAGCAATATTTAGCAGGTTTATAAGTATAGGCGAAATATGATATATGTAAGAGATTTCCTCGAGTAATAATACATCACATGCTCTAGTTTGCATATTGTTCCATTCCCTTCTGGAGCAGTTTCACCATGATCGGGTAAACGTCGGAGAATTCGGTGCCTTGTCGAGACCGCACGGAGTTCACGTAGCTCTCCAGCGCCCCCCGGAGCATATTCAGTCGCTCCTTCTCGCTCGAGTGCTCGTCGAGCCATTTACTGTATCTGCTCACCGACCATTCCATTACCTGCGCGATGTAATCGAGTTTAAACTTTTTTCCCTAAAAGTCTCTTCAAGTTGTTGTTGTGGCGTGAATGAGCAATCGTAAATTGCATGCACGTACCACGTCAAGGAAATTCTATTTACCAGGAGTAAATCTAATTCGATGGTTTTCAATGGTCGTTTTTTTCCCGGAGTTGTGGGTTAGTCAACAAATTTCCACAACTTTAAATTCAGAAAAGCATCTTGTTTTCTAAAATCGATTACCTGGTACGGCGGTCTGACGTCGGCTGGTGCTCGTGAAAAGAGGAAGTGGAGCGCGGTGCTAAAGGGTATTACGTCACCGAACGACGGGGAATCTCCAATGACATCATTGCTTTGGAAGAGCAGCGGTCGAAAAGCTCGCAACAGGCGATATGAAGCACCGAGGTCGGTGACACGTCTGCACAGTGGTGAGATCGCGAGCTCCATCTGTGGTTAAAGTGGTAGCGGTGTTTGCGCGGGTTATTATTAGTGATTTCTTTTTTTAGTCAGGCTGTGTTCCGAACCCGTGATGGTTGGACCATTGACTGGGTTCGTGTATAAACTCAGTACACGAAGACAATTGGCCTCATTCTGGCGTTACTGCATTGCTTTTGATGTGTTCAGTTTGAGATGATGCATAAGCGTTAATAACGGTTGGGTGCAGAATGAATTCTTATACAAAATAATATATAAAAATAATGTCAGTGACAAACCGATCGCTGGATCGAGTGATAAGATGCCACGTAGCCTTCCCCGATAAATATAACAAACTAGATTTTATATCCAATACTTATATTGTTTTCGTAATTCGCAACGCTGGTGTTTGGGTAACAGACCTTCAAACGTAAATTAGTGCATAAACCTCACCTATACTGTGCAGGATATCGCAATCCATATTTACCTCTTAACGCAGATTAATCGCGGTATATTCATTCTTGCTTTAATTACTAAGAATCCCTTCGGGTCTAATATCTTAGTCGATTAGTTTCGTATTTAAAACTTTTTATCGATTGTTATACAGGGGAAATATAAAGATATAATTTAATATTCCCGAATGACCCGTTTGGTTTCCAATTCACTGTTGTTACGAATATATGATATGTGCATTTATTACGTTGTTTCTTTAAGAAGAAACTGATGGACTGAACAATAATAAAGTTTGTCAGCATCTGGTCTATTCTTTGCTGGCAAACATTCCGAAAAATTTCAACACGACTGGACAAACTTGTTAAAATCGATGTCGAACCGCTAGTTTCGTTTCCCAAGTTTTCCACTTTAAATTTAATCAATGCACACCTGGAACAGTGTTAGAAAGCCCCACACGCATCTTGATGCAATGCAATTAAGGCCGGGGCGACAACAATTCAATTAAAGGTTTGTATAATTGAAGATCGATACAACTAAGAACTATGTCCAATTGGTGTCAGATGGTGTCGACCACCATATTTGAAATTACTTCATACTCGTGATGGATGACGGAGAAGATCATACGATTGGTGATTGAAGTGGGAATTATGGTGGAAACACATTATTAAATCAATGTTTGGCATTAACACTGAATCAATGTTTGGGATTTTTTCAAAACCGATATTATGAAGACGTCAATGCATTCGGGTGCGATTGTACTTTAATTAATTTTTCCAATAATAAAATTAATGGATAATATGAAGTGATCTATCCAGCCTGGCGTTATAGTTCAATCGAGATTTTCATAATATGAGTTTTGCAAATTTGCCGAACATTGATACGCAGCAGCATGAAATCAGTGACAACCAGTCGGGAAGCCTGAAATCTCTGCAAAGCTTCCTCGGCTGTTGAATAATTAATCAGAGCCAGCAACCCACCTGCGCAAAATCTGCGGCGAGTTTCATCTTTCCGCCCTCGCTGAGTGGAGTGAGGAGACTGGCGTGGCGGACAAATAGGTCGATCGCGCGATGACCAAGCGGGAGAAGGCTGAAATCATTTCTATATTAGAAGCCCGATTTATTAGATCTATCGATCGCAGCATAATTGTTGTGCAGCAATTTTATCTTGCAGCTCGTTGCGTAACACACATCACGTGTTTGAATGCACGCAATAACAAACCGGTACAACTTGGAATATTCATTTTATCCAAGAGCTGGGACAACGACAGTGGTTTCGTCACGGCACCTTGTTCTAACAGACAGACTGGCGTACTATATGGTGCTGTATGTTTAACATTACTTTAATTTTTAAAGGATCCGTTTAAACTCATTTGTGCCTTGCCTTCGGACACAACAACGCAAACAGTGGATCAATCAATGCCAGCTGTCAAATACCAAACTTAATAATTCACTGTCATGAAATGTATGATATACACATCTGCTTTGTGATAGAATGAACCATTAATGGGGGAATTGTTACTTACCCAGATTAACTAACACCCGGGATGCAATTAATGAAAACTTAGTTAATAACATATTCACTGAGCGTCAGCCCTTGTACAAGAGAAAGATAAGCTCCCAGTCATTTGTCAGAATATTAAATTCCCGCACTCGTGTTGCGAAAATGACTGCATTGTATTTCAGTGTAGAAACTATGGCGGTGTAGTAACGCCCGCAAGACTAGATCGGGGTACTTTACCTTTCCATTACGAAGTCCTTGAAAGTAAACTGGCTAAAATGGTCCTTGACCACCCTTGATAAAAAGTCCCGCAGTTCTTTCACGTAGAGTGAGCACAGGGTGTTCCCCGAAACTGAATCTACATCACTGCAAGGATAAAAAATGCATGTTAATAAACAATGGTGAAAACAATGTAAATTGTATGTTGTTTTGGGTTTCATCTTGCGCATATGTTTCTATACATTATAGAACATTGGCCTTACCAAATTACAACTGCGTTTTTTAGAATGTTAATACGGTTGCGTGATGTGAGATTACTTTCAATATTTTAAGCTTCGTTCTGTTGTAACGACAGTTTTGTTGTTTCGAAACACTATTGCGCCCAGAAGCACAAACGTACACCAGAAGGGTCAACATATATTTTTAAAAAACTAATATTTTGAAAGAGGAACATTTTGTGGCAATAAATATAAAAAATTCCAACAACCACCGACTTACACGTCAAAATCCTCGTTGTGCATTGTGAGCACGATGGCCTCGACCGCATCGGCGACAGAAGACACAAGAGGCTGCACCGCCCCAGCCATCAGAAGTGACAAACATTCCGTGGATGCTCGGACGGTTTCAATTGCTTCTAATTGGAGGCCTCGTTGCTCAGCTAAAAGCTGGTGGACACAAAAAATAGGGGTGATGTTAATACAATACACAGCCATCAACCGCACAAAAGTTCGGCGCGAATAATCACTTCGCCTCGTGAAAGCAAGATTGCAGCCGCGATGATAAACATTTACTCTCAAGTCCATGTCACTTTTGGATGAATGAATCATGGCATTTATTTCAGGGTTGATGGAGTTTATACGAGCAACTTACCTTCAACAGGGACTTCTGGAGTATGTAGAGTGAATTAACAACAGCGATGTTCCTGCTTTGAGCCGTGGTGGGAGGGGCAATGACTTGACTTGCGTCACCTTGTGTTTGGATCTGTATATACCGAACCACATTAAGCAATGTGTGGTCATCAGGTGATAACACAACACTCTATGTTGTAGAATTGGACAATTAGATACGAGCGTGTGACAATTGACAAGCTGATGATTGTAGGCTTTTGGGAAGTTCGAATGTAATGTATTGTTCTCATTACACAAATATGGTTTATACAAAAATGCATGCAGTAGTCTGTTATCTGTATAAGTTGATTACGATCTCCCAACTCTGCGCACAATTTGTAACAACAAAACCGTGTTAAATTGCAATCAATAGTGAGTGTATGGCCACATATTCATTATTCGTTCTGTAATGAGAATATGAAGAACCGATGTAATTTCAGGCTATAAAAGCTGCGGGGAGTGACAGTGATATACATATGCTTCAATTAGAACAGCAGTGCAGACTGACCCAGAACCCGTTATACATTATTTAGTATAAATTACGTCAGAAAGCAGCATGTAGCGGCTAAAAATAAGCGATAAGCCGAAAATTAGATTATTGGCGAAGGGCCAATGGGATTAGTATCTTGTAACGGGGAGCGACCGGCCTCTTGATTATTGACAGATACAGGGTTGATTATTTCGCGCGAAAAGCAGTCATAAATCGCTGTAATGGAAAACGTACTCGCTTTGGCTATTAAGGCTAGCGTGCGGCGTCCTATACAAGTCATTGTTCACATTGAAGTTGGTTGTTTTATTTGAGAAGTGCGGGAATCACATTGTAATCAAGTGGGAATATTAAGTACTTCTCACACATCCTGGTCATAGCAATAAATAAAGTAATTTAATCAATCGTACCTACAGTGAAATGGTATTGGTGACACACTATTTGATACAAACCAGTGCTTGACAAAATCTAAAGTAAATCAGAAAATAGCCGGGTTTAGACTACTTTCACAGTGCGGTTCGCTGTTTTTGCGATTTCCCCCCACGGTTATGTTGAAACAACCACAGCAACTTCAAACACACGCGGGGCTTCAGAATATTCTTACAAGAACTCCTATTAATCAATCATGGCTCGTCTCTCTATACAAGTCCGATCGTAGATACAGTAGAACCATATGCTCCGTTTGGTCTTATATCCATGGAAATCGGACGTAAATTCCGCGGCAAATGACGTTATTATTAGCGACTGCGTGGTAAGTGGTATCACGAATGAGTCTATTTCTATAGCGGCACGTTAAATAATTCATGCATTGGCGCAGCTGCTGCAGAAATGAGGTATTACAAACGTAATGGACGCGACCGATTAACCATGGTCAAATGTTGTCGTCGACAGCGGGTGGATTGAACTGGGTGTTGGGAATAACTGGTGGCGGGTTGGATGATACGATGTAAAAATTTGTCCGGCCCGATGGTCTAGCGGTTAAGTGCGTCGCCTTTCAATCGAAAGGTTGCAGGTGCGAAACTGGTCGATAGCTAGTCGGTTGTGTCCTTGGGCAAGGCACTTTACGGACATTGCCTGAACCCAGCGGATTAATGGGTTCTACCAAATTGAAGGAACGTGTCTATCATATACAACACACTGCAATAACTCCGGTAACCCGACGATGGGCGCGAGGTGATCTGACGATTGCCCGTGTGATAGCCCCCTAGGTTTTCCCATTCACGGGGATAAACATGAATATCCTAAAAATTAGTTTTAAAATGTGTCGTAAATTACGTTGACACGCCCTGCGGATCCTACGTTCTACAAACTTAAGATCGTCAAAAGAAAGCAAGAAGAAATCCCCTAATCTGACGCTGGGACCCGTATTTCCTGGCTGCAAGTGTTCTACATTCGCTTCCTACAGCACCTCATACAATGCAACACCAATAGAATTTACCAGCTGTTCCGACTTCACCGCGAAAAGTTGAATGGTTTTAGCGACGTTTTTGGCCACAGAACTTCCAAGGGCGGGATCCACACTTGCAACATTTAATTCACTGAAATGACAATTATTTACTTTTTTCTCACCATACTTTATTGTGATTTTGTACAAACACCCAAAAATATTAATAATTAAAAGACGCAAAAAATGGTCAAATAATATCGAGAAAAATGTGATGCTGCCGTTCCACAGTCGATGGAAGATTACACGAAATTACATTAATTGCAATTATAATAGAAACTAATTTAGAACTGCAAATCCTTCCAGGAACAATATGCTAAAATCGATCGTCGCGGAATTTATTCGGCATTAATTTCACACCTTTGAATTGTCTTGATGATCGATTCAATTTCGTCGTCCGATGGTGGAGTGCGACCTCCGGTGGGAAAAACGAGATTGATCGGGTCGAAGAGACGAGAGAGCGAACGCTGCAGGTACGCTCGCTCGAAATCCACCAAACACGACTTTAGCTCAGTCTCGGAGCTGTTAAAAGAAACAAAGCAAACTCTGTAAACATTAAGCTTATTTTATAACTTATAAATGCTTCTAGAATGGCCTTTAGGTTTTAATGTCAAACCTTTGTCGAAGTTGTACATCTTGCGATATTTACTCTTTTATTATTGAAAGTAAACATCGCAAACGTACAAAATCATAACCATCGCACAAACCATGGTAGCTTACTTGTATGAATCATCCGATTGATCAGGGATGGGAGATTGAATTGGAAAAGGCGAAGATTTGTCGGAAGAAACGTCGCAGGAGCCCTGCAGAAATAGCACTTTTTTTATTATTTTTTTGCTAGAAGCATTCTGGTGTCCAGTTTAATTTAGATGGTAGAGTGTAACTCAATATGTAAAAATCGTATAAATGTATTCTCTGCCCATAATGGAACTTTTATAAATGAAATATATTATTAAATGGAAAACAGCGCTTTGGATAATATAGGTGACTTCGAAAAAAACGTTTGGGTTGTTTTTAGTGGAGTTGAGTGTTTCAAGTATCTCCGTTCGTTAGCAGTTCGGTTCGATATATTGCAAAGCCTGGTAGTCTAATTACGATACAGATCTATTTTAGAGACACTGTGCGGCAAGCATGGCCGTGTAATAAGACCGAGACGGGAGCCCGGGTTTTAGGAAGTTCATGAATATTTAAAGCCTGTCCAGAAAGGTAGACTGATTTGCGTAGCGCGTTGATCCTGGTTCGGTACAAGAACGCACTTTACACCACACACTTTTGTTGGACGCTTCAATTGATATAGAAATATACGAAATAAAACCGATGTTAAAACCCCTCATTTTATCTGGTAAAATAAAATTCTGAATTTCAAGTAAACATTGCAACCCGACACAATACATGATTTTTTTGGTAATTTTTCAAGATCCGTACCATAATTTTAACATACCAAATATTTTATTTGTATCTTCTTTTCTGTATTTTTCTTAAAATAAACAAAATACAAACCGTTCTGAGGAAGAACTGGCGATAAGTATTACTAAATCAAAACCTGCACTACAAACATCTTTAACCCTCATACGGGTAGGTCTGTACAAAATAATATCACTAGTCAATGAATACCTCAATAATTTTCCTGTGGCTGCTTAGCTTGGCCCAAAGTTCGTTTACAAGTCGCAGCAACTTAGGGTATTCCCCCTCAAATGCTTGCTTCACGAAGTTAGAAGCTGAGGAGAGTTTAAGTGGGTTGTTACCGCATATACACTTGCAAATAGGTAAAAAATCATATTCCCGACGTTTTCCACCAGACTTTGGAGTGAATGCACTGTTTGCGCTCGGGTAAAAAACATAATTTGACCTTCGCGTGTTGTTGTGTCATTTAGGGGAAAATTGGGAATAAAAATAACTTGCCTTGCGCGCTACTAGTCAATTCATTCTTCAAATTTTCCATCAAAAACACCCAAAACTTGTGAACAAATTCAACATCGCCGCCATTCTGAGAACAAAAGCCATGAAAAAGGAATTTTGGCAAAAAATATATAAACTTGCGAGTTTGCTTAAATAATGAATTTCGAATAACAGTAAGCATCGGACAGTATGGATTAGTAATAAATAGTTGGAAAGAAAGATGAGATTAAGTAAGTGTACCTTGAGCAGCTCGTCCGTGAACTTGGAATGCGTCACGGGGTCGCGCTTTTTAGAGAGGACCTTCTGTAGGTGGATCACCTAATGACGTAATGAAAGTGTTTATTTCTAATAACAAAAGATATTAGTAATTTTGCGTTGGGGGTTGAGCCACTAACGCAGTAATTTCATCTCGTGATTTATTCATGGATTGTGTATTAAAATGAGGGGGGCGGATAGGTGACGCAGTGCAATATGCTGAGAAAGAGAGCGATGTGTTTGTTACTAGCTCGTGCGTGCGTATCGAGTTTATTGACCTGTAGAAAGGAGGCGGAAATCTGATCCATGAGAATTTCGATATTGCTCCAAAGTCGAAGGCGAAATTGAGCAGAATTCCCTGGTGTCGGCATCCCACTGACCTTACCAGGACCTGTAACTTACATGCTGGGTATGAAACTTTACAACAACAAAAAACAGTTTACGGTTAAATGTTTTTTAATTTTTCTAAAAGAAAAGAAAAAAGAAAGGAGTGGCGCTTTTAAATAAAGAAAACGCTCATATAAATACGCACTTGATGTTTCATATTGTACCTTTGTTCGAAGATTGCCCTGACGTTGATTTCGACAAGGCTTTGATGTCAAGTGCTTCCTTCATATTTCGCTTAGTGCTTTCTCTTGCATCATTGCATGTGCAGTCAATGGGTGTTCGGAGGAGACCCAAATTGTAGTAGACTTGTAACGCTGTTGCCGTGTGCGTCTGGTTCTAAAAATAGTAAATAGCTAAGTGGTGATCACTAACCGCACAGAAGACAGCACTAAAGTCAGATTCTCTGCAGCGGGATTCGGCAAATATAATAAAAAATTTACCAAAGTGTTGTTGCCCTGCTCCAACAGACGACGCGCTTGTGCATCTACTTCTTCCTTTGCTCGTCTGATGAAGATCCGATCCTCCTCCAGCACCTCAATGCCGCTGAGATCCACGCCCTGGGAAAGGTAGTCTGCCGACGCAGGAATTATAGTTAGTTCGAAGAGTCGCTCGTGGAATTAAGTCCGGATGACATTGATCTTTAAAGTGCGATTATTGAGTAAGTTGTTGTTTTGCGGAAATTTGCACTTTTCACGAATATTCAGCAAATGGACTTAATTATGGGATCCACTTTGATCGCGGTATAAAGTACACACTTCAATACACTTTGCGCGAGGTGGAAGAGAAAGGTGGTTGAACGTTCGATAATTTTAATGACATACGCAGCTTGTACTAAGATGATAAATAATAAACCGGTTGTTATGGACAAGTCACAATGAAATGGACACAGGTGACCTCGCAGGTAAACCCAATATGGTATAAAAATACAAGTATTATAAAATTATTCGAATGTTTGTTTCTTTGATTACTAATAAATTTCGATGTCTGCTTAAAATAATCTTCTTGTATAGATGTCTTAAAGCAGCCAATCAAAGAAAGTAGTTTGTATTTATATATGGGACGTATATTTGTCTAATAAATCAATTCTAGAGAAAGCAACTCTTAAAGAAAAGCAACGACGAAAGGCTGGGCTTCCATTGTCAATCGATCCCTTTCAATTAATTGGCGAAACCGAATGTATCGTTAATGAACTTCCATAAAAATCGGATAAATCTGTATTGAAGTTAATGTATTTTTTTCGGCAATACATACAGTGCCAGTTATGGGGTTTTTCATTTTATTTGATGTTTAAACCCAGCTATTATTTGAGCATTAACGACACATTAGGGCGGTCGATAAATTGACACAGGTACACACACACACACGGGAACGGCTGGGGAAAAGGCATCGAACAGATAAGCGGGACGAGCGAAGCAGGAGCACAGTCTGTGACGGGTTTGTTCCAAGCATCACAGATCAATTCCATCGAGCGAGAGCGAGAGCAGTGGCGTTTCTTTGTTTTCACGACCACATCATGTAGTTCAGGTCAAGATCGGTGCAGCGCCTGCAGACAGACGAGTAGAAAATATTCCACGCGATCGCTAACTTGTATAAGAACACCAGAAATGCAGTAATGCACAATGCGCTTTTTTCGGGAATGCGGCTTGATGCTTTCAAATGTACATTTCGAAGGTATGAAGTGTTTGGAAAGTAAGGTTAATAAAACAGCTTTAGGAAAGCTGGTATCTCTATAAATCAAATCAAACATTGATGAGAGTCGTTGACGTGGATAGATGCCGATGCCAACTTAAGTGAGTGAGCAGCCGTGGGCACGGTCGTTTGTTTGATCTTGGTAAACAACGGAATGAAACGAATGTTTGAATTTTCTTAAGCTATTGCGGTTAAGGCAAGTGGCTAGATCGAAGCATGTAAAAATTATTTAATGTTGAGAAATTGATTACGGCAACCCAGTGTTTAGGAAATCACGCAGGCACTATCAATTCACCAGGTTAAAGTAAACATCAAATTGAAGGGGGAAGGTTGAAAATACAAGACCAATCAAATCAAAACCACGTAGTTTTCCAAATATTCTTTTTGGAAACAAATTTGCCTGTATTCATTAACAGAGTTAGGTAGAGTTATTAAAATCTCCGGTTTATTATTAACTGAAAAGAGTAAACGAGATATCGGACTTTGAGCTAATTTTAACAGGAAGTCTTCCTTTCCATGTTCTAATGTTTTTTGCGCTTGGAAGGAATCGTTAGGTGGGTCTAGCAAGAAAGATAACAGCAAGAGAGGTGATAGGATACAATGGCGGAAAACATGAAAGTGCGTGGATGAGATTTGCACAAAATCGTTACCTCACCGGATTAATGATTCTTACGGCTCCGTCGCGACAACTTCTTCGGTAAAACTGAGCGCCTCGCGGTCGACAGCAATCGAAGAAGCAAATAAATAATTTAATAAGACAACGCAAATCAGTTCTTGAGCTGATAAAACCGATCTAGCAATTAAAAAATAAAACCGTGTAATGTCACTGCGCAGAGGAAATAGTCGAGCAGTGGTCATCACTGAAAATCGCAGGTCGAAGCTGTAAATTTAGGATCAATAATAGCAGGATTTAAGCAGCGCAGTTTGTTCATGAGCAATTCCCACTGGCGAGCTATCGGAGTTTCACTTTTAATTACTGCATAATTCATGAACACTTAGAGAGTAAAACATGATATTTGACATGCTAACGGTAACGTCACAAATAATAAATGTGATATTTTCAGAGAAATAATTTTGTGAGATCAACGTAGGTATATATTTCTTTCACATGGCTGCTTGGAGTAAGCTTGGCGGCGTATTTAAAAATAGGACATGAAGAAATGACTTGTGTGAATCTAAAAACTGGGAAAGGTTATGTACGCGTAGCATTGAGTTTCGAGTCCAATATAACAGAGGATTCCAGTTCGGATATATTCAACGTGTCACTTGGAGAGGCAATACCGATCGTGCTGCTGGTGTTGGAGGTGGTACTCGGCTTCATATTCAACACGGTCGCAATTATATTATATTGCAACCGAAGAGGACTGCTTCAGAATGCGGGGAACATGTTCACGGTAAACAGCGACGGTTAAAATAAAAAAAAAATATATAAATATTTTTATTTGTTAGATGTATTACCATTGATTGAACTATATAGTAACGATATTTCTTAGGGTTTATTGAAGTAGTTCTGGTTATAACTAGAACGAGTGGTGTTTGGTTATAAATATAATTAGGCTTATATAATTATATCATAGGTCAGCCTCATGGCCGTCGATTTGCTATTCTGTGGATTTTGTGTGCCACTTACTATCGTCATCGAATTCATCAAAACAAGTTCGTTCTACCAGCTGAACAACTTATGTTTGGCGACCCGATGTTTCCTGATGTTCAGCGCCATCGGTAGCGCGACAGGAACGACATTGTTGGCGCTGGATCGCGGTGATATTAGTCTACGGCCATCAAGGAGGTTTTTTACCGGAAAGCGGCCGTTGATGGCCATTATAGTAACGTGGGTTGTGTCGTCTGCCGGTCTTGTAATACCAACGGTAGTGGCATGGCTGTACGACGCATTCACTGAACTCACTATGCACGCTTTCATGGACCGACCGGCCAGTGCAATTCAAATGAACTGGATACCGAATCAAAGCAGCTTAGAGCTGCTGATCGAATCCGATCAAAGCAGCACACCAAATCAAGCACTGTGTGACACTACTTGTGTTTCTAGCTGCTACAAAGACCAATGTACGCTTACACATACGGAGCTGGCGGTTCGACTTGGATACCAGATAACCATTTTCATCCTATCTGGGACGATAACCATGGCAGTGTACACGAAGATTATTCAATCCGTACACAAACGTAGTTTCAGGTGAATACATGTTGTTTTTTTTAGGTAATATTATTTTACTTCATTTTTTAATTGCACAACTGTGCAATCGTATTTGGCAGTTTTATATATTTAATTTTAAAATGCCATTGAATAAACTTACAGTTCACTTGCATGTTTATTGGATTGAAAATGTAACAAAGCACCATTCCGAAACGCCTTAATATACAAGTATGCCTTTATGTTTAAAGCTCTGATTTAAACTTCTTACAATGTGTTGTTCGTTAAAATCTGGAATGCTAAAGTGAAGTAAATTAGTTTCATACTGATTTTGTCGTATTTCATTTCACAACGTTGTTCTCGTCGACGTAATACGGCAGGAGCAGATCGGCAAAAAAACATTTCAAAGGCAAACGGTGCTGGCTCCGCAGTATATCAATAACCCTCAACTACATTTACAATCCATAATATGATTTACTCTTTACAGAGAGGAGAAAAAAAGAGGCTTTGGCAGCCTCACAATTAAAAGAGCTGGCTCACAGAATCACACCAAAAAAATACTGACAAGACTGCTTTGTTGTGGACATAATAACACACCTGATGACACCGGGTTGGTGGAAATGAATGCACAAGTCAATGATGAAGCAAAACGACATTCTGGACTAAGTTTAGTGAAAGAAATAGAAAAAAACTCAACTGGAACTTATGGTACGCTGACTAAGAATGTTTCTCAGATAGCAAAAGCGGAAAACAATCGAACGGAATACAATGATGAGGCCACAAAACAGCCTGTTGTGGTTGTACAAAGCATGGAGCCTTCATCGAATAGTGTGGAGGCCCCTCAAGTTTCCAATTGCCAGTCACAAATAAATATATCGGAGGTGCAGAGCAGTGAAAACAGACAACCAGCAGATGACCACAAAACCGATTTTGCATCCGTTGCCCTATCGATAACTGTTGTTCTTGCACTGAAGCGTATGGTGGCTGCAAAAGTAAAAAGAAAGCAAAAAAAGCTAAAGCATCTGAGAAGAATGACAATTCTTATAATCGTAACATTCTTTGTAAGCTGGGTGCCCTTCCACGTGCTTCCTATGATAAAGTTTTTTATAAGAAACACAACCAACTTGTTTGTCATCTGCCATGCAACAGGTTGTGTCGGTAACCATGAGTTTTTAAACTTGACAAAATACGTCAGCATCCAAAACTCAACAGCAGACACAATGAAAAGCTTTTGGAATAGTCTGTTCCTGTGGACACTAGTATTTGCTGCTGCATCCTCGGTGGTGAACCCATTTCTTTATAGTTTCTCAAGGGAAAAAATCAGAGATGATTTTAAAAGAACATTTTGCTTGGTTAAGTCCAGCAAATATGGTGAAAGCAAAAGCTGTGTTGGGTCGAAACTTCGAAACCGAGGTGGCTCAGCCATTTGGACAGCTCAATGGGGACAAAAACGAAAATCAAGTTTCAATAAGAAAAATGGCAAAAAGATATCCTATGCTACTGATAAAAATATTTCAAAATCAGATGTGTCTAAAAAAACAACCATTGATAAAAGTGGGTATATGCATAACCCTAATGAACCAAATGCTGATGAGCATTTGCTAACCCAGGATGTCAACGAAAATAACAGTACACAGAAAACGCTGTGTAACTCTTATCAATGACATATCAAAAGTTACCATAACTAAAACTTTAAATTCAGCTTCAGGCTAAACGCGTATTGCAAATATAAAATAAATAAAAAACTGTTTGGGTCTGCGATTTGATGATATATATCTGTATGACAAAAAGCTTAATTTACTTTGTGATTTGCACCTTTTGTAAGTGCTCGTGCTGTACCTTCATTTTTTTTATTTGTACTATGTTTTGTTTTTATTCAATAAAACTTTATATTTGAATTAGTTTGGAAGAACAAATTGAATCTTACACATTAGTAATTTTTATACGGTTATTGGAGAGTGATAATAATTAATTCAGTAGTTCGCTAATTGTTTACTTTATGGTTCTGACTAATACAGTAGGTGACAATTAATTTGACCACCTTGGGACCAGAACATTTTGGCCGTAATATTCGAATAGTCATAAAAACCGAAGTCGCCATAACCATGTATCAATTAACAGTACAAGTGACGTTAAAACTAAGTATTGTACAATGTACAGTATGTAACAATATGAACAAGCTCTGGTACAACATAACAAAGTAAATAACAGTACTGTGTTAGTAAATTTTTGTCATAGCAATGTGACTGTTGCGTCATTCATTAAGACCAGCTGTACAGACCACACACATGGCATGCATGCATACAGAAAACACGCATGCAAAGGCGAAGTTATAAGTGTGTGGCGGGTAAAAAGACTGTACTGTAATAAGAGAGAAAGAAAATGTTGGTCATATTATCAGAAATTTGGTCATATTATTCGTGGTCATATTAAGCGGTATCTATTGTTCTTTTAAATATTCAGCAAAACATATAAGATAAATAGCTTGATTCAATAAAAATAAAACAAAAGTCATTTTAACTTCTTACCTAATTCACTAAGGCTTTGAGCAGCTTTTGTTATGTCTCTGACACCACCTTGCAGTTGGCTATGCAAACGCAGCGTGAGACGTTGAATTCGAACAATTCTTCTAAGCAGGTCACATGTAGCCTGTTGAATGCTTCTCAGTAATGGATAAAAAAGTGGCATGTATCTTAATCGTAGCACACTGCGTACAATCACACTCAGCATCTTGGAGCTAGCAATTTATTGTTCCACAACCCTGACTTGATTCAAAATAGTGTTTCAGAGGTTTGTCTAAAATTTTTGAAGAAACACAAAAAAGAAAAACCTATTTTCCACTAACCTGCAATCGTCCAAGCTGTGTGGTCCTTGATTGTATTTTGTGATATGGTTCAGCAACTTTACCACGTATTCTAGATCAACAAATATAAATACTTTTACCTACTTAGTTTGTGCACAGGCCTAGCAGTGACTACCACTTAGTAGTGAGGACTGCATGTTTGTATATTCCATTATATATTAGGTTTATATTAATACAGTGTCCGAATTTGATGTGTATATTATTTTTATAATCTTTATATGAGTTCCAATACATATTTGTGGAAATTCTTGGTTGCAAAAGCAATGCAGAGATATACATATGTATATATGTATTATATGGAGGGGTTATAAATCGGAGTTCACAACTCCTTTATTGTTATTTATTAACATATCTTCACTTATACAAAAACAATACAAATTAAACACATCATGAAATAACAGATAAAGTTAAACTAATGGTAATGGTATAACACTGGGCCTGACAAACAGGAAACCTCTGTAGTCAAGCGTCGAGAACAAATGGAATGGTAAAACAAAGTAATATATATATATATATACATATATATATATATATATATATATAAATATTAATGTAGTAAATGCATGTATTAGTGTAATATATATAATACACAACACCTTATTGTTATATATATTTAGTTATACAAATTACCTGTCTAAAACTGATTGAAGAGAGTTAATTCTTGTTTGCATCATTGTAAGAATTCCTTCCAGGGATTCAATACCTGTGGCTTGAGCTAAAAGATCTTCATGACGAGATGTGATCTATATATAATTCAAACAAGAAGTGAAATTTATATAGTTTCATGGTTAGTAATATTGCTGTGCAGTCCTTATTGGGTTGAATCATCTTGAATGTTTTGTTTTTTTCATGTTTAATCTGATTCCTAACCGTAATAAAGAAGGTTATGGGATTAGAATTCCTGTACTACAAAAAGGTTTTATTTAGACATTTAATATACACATTTAAAAAAAAAAATGAACTATACTAAAATAAAAAAGACCTAGGCCTGGTTTGATAGGTAATCAACTGGTCACTAAAATTGTTGCAAAGTGCAAAGTAAGGAATGTGCAGTATTCCAGTTTTAAAACCCACACACTTCTAAAATAATGTATTTGTATCCAGGTAAATCTATACAATTATACCTGTGATTGGAGTTGCTTATCAAGCATACTGATTCCATCCATAAGCTGGGCCAAACGCTGAGAAATAGCAGCGTTTTCAATCACTTTTGTAGCATAATCTTGCACATCAAATTCATCCTTTAAGAAATCTGCCAGCACATCTGGAAAAATTAAAAATATAATTAATTTTTTTTGAGAGGAAATGATGGCTCATATAACTTGTTTTAGCTATAAGCTATGTGTATATTATATATCAGTATTAAATTGAGAATGTGTTTGTGTTTACCTATTTTGTTAGACCAAGACATCAATGTAAAAATGGTTATGAATTGTACTTCGCTTTAACAATGTAGTTTAGTAGGTCTTATCCAGTATGAAAATCATGACAGATCTTAACAAAAATTTATGAATCAAAACGCATTATCCAAAACAAGGTCCCAATATCCATAAAGAGAACATAAGATCAGATTTTGCTTGTAAACTTAGCCATACCAGGTTAGATTACTAAAGTAAAGTGTAATTTATTTTACTTTCAGAAGCAAATATAACCACGTTTTAAAATCGTTTGGGTGCACTTGCTATGCTTTTTGGACTGTGGCCTAATCGTGTTATTTAAAATTGATACAAATTATGCGATACATACCATCAGTTGCAAAAGTATGTAACAAATCATTACTTCCAGTGGTTTCAACTTCCATAACTCAAATATTGGACAGAAATATTTGCTAGAATTTGTAGATTATGATGAATTCGCAAATCAATAAGCAGCAGCAAGATTATTATATGCTTCTTGTCCTTAACAATATTATTTTGTCCTTTTCTGTGGCAGCAACACTTCGATTTGTTTATATTTTGATTTTACTACGCAATCTCCATTTTGCAATCTCCACGCTGTCAGCTAATGTTCTGTGATGCGTAACGTCAGCTGATCACTGAAACGACATAAACGTATTGTACCGTCACAGCGGCTTGTGTAATAACTTGTGCAACATTTTGAACAATTTTGATGTATATCGGTTAAATCAGCTAAGATATGAAACGAAACGTTGATAAACTTGTAATTAGACCAGAGCCCGAGTCCAGCCAACCCTCAACACTTGTGTTTGATGGAACGAAGCCGGCCGATCGCAAGAAACAAGGTCAATCAGAACAGCATATACGAAGCAGTCATGGTACGTGTAGTACATCTCCGTCAAAGTCACCGAGAAAAAAACTGTATCGTCGACGATCGAAGTCTTACCAAGATGTTAACAGGGTTTATTCGTCTTCTTCTAGTTATGAATGTGTTGTATCTCCCCGATATTCAAAACGCCCACCACTTCACAAAGCAAGCACAACAAAATCTACAATTAAGATAAATAAGCAATTAGCAAGGTCCTATCCATCTCTGTTAAATGTGTCATTACAACAGGATAACAAAATGGTTGGTTTACACAGTCACTGGAAATCTAACACGGTGAATTCCAAATCATCGCAATCAAAGACGTCTCCTTCTCTTGTCAACCCAAACATGCCTCAACAGGAAAATAAATTTATTGGCTTACAAAGTCACTGGAGATCTACCTCAGTAAAATCAGACTCATCGCAATCTTCAAGGCAGTTCGCACGACCAACATCGATCGAAGGTCTACCCGAAGGCCCTGATCGTACAGTCAGTAATGTTACAAAGTCTGAAGGTTTAGATTCTACGAATAAGTATATTGGGAAATCTGTGGCTAAATCACTTCGTCCCCTTTCCAAATTATTTACTTCTTCAATTCGCCTTTTCGACGGCACGACTCCCATTCTGAAGTCGTCAAGTTCCGACTTCGCAATATCAGTTGACAGTGACTTGGCTCCTTCTGCCTTCCCTCCTTCCTTAACCAAAGCAACGTCAGTTGGAGGACTCACCAAGTATCACAAGGACTACGTTCGTAATAGATACAAGTAAGCTTATATGGCGGTTATTATACGTGAGTGGAATCAAAACCAGTTGCAATATAATCGGTTGTGTACTTTGGCAAGGGCATTAGCGAACGTTGCTTGAACCCTCTGCGTTTTCACATATCCGGGATAAACACTTTTATTATATTCTATTCCTCTAAATATGTATTTTTAAATATATACCATTGTACAAGGGATCAGACACAAAACTTTTAAAATTTGGTAAAACCGCATAAGCAGAAAGGTTAAGGCCCATACTATATTAATAGGCTACATGTTTTGAAACAATCAGGGTGAAACTGCCGCCTGGGGTGGTGTCCAGCGCCACGCTCGCCGAACTTCGCAGGAAGCCGGATCACCACGGTGATGCTGCAAAAACAAGATCCGAATCAGTTATCACCGCGTTGAGACGACAACAAAAAATTATTAACGCAAACCGCATAACTCTTCCAAGTCTCAAGCACAGACGGGCAAGCCACCAAGGATTACCACTTGAACTTTCACGAAGTGATGCTTCGTCTCAGGGTAAATGCCTTTTGTTTTTAAGTTCGTATATACAATTATTACGATATATAGCTTAATATTATATATCTTTGGTTTAGAATCGTTGACCACCAACAGAAGGGAAATTCTCAATTCAAAAAAAGAAACAGATAAAAGTAAAATGTTGCAAGATCTTTCCAAGCACAGACCTTCTGACAATGCAGTTACACGAAAATACGACAATATTAAAGCAAATAGGTTTGCTGGGAGAACCCGTGGCCAGGATGGCAGACTTATTCAGCAATTAAGCGAACATGCTGCAGCTGGCCGAACTGGAGTCATGGAGGTAAAACGCAAATATAAACTGGTTGTTTGTCAAATGTATGCTGGCTTCAAGGAAGATTATTTAGAGTTTCAAGGTCAGGCTCCACATAACGTGATGGAGTTTTATAATGCTGTTATTTAGGAGGAGGATGGGATATTCATGTTTATGCCCGTGAATGGGAAAACCAATGGGGTTAACACACAAGGGCAATCGTCAGATCACCTCGCGCCCACCGTCGGTTTACCGGAGCTATTGCAGTGTGTTGTATATGATAGACACGCTCCTTCAATTTGGTAGAACCCTTGGGTTCAGGCAATGTCCGTAAAGTTCCTTGCCCAAGAACACAACCGACTTGACCAACCGGTCGGACAATTTTGGTGGATATGTGAGTTTTTAGCGCCGAAAAAGATAAAATGGCTACGGATTGGCAAGTGTTGTGTTTTGAATGGCGATTTATTAATGTTTTTATAAGTCTTTACATTTAAAACCAATGGAGTCTGCAAATACAGCATTCCACATCAGTCGATGATAACCTGCAATTAAGTCAAAGCATGCGGGAGATATTGAGATTAAACAGCGATGGGGAAGAATTTGACGTTAAAGCTCCACCTTACATAACGACAGTTGGGCGGCCTGTTGATGTAAATAATCACGTCGTTCTCGTGGGGCGATTTCGAAACCCAGATGGAACATTCAGGTATCATCTTTCGTTGATGCACTGTGTCAACAAATGTGATTTTTACGCAACGTTATTTTTTTTATTGCGTTTCCAACAGAACAGGACTGCTATATGTCTAACTTACTAACTTAAATTAAATATCATTCAGGAAAGCTGTGGTACTTGGGACATTGCACGCAAAGGCCAGGGAAGCTGATCTTGGGTCGGGTGATTCCGCCATGACCTTGCCATCTGATATGATACCAGGGATGGAGAAGGCGACATCACACGACGAAGACCAGGAGATCGTAAACGAAGACTTGATATGCGAGGACAATATCGAGACGGAGTTTGCTGAAGGCCCAAAACTAAAATTCATTGTCCCGTTCCGGAACCTCGTAAGGAGTGTACGAAATCGTTTTAGACACCGCAACCAAAAATGGCTGTCTGATAGTGGAATAAGTACAAATTATGAAGGTAATGCGGGCGATACAAAAGACCAGTTCATAGAGGATCACGCCTCGGAAGAAAGTGGTTTGGGATCTGACGAAGATGTAGAAGTAACGATGTCTCAACTTGACGCGTCCTTACCACTGGTCATTGGCCGAGGCCGGCCCGCCTGCAAAAAGAAACTATGCCCCAAACCCGAAACATGTCCGAATGAAGTCTTGGACAACACATTGAACGTCATACCGACTGCTAAAGGAAATTCCCTCACGTCACCAAGAAAAGTGGCAAATAAGATGCAGGAGTTGATGCTAGAAATAAAAAATGAAACAAAGGAAACAACGGAAGAATGGAAAATATTAGCAAATGAATTTAGAAAATATCCTTACAGTGCATCAATTGACGAAATTGCAAATGAAGCTCAAATTCAAAATGAAAATCAAATAATTAAAAATCTACTACATCAATTAC
Organism: Ciona savignyi; assembly: GCA_000149265.1. Taxonomy (NCBI): domain Eukaryota; kingdom Metazoa; phylum Chordata; class Ascidiacea; order Phlebobranchia; family Cionidae; genus Ciona; species Ciona savignyi. Next base: position 40,479 of record CH003293.1, read on the forward strand.
AAAAGGACAGTGCCAAGACAGATTCCATCTACATCCGCGGAAGTTACTCCCTTCCTACGTACATACAGTATGCCCATAGATTGTCAGCAATGAACACTTGCGATTCCTCAAACACAAACAGCAAATTTTACAAGAAACTGGGTAAAGTTTTAAAGGGATGGATCGAAATTGGTGCTCGGGGATTTGGAAAGAATAAAAACGCCTTCACCGACGAAAATATCTATGATGACCTTGCAAGTGAAACACTCATTCAAGAATGCACCGCTGAACAGGAACTGGCGTATGATGTCGGATACAACGATAAATACGATTATAGCAGTGATGAGTCGAACTCTGCTGAGGACACAGATTCCTCCATTGAAGATGAAACACAAGTTACTGACTCTACATTTTCGACAACATTTACTGATAGCACTCAAAAAACAGCAACGACATCAAAAAGTAGTTTTCGAACTTCTTCGAAAACCTCTGTAACGGTTAGCTCTCTAGTAAGTTCAGGTGAAAACACTAGCACTTGGGATTTATCTTCGAAAAATAGAAACACATCGGACGCTGCATCAAATACAATTTCTCAACATTCAGTGGCTCCAAGTGACGAACTATCTGCCATCAGTTGTTCTGTATCTCACGGCAGCAACATACCATCTGGTGATAGTTGTACAATGTCGAACGATAAAGCTAACAGTTTGTCTTCCCGTCCAAGTGTCAGTGGTACCTTTTCTCATATTAGCGGTACCTCTTCTCATCCCAGTAGAACCTCTTCTTATCCCAGTAGAACCTCTTCTCATCCCAGTGGTAAATCTTCTCATCCCAGTGGTAAATTTTCTCATCCCAGTGGTAAATCTTCTCATCCCAGTGGTAAATCTTCTCATCCCAGTGGTAAATCTTCTCATCCCAATGGAACCTCTTCTCATTCTAATTGTACTTCTCCGAACCTCTTTGCCGCTTCTTCTTACCCCAGTGTTAACTTAGTACATTCTAATGGCCCGTCTTCACATCCTACTCTAACCTCTACTCACTCCATTGATGCAACTTCACAACTAATTGAGGCCTCTTCATATCCCGTGGGCTCACATCCCTATGATATCTCTATACATTCCAAGGGTACCTCTTCAAATCCAAGTGGCAACTCTTCGTCTTCACATGCCAAAGGTTCAGTACCCAGTTTCAAAAGTAACACAACCTCCGTCAGTGGCACATCATCATCGGGTAACAATTTGAATGTTAGCGATGAAGTGAGTGAAGCCACCTACGGAACTGGCGATAATCTTGGTACATCTGAATCAACCATACCTCAAGTTAGTGCTGGGATTGTTAAGAAAGAGAAGAAGGTACACCACGCATGCAGGTTAAATAACCACCACTCCACAAATTTTGATAATGATACACACAATCCTTCGCTTGTATGCATTGGGAGAAGAGGCGCCCGTCAACAAAAAGTATCCGATTCCTCGGTACTTCCGAGAGATTCTGCCTGTGGCGATGTTCCACCACGAAAAGTTACATTTAACCGAAGAATGTTTAAAATGTTAAATTTCTTAGATTCAAAACCAAAGAGAAAATTTAATAAAAATGCAAGTCGGTTAGTTTCGTTTGCTTCAAAGAAACATGGGCCTGTAGTTACCGGTAACCGATCGTGCATAGATCTGCCATCTATATACGAAAGCAGAAAATCTTTTTTGGATGAAAACAGTGAAACTTCTTTATCAATTACTTACAGGGCCGAGACAGACTTCTCCCAGTCACTACCAACAAACAATAAAGGAAACGACCACACAGATATGTATAATGTTAGAAAAACGTTATCACTTGTAAGCAATCGATTCCTGGATTCTTCCATAAACACTCAGAATGACGAGGATTTGTACATGTCAAGTGTGCTAGTTGGTCGAACTTTGACGAGTGCCAGGCCGCGCAGAACTAAACATACCGTTAAATGGCAGAGCACAGGTCGTACCAAAGTAACAATAGGTCGACCGCGGCAACAATTAAAAGTTCCTGGCATTCGCACTGGACCGCAGTCAGACCATATGTCTAACGCTAGTCAAGTTACAACACGGATAAGTGAAGATTACAATGTTTATGACGTTGTTGCTGATGATGAAAATATATCCGCTTATTCCATTACTGAACAAGTACCAGATAGTAAGGCATCATTTGCAGAGAATAGCGAACCAATAACAATAGCGACCCATCAAGATAGTCAAACTTCAATGAACCAGTCTGATCCAACAGATGAAATAAGTACATCAGAACTCACTTTACACGAAAGAGATAGCAGTGATGTTTCAATGTGGTCTGGGACCGATCCGAGTTCTAACACGAATTCCGGAACCGGAGACAAGAATGTTAAAGCTGTAAAAAGCAGTCACACTTACGATGAAACAGCGGGTGTTCATTTTTCTAGCAACGATAAACTAACTGCTTCGTTTGCATATAACAATTCCGAACACACGAGTTCAACGAAACAATCTGGTATAAAAAACAGTGACTCAAAAAACAAACCAAGACTAAGTTTAACAGCACCCAAGGAATTGGCCAGATTTCCGGGTACAGTTTTAGTTTTGCCTACTGCGGTCATCGATGGTATTAAGAAGAGAGGGGAAGCCAATGACGAATCTCTTTCGACTGAGCACAGTACTTCCACAAAGTATACCATATCAAAAATGACAGCAACTTCCATAGGTGATAAAACAGTTGAGGATAACTTGACAAACACTGTTTCATCTGGTACTTCCCGGTCTCGATCCAAGCAGGAACCCAGTCTTACGGGTTCAAAGGAGTTGTCCGGCTTTCCAGGCTCAATTGTTGTTTTGTCATCGGAAGTCAATAATTACAATCAAAATGAAAAACAAAGTAGTAAGAACATTTCCAAACTATTAGCCAGTTCATCAGGTGGTAATACAACTAAAGCTAACTCGTCAAACAGCGATACAATTAGAGTTTCTAACGCTCAACCCAAGACAAAACTAAATCTTACCAGTTCAAAAAAATTGCCTGATGCTCAATTATCAACTGACGCTGTGCAATCGGAAAGAAATAATCCTAACCAGCAAAAGAAGAAGAATACTGATGAAATAAGTGGTGAAACCCAGTTCTTTACGGCTACGTCATCGTCGCATATGAAAAAGTTTTTGAACTCAGGGCAATCACTGGGAAGACCAGAACATCGGGTAGCAGTGCACCGTGAAAAATCCAAGACAGATGTCCCCATTTCCACAGTGTACGGACAAAACCCGAGAACAATCGTCAATACTCCAAGTCTTGGTGAAAGCCAATCTTTGTTTACAGTGTCCACATCGGCAGAGCGAGATGTTTTTGGGGAAACAAAAAAACAAAAAATTAAATTTCCCCGGGGTCTTATAAAGTTAGGTGCAATGGATTATTCCTCCACTAATGTGTCTCAATTAACATCCTGGTGGGATGAAACGAGTGGTGGAGAGGTAACGAGGCAACAGAGTTGCGATGAAAATATGCCACCAAGGCTTTATACTGATGAAGATGAAGTTCGCGCACGTGGAACGGACCTGGGAGATAGGAACACTCACGCAACGCTGTTGTATCTTCGTGGTGATGGTATACTTCTTCGCAACATGCAACTGAATGACAGAGATAAAATAGGAGACTACAGAAGTAATCTGGATGGCAGATTAAAATTAGGAAACGGAAGAATATCGCCTACTCTTCTAAATATTCAGTGTATGGATTCCGAACGTCACAAACTTACGAGGAAATGCAGTACAACGGACATTCGTGGACACAACAAGCGTTTATGCGACGATCCTCGCTGTTTAAACGAAAAATGCTCGAGTTCTACTTTAGAGCATATTAAATCCGAATGTCCAGCTGGGTTTCCTTGCAGAAAAGTTGCGCTGGAAGAAACCGTGACGTTAAAGGACGTAACTGACCTGATTAAACGAAACCGAAAAGACTTAAATTTGTACCGACCTGATGCGAAAACTTTATCTGCAAATAATTGCGAAAGATGCCCTCAACACGAAAATAGGTTTTATCCGTATTTTAATACTTTGTTTGAGCAGCGAGCCATGTTTCCCATGGCTGATCGTATAGTTGATTTTGCCATGATCGAGGGTAAAGAGACATTTAAACACTATTTTCCTCTGTACTCCGAAGATGATGTGAACGTTTGCAACGATGTGCTTTGGTTCGATATTTTACAGCACGGCGTTGCAAGGTTTCTTGCAGAAGAATCCATTAATGACTCGTGGCTCGATTTGCAATCGGGCCGTCATTTTGAATGTTTGTTAAATGAAATAATAAAGGAAGAAGTTGATGTTGCCATTGCCAATGAATACGCAAGGAATTGCATTTCTGACGCAAGAAGAATTATGATCGTACAAAGATATATCGAAAAAAATACACCGCCAGAAAATTCTCCTGAGGATGCTCGTAGCGCAGAATCTCTTCTTCCCATGCCGGACTGTCCAGATAACCGAAAATACGTATCCTTTTGCACAACTGTTCCAGATGACTTGCAACGACAAGAAAGACTTTCTGACCAGTACTTGGTCAAACGTGACGGAGCTGATGACACTCAAATGCTAGTTCCAGCTTACATATTGTCAAAGATCAAGGCATCAAAAATAGTGAATAGAATAACAGAAAGAAGTATCGATTATTTTTTGAGCCCCCCGAGCGTATATGAAACTGCATCAGATTCATCACTCCCCCAAATAGAAGATGCCCAATCGGATGTTATTTTAAAAAGAAGTGAATATACAAACCTAGAACTTAAAGTCTTGGAAAGAAAAACAAGCTCATTAACAGCATTTATGCCAAATATAATTGATGGGGATGTCAAAGGTTTGCTTAACGATATTGTTGCAGCTGTCGTTTTATCAGAAGAGCTTCAGTTAAATGCCTTTACCTCCAAACCTGGCGCCGATTTAGCTTATGGTCTTGCACAAACATTTTCAAACACAACGCTCTCATCGACCTCCGTAACCAACGTTAACATATCAGATCAACGCGTCGAAGACGCGCAATTTGTACAAAGCGAAGAAGAAGGTGCCAGAATAACTATTTATAAAATTGTGTGCGCTCTTGCTATATCTGAAGAGTTAAAGTCAATGGGGTTTTCGGTACCTCTTAAACCAATTATTCAAAATCAAATATCAAGTGAACATACATTAAGTAAAAAAATGGAAATTTCGCAAATTTCTGTAGCAAAGTCACCATCTAAGAATAGCAATAAATCGTCTCTGGGAAGAAATAGCAACAGTTCCCAAACCTCTGTCTTAGACAATTTTAGTGAGCACCCAACTACCGAAGAAAGGAAATCTTCACAAATTTCTTTAGCAAAATCACGATCGAAGATTAGCAAAAAATCGTCCCTTGGTCAAAGTGATAATCCATCTCAAAGCTCCATCTTGGACAATTCTAGTGAGCACTCAACCACGGAAGACAGAAAACCTTCAAAACAGTCTTTATCGAAATCTCGATCAAATATTAGCAGAACATCGTATGTGGAAAATTTCAGCCATTTATCCCAAAGTACGATCTCTGAAAAATCAAGTGAACACATGACAAAGGAAGAAAATAAAGTTTTGCAAGTTTCTTCATCAAAATCACTTAATACCAATGTAAGAAAATCGTCCCTTGACGAACCTAGTAATTCATATCAAGACATCAATAGAGAACGGTCATTTAGTCATTTAACAGAAGTATCAAACAACCCACCTGATGTTATTGAGTCTCATACTTCGTCAGATTCAATGTCAACAATTCAAGCAGATCCAAATGCACTTTACAACAATACAGCTAAAAATTCCAATAACAGTCTAAGTGCTTCAAATTTAGTTTCTAACGTGTTGTCGAAAAGCACTCTTAACCAATCTGATTCAGAAGTCTCAAACATGAGCTCAGCAGCGAGTAAGCAATCTCAAGACGATGGTTCCGAAGTGTCAATATCCGCAAGCGACTCTGTGGTTTCCTCTACGATTAGTTCTAAAAACGATGAAAGTAAGTCTAGTAACAATGAGGAAGATGGTACCGATAACGACGGCAAAAGTGATACTAGTGATGACGAGGTTCCTGGCGGAACATTATCCGTTTCAAAGCGCGTTCCCAGCATTTTGAAGCAAAATAATGAATCTCAAAAGTATGAAAATACGAAGCCGAAAAAACTTCGCCTTAAAAAGACTTTTAAGAAGTTATTTCGAATGATTGTATCTGGAAATAAATCAGGAGCACCTAATAATAAATTGCAGAAAAATAACGTGACATTTGATGAAGACACTGTTACTTCACCTAGTTCACAGTCTTTTGTGTCGCTGTACGAGAAGTCGTCAAATGTTATTACATTACCTTCAATGTGTGATCAGGACGAAACCCAGTAAGTTATTATAATATATTATATTAGGTAGATTTTGCTCATTTTTTAATCTATTACAGAATTGATAATGAAGCGTGTTGCAGTGGTCTGAACGTTCACAACGCGACATGGAGTTCTTCGTCCGATTCCTCACTAGAAACATTTGAACCGTTGCCGTCGACGACATTTTTTCACAAAAGTGATCGTAACACCTACCCAAAGCCATCCGCCAGTGTTAAACTGCACCATGTTCCATCCAATCAGTCAAACAAAGTGTTTGGTCGCTTACCCACAACCCTGATAAACAAGTTCGGAAAAATAGCAATGCATTTACAGGGAAATTCAAACACAGCCGATAATAATGTAACACCTTTTCCATCAGCTGGGCTATGTGATGCTCAAGAGGATGAAAGTGATTATGTCACTTTTTACTCAACCCAAAGAACGACTAGTGAGCAGCTAACAAGAAGTGATTTATCTCACCGAACCAGTGCTCTCGATGAAATACTGTTGGCTTATGACACAGACACTTTCGGTGATAACGATGAAGACATTAATAGCAACTTAGATTTTCTGCAAAGTGAAGCATCCTTTTCACTATACGACGAAGACTCCAATGTTCATACTGAAGAAGATGTAGAAAGCATAATCGTCGATGAGTTACTAATGAATACTTGTGAAGATTACGAGAAATTTGCGGGCGATACCGGTACCCCAAATTCGACTCGGAGTTTTCAAACTGACCTTCTATCTAATTATGAGAAGCTGGACTCTAATAATTCATACGAATCAGTAAAATTATTAAACGAAACGATTTTGCTTGATGAAATTAGCTTACACCCTTCTGGAATGCCAATTACGTCCCATAAGACGGAAGAAGATGATGTCATGTCAAATGAATTTCCAGAAATCCATTGTGTTGAACAAAACCTTGTTTCTTTGGGTGAAAGTGAATCCGCTATGTCTGTTCGAACTTACTGCGTTGTTGGCAAGAGTTGGGACCAGGCGCAAGTTATCAAAAAGGAAGAACAAGTAACGCATGCAAAAACGAGGGAGAAATGTAAAACTTCAGTTTCGTGTGAACGTTCTCTGGTCACAATTGGATCACGTGCGGACGCAAGGGTCTTCAGTGACCAGCAAAACTTTGACTCAGTTTTTGAAACTAGTATCACTATTGGAAAACGAATACAAAGAAAACTAATGCAACGAGGTGAGACCAAGGCACGACCAAGCACAAATATTGATGAGGAATCGTCAAGCCATTTATTCGTTTTTGAGCAGCCGTATGAAGATGGCGAAGATAAACTTGACATATCGCCACCTGTCACTGAAAATGAAATCATTGACAAGAATGGTGAAAGCGAGTTGGAATTAAACGGGGACCTGTCAACCACTGCTGCAAATGCAACAACACCTTGCACAGTTGAAATTCTTCCCGACAATAACACCAATCAAGAAACATCACCACACCCATTACGTGTTGTATGGGAGTTATCAAAAACATGCCTTGCAGAATGTGCATCAAAACAGATGCCAGTTCAACTGGTATTAAAAACATCTCCCGTTATATCACAAAAATCAAACGTTGAAAATTGCGAAATCACTAATACAGAAATCGAAGAGGATTGTCCTAAAACAGAAGTGTCAACTGAAAGTTGTTCAACACAAGCGCAAGTTTCCGCCGCCACAGTTCCAACTCAATCATTTGACTTGGATCATGATTTCAACACGGTTAGTTGTCAATCAGAATCCTATACCCTTAATGACCTGCTTAAGGACTTAAATAAGGAGGTACAACAGGTTGTACAAACGGCGGAGGAAACAGGACATGACGTCAGTAATATATTGACATCTCACGAGTTTCGAAATGGCTCTCGTGGCCTTAATCCAAGCTGTTCCAGTCGTAAAGAAGGCGGCGAATCAGCAATAGCGATTGAACAAAAGTTGGATGATTTGCAGGACTTGATTAAAGATTACATAATGCAAGCGGGTAATAAAAGATTCGAGGTCAATGGCCTCTTAAGCAACTCCGATAGTGAGCAAAATTTTGGAAAGTCAATTTCCAAAAAATCGATAAGTTCAAGTGTAGAAAAAAAACAGCGTCTAAAAATGTCCAGTTGCTCTAGTAACGAAGTACTCTCTAAACAACTTGGATTATATGGAAAAACGTCACCAAAGACAAGAGTCGTCAAGCGACTTCAGCGCTCTGGAGTCAAACAATATTCATACATCGATGAGCGGCCTTCCTCTGGCATTCAGAAAAAGCGTAACTTTAGCGAGGATTATATTGAATCACCCTTGGAACACACTTCTAGTCCAACCGATTCAACATTTTCGTATTCAGCATTTAAAAAAGCTCAGACACAACAAAATACTTTAAGGTATTCAGATATGAAGTTCGCAAAGCAGCTGGATTCGTCGTCGCCAGAGTTTTCCAGTGAATCTGAATTGAATGACACAGATCTATGGTCTCGTGTTAGCGCAGAAAACCTAGAAAAAGCTTATTATCAAAACACCCACAGATCAAAAAAGAAACGATGGTATCGCTTTGGAAGCAAAATGGCGTTTTTAAAGAAAACTTTGCATCCGTCATGTGGTGTTTTTGATCCGAACACGCACTTACCTTCAACTGGCAGACACCGGTCAATGCACGCTAAAAGTGAAGCAAGACAGGGCGTAAAACTTGAGTCTTGTCTTCGAAAACGAGCGAAAAAACATCCACTGAAGAAAAACCACCGATATCGGGTTAGGTTTGAAAGAACATGTTCTTGCTCTAACACTGAAAGTGATCAGACGTTTTCCTCCTCTCTCAACGAATCGTGTGGTTCAATCAAACCACGCCCAACTGATTGCCACTTTTTGACCAAAGTAAACAAACCTAAAAATACGCCAAGCAGTAAATACGCGCAGCCCAAACTGAACCAGTCGAAAACAAACTCAACCATCCAATGCGGTGCAATGGACTCAAAGGTTTGTGCCGGCAACGTTAAGATTGGGGAATCTTCCGCAGAGCAAGACTTAAATTCTGATGTACAACATTGGCCATCGGAACTCATGGAAACCACCACTCTTCCCTGTCACAGACTCCCTTTGTTTTCCCCTATTACAGGTGCTTTACAAAAGTTTTTTTTGTCTTTATATCATTTTTTACATAGATAGGTACTTCATAACAAACTAGTTCTGAAAATAACGTGACTGCTGGATAGCGACATCACCGAATGTCGTTACCCCCAAAAGGACTACACTGAAAGTGATGGTGATGTAGCGTAATGCCCAGTAAACTCCCAGTGTAATACATTTACAATAAAAGTAATACGGACTACATGTATTTAACAATAAAAACAGGAAAATGTTCTCAGTGGGTTATTGCGTCGCCCTTAACCGAAGGCTTACATTTTCGAAACTGTCGCTAGTGAGTCGGTTGTGTCCTTGGGCAAAGCACTTAACAGACATATTAAAATGATTGGTTCTACAAAATTGAAAGAACATCGGTGGGCTTGAGGTGGTCTGATGATTGCCCGTATCTTAACGCCCATTACGTTTTTCCATTCACAGGAATAAACATTACGCTGCTATTTACCGGCATTTTCTGGTACTTTTTTATACATCATTTTACAATACTGTTACTCTACAGTTTTTCCAGTGTTCCGAAAAATCATCATCGAATGTGTAACTGTTTTAAAAGCCACACTTTGATTCCATTAAACTTACAGCACAATATTTTTACCTTATACGTTTTAAATATCCTAGATAAATATTGCATATGCATTCCAGTGTTGCATAAACCCAATAAATAAAATGAATACACAGCAAGTTAATACACTGGCAGAGTTTAAACTTTCTACGCTATTATTACGAAACAATTGTATTTCATTAGATTTAGTTTAGCAATAAATTATGAATTTCTTGGTATTTTTCTTTCCCTTGGTACAGATAACGTTAGCGAAGCAGAAACTTCGTTATCGGAGCCCAGACAGACAGATTTACGAAACTCAATTCACGGCGGCGTTGTGGTGGTAACTCGTTCTTCATCTACTGTATCTGCTCACCTTAAAACAAATCAACCAGACGAATCGGTGCAACTAACTGTACCTATACTTCGAGAGTATTTCGAAGATTTGGAAACGGTAAGCATATTGTATCAAAGTGTTTCGTCTGCACTTGGCACATTTGGGTGATACTTAACCAGTTATTATACCAAATTTGATATATTTAAAACGTAAGAAAATATTTTCTAAACCATTAAATATATGTCACAGGGACAGTCACAGTTTAGCGGTGAAGGCAACGTGTTTACGCCCCGGTACAGTTGCAGTTTGGACGAAGATAGCGACATGGTATCACGTTCATCTTCGCGAACTGTAAAGCTATCCGGGAGCGAGAATGTATCTTTTCCTCACCCGTCTTCCGGAAAGACGATTATTTTAATCAATAGAGGAATGGATCCGCCACCGGCTGTGTCTGAAGTAAGCTTGAGAGAACCTTCTGTACCAAACACAAAAGAATACAAAAAAGATACACTCCGAAGAAAATCTCAAGATGATACTGAACGTCAAAACTACAGTGTGCGTGAGCCGAAGATTCTTCCTGTTCAATTTGAAGATCAAGAGGCGGTGCTTCCATCGCAGCATACACTTTCTAACACACAAAAGACGGCGAGCAAATCAAATGCGAATTTTGATGACTTTCGGCAGGTATCTAACCGGCAACTTCCTCAGAATCCAGTAACAACAACTGCGAACGACTCAACCATATTTACAAGTAATCGTGAAAACGTTCCAATACAACCAAATACTGGATACCAAAACTATGAAAGAACTGAACATCCGCAACAGGGACATATGGAAAAGAAGAGTGATAATTGGGAGCAAGGGACTATGAGAAATTGGAATCCAACAACAGCGACCACGAACCGACCACAAACTGCTATCGGGCAACCGCCAGCAAAATGTGCAATGGTTGAAAATGTTACTATGGGACGAGAAGCTGTACGAGCCTGCGCTCCACCCGTGATGAGATCTAATAGGTGTTCAATTGATCAACCAGTTGTAAGGTGTCCAAGGGATCAACCAGCTGTAAGGTGTTCAATGGATAAATCTGGCGCATCAAAGCATGTCGGAAAAAGTACCTATGACTTTATTACAGGTCTTCCGTATGCATCTGAAGCACAACCCATTAGTCGACGAAGACGAACCAAGAAGCGTGGGTTTAGACCCGTTCCCAAAAAGACCCCTTTAAAATACAACTTTTGAAGGTTCTGAAAATGATTCTTCCGATTCATCAATTGCTCCCGGCAACGTTTCAAGGAACCAGGCTGAGTTGGCCTCAATGCCTAGAAATCGACCCTTTAAGTCCAAGAGCGTCGACGAGTCTTCTCTGTCCACAAGCAGAAAAATATCACCCAATCGAAACGGCCTCATCTGGCCCGACAGCGACCAGGAAGTGCAAACACGCCGAAGAAGGGCGAGATCATTAGAAACCCCCATTACATTTCAAACACCGCAGGAACAGACAGAAATAGGTTATAACATGACGCAATGTTGTCGTGTGTTAAATGAAGTACGGCCTCGTGGTAAGACGCAACGATGGGCTGATGAAAGCCAGCAACCTTCCAACGAATGTTGCGAGTCGAATCGAAGGCCTCATCAGATTCCCGATAATGCAAAAGAAAAGCTGACGTGTCCTATAACTGGGGGTCTGGAATCGATTAACTTCCTCCGTGGAATAACTGAACAAACCGGGTCCCATCGCCCACGAAGTTGCTCCCATGGTTTGTTGAGTTTTTGTTCTACCATCCATAAATTTATAATACAATTCTAAACCAAAAAATAACAGTCGCTATCCAACTTTAAACCAATAAAATAAATTATATTACTAGTCCATGGATCGTTTGCGCTTCAATCGAATTACCCTCTTCAGATGACCAGATTGGAAAATCTCAGGCGGCGCCAGTCGGCGTAAGTTCATCTTCAGCTTCCCGTTCCAACACTGTAAAATTGCGTCATCGATCCGAATGTGATGAAACCTGCTGCCTGACCCCTGGTAAGTTGGTCAACCATACAAAATGTCTGTCAAATGACTTGAAATAAAGTAAAATGGAAAAAGTTTGAAAAACTTCATAAGCATTTGTCACACAGACACACCCAATGTACTTAAATGCCGAGCTGAAAACACTAATTCGAGTTCAAGGTAAGTAGCAGATGTTTTACCATATCTCGTTATTAGTGTTGTTTTGCTTGATGGGTTTGACTTCCGCGTCTGCTTTTTGCGATATTTTCTTTATATATATCGTAACATTAGTTTCTTTAGCCTGTTGTCATTGTTCCATTTCTCATACTAACTTGTATAGATTGCGTAACCGTTTTACATTCCGTAACCGGTCTATTGCTAACATGTAAAATAACCTTGTCAACAACACGTACAATTATCATAGCTTATGTATTCAAATCAACTCAGCCACATCCCCGGCATATTACATGGTTACCATATATTGATTTTATTCGTGACGAATGCCCACGGTCTTGGAGAAAATTAAGTGTTGTTGATTTGTATATAATCCATATTCCACTAAACTTGTTTCACTAAAAACTTATCTGTTGTTTGTAACGAATATTGTATCATACCTCGCATATGCCCAATATAAGGAGACAATTAGTGTCCACGGGTTTGCAAGTGTGTGGGTGTGCGCGCCCTTTTTTTAGACTTAATTGCTTCGAACAGCTATTATTGTAGTTTCGCTTTAGTTGGAAGTCAACGTGTTTGGCTTGACGGTCAAGTGTTTTGCGAATTTGACAGTGTTCTCCTAGTTTGTTTTTTTTCAGGATTTTTATTAAAACTGAAACCATACAGATCATAACAGTGTGTGTTTTATAGCAAAACGTGGCGTCTTTTACCGAACAAATCATCGCTCATCTCTGTTCATCGAATGGGCACCGAAACTATTTCTCGGATTTGGCAAAATGTGCGACCAGCTCATTCCTCCACATCGCAAGACACGGCCTCGTCAGATCATCAGTGCGAACTTCCCCCGCTGTAGCGTGTCGAAATCTGCCGCCAAAACCGTGACGTCATTGGCCGACGCTTTTGTTCGAGTGGTTGCTGTAGTAACGGTGTTATATTTTGCTTTGCACGAAAACATTTTCTTATTTGTGGGAGAGCCACCCACGTAAATATAACACACTTATACTATAAGACGCATTTAAAGCTCATTTGTAACACGCAGTGTTTCTTGAATAAAATCCCCAAGAAACACATTCCGCAAGATCCAAGCTGTATCCCCGTGTAAACACTCCCTTTCCGACCACAGTCAACCTTACGTAAGCTTACATTAAAATAATACATCATACCATTTGTTTTATCACAACCACATTGCGAATATCTTGTGTTTTGAAACAGCACGTGATTTAATGTTGACAACAAGTGGATGTAAAGAACACTCGACCAAAACACACGTCATGCTTGTTGGGTTGTAATGTTGCGCTGGTTACGATCAAAAACTAACACAAAACGCTCTCACGAGTGTTGCCTCTTGAAACTCAATCTATTTAAGCGCGTGATTTAAACCTCACAGGAACAGATATAACTGATGGTTTGTTTCACATCACTTTATTTAAAAAATACTCTGCTTATGTTGCATCGAACTACCTCCGTTTAAAATTTAACGACAGTTTGCCAATAAGGAAAGAGTAAAGTCAAGGTAAGATTTATTGTTAAGATCAAATTTAAGTTTAAAGTAAAACACTACTGATGTAACACCTCAGTACTATGCAGCCTAATATTTTTTAAATCATTTTAAAAATAGTTGAGATTAATACTTCTTCTATAATATATTTTACATATAGAAATGGCGAGTCGAGCTGGTATTAAAAAGCGGGAAAGAAAAATGCAGGAAAAGGCGCTGGATGAGATGGAATTTTACGCGGCGGAAGCGGAGAAGGTTCTGGAATGTACACGACGAAGCAGAGGAAGACTACATGGAAAACACCGAGAATTTAGAAGCACGGGAAACAAAGATGATAAACATAAATCAAAAATGTCTGCCGTTTCCTCGATATCGATGCAGAAAAGTAGTAAACAAGCGAACGGTGTTTTGGCAGAAGTGTCATACAATGAATTTAGCCGAGGTAGTGAAGGTCGTTGTCCGAAGAAAAATAAGACAAAAACTTGTAAACGTTCAACGTGGGTTGATATATTGTCCAATGATCTCCCTCTCAGCTGATACAACCGTATGTTTTATTCGTCGCAATATATTTGTACAAACTATTCCTTTTTTATCTTAAACCCATTTTCTATTTTCGTGCATTACAAAACGATCCCAAAAAAACGTTAATTGAACTCCAAAAGTTCGTTTCTTCTAAATAAGGGCGCGACTCCATTAAAGATTTCACGTAAATGGACCGTGATTTCGCTCCAACCTGAGGAATTCAAAAGTCTTCAGTTAGGGCTTTTTTGGACCAGCATGTTCGTTTTAACTGTATGATTAAATTTAGATGTTATAATGGAAATTTAGTCAGACATGCTTACGGTACTTTTAGATAAAAGAATTACAGTTTGTAACAATCCTATTTGGTGATTAAGCAAGTATATGTCGGAACCGATCATAAATGTAAAAGCGTTTTATAATACGCTATGTGGAGATTGTTGCCACCTTTCTTTTAGTAAAAGCTGTCACTATTCAGCCGAAAAGCTCTATAAACTTTTAAACTTTGCCATGGTTTGCTGGGTGTGGGTAAGTCGCCCCGTCTCGCATTGCTGATAGTGACTATATATACCAATGACGCGAATAGCTTTCAATTATTCTAATTCTATATATTTTGAGCCAACCGTGCGATTATATGCGCTGTGATATCGGTGGATTCATTCAGAAGTACGTGACCCAACTTCACGGTTGCACGAGCAGGCCCACCATTAAGTATACGACGAATTCGCTCTACCACTGGCTGCATTTTAGTGTCAAGAATTATAGAAGTTGCGTTATAGTCCAGTCAAGATTCACGTAAATCATGAGTTGAGCGCGACAAAGCGCGTTGCATTTGTATTACACCACTAGTTGTATGTTAGATCAGATTCGAAAATACATAAAACAATTTGTTTTTGTGCGCTATACGCTGACCGCTGAACCCATGCATGCAGTACTTCCGTTTATCTCGTAGCTTAGAATTTCACGCAACGCTGGGTCGTTGGTTCGGTTTAAGGAAAGCCTATCCAGCGATCGCCGGTTTATTTCACCAGTAGTAAAAGTGACGTGTTGTATCCACGTTTCGAATTAGATGATTGACGTTAAACAGAAAAAATATTTTAGATAAGTGGTGGATTTAATTTACAATGTATATTTTATAAAAGGTAACAGGAATAAACGAAAGCTGTGGTTCACCTCATTTTTGTTAAGATTTTCAAACAACTTTTGGCGACAGAAATACGACAACGTCTATAGATAGTATAAAATAAAAACTTTACAAATGCTTTCCCGAAAGTGTTGTTCCATGCAGAGATGACAACATGAGCAAAATGGATGTAAATTTTAAATATTGGTTGTTTTTATTGTTGGTGACAGGCATATCAAGATGTAAGTTATCATTTTATATTGTACTGTAGATAGTAATTTATCGGACATAAATTTAAATCTCTGCTACAAGTTAAAAAATACACTTTACACCTTTAAGTTTTTTTTCACTCCGTTATTCTGGCCAATGTAGCCTATGCACGAAATGTATTTCAATATCCTATATTGCCTCGTCTGCGTATCAACTATATACCAACCCTGTTAGGCTCATGAATAACAAATTGTATCTAGCCTTAGTCTTGGACAGATTACTTATTTTTATCTTCGTCGGAGATACGAGAGTCAGTATAGCGTTTCATTAATCGGAGCCATTGCCGTGTGTAGCGCCATTTTTCAACGAAGCAGAGTGAAGACAGGACTATCTGTCAGTTTAAGGATATCATATAACCACTAGATTAAGTGGCCACTGTTTAAAATATACCATACTTGTTTTTAGCAAGCTGTCAAACTGGAACAACCGCAGGATCTGGAATAGGTGAGTAAATAAAACAGCGTCGACCACATGTTAAAGCCTTGTATATTGTTATTTTATTTAAATCTGTGTGTTCTAGCTTTCTTTTACATTAGCGGTTAGTATATTGTACAGATCGCCTTAAATATGAAATATAAACTTACGAAATATTTTATCAACGACATTGGAAACGAAAATATAATCTACAAATATTAATAATTTTCCTAATTGACTTGTATAGATTGAACATTCATGATTTAACTCCGTGAGTGGGAAACGGTATTATCAAACAAACAATTGTTTATAATTTAGACATTGTTTGTCCATTGTTCTCAAGCAAAACGCCATGCCCAAGAACACAAACTACCGAACTTTCTGATGGCATACTTACAATTTTCTACACGTTACAATTTAAGCAATACCTCGCTGGATCACGACCGCACAATGCATTATTAGAACACAATTTCCACTGCTGAAAATATGTAGGTTCTTTACGCAGAAAAACTTTATTCTCGGCACGTTAAAGTTTCGTCTTTCTCTGATATAACTTTATACGTACACCACGATTTAAGACTGTCTCGAAGAGTCATATTTATAATAAATATAAGTAATACTTTAATGCAATGTTGGCAACTTACCGAAAGGTAAATAGCCAATTGATTAATACACGTATTGATATATATATACCCAATCTATGCAGTTAACGAAACAACGGCAACGACCATGCCGACCACTGTGACAACGATGGCAACTACTCTGTCTGATGACCCAACAACTCAAGCGGAGATAACGAATTCAACATCTGCTACCACCATGGTTACAGAAAGCGCAGAGGACACTACTTCGGCCCCTGAAACCCAAACTTCAGATGCTCCGAGG
Organism: Ciona savignyi; assembly: GCA_000149265.1. Lineage (NCBI taxonomy): Eukaryota > Metazoa > Chordata > Ascidiacea > Phlebobranchia > Cionidae > Ciona > Ciona savignyi. The sequence continues at coordinate 57,705 of CH003293.1, forward strand.
AATTTAACTACAGCGACAACTCTTAGCGAATCAACAACTGATCTCGACACAATGACCACAGCAACAACTGTTGAGAGTTTTACCGAAACTACCACAAACACGTCTATAATATCGGTAAAGTCTTAAGAAATACTGAACTTGGCTGTATTGCTGGTTGCTTGTGGGGAGTTTTTAACGCCCGACAATTAAACACTGATCAATGGGTTAAACAAGGGCGAAAGTAAACCATGCATTCGGTAAAAATTTCCACAAAAGCTTCCATTTTTAGACAATTTTATACATGAATTTTAACCAAAACTATAACGTTATCGATTTCAGTTAATTTCTCGGAGTGTCAACATTTCAAAAGCGCTAGAAGCGAACAATCAAACGGCTGAACATCTATTTGGAGCAGTTTTGCGAAGCGCAAACTTATTTTTAAATGAAAAAGTTCAGGTGCAGTTAATATATAATTTTCTGCCTAGAGTTCTAATCATGAGACATGCAACAACAAACTTTAGTAAATAATCTCAGTCCGGCCGATTAGACCAGTGTTTTTGTCTATTTGGGCAAGACAATTAACCGACATTTTCTGAACTCAGAGGAATGATGGGTTTTAGCAAATTGAAGAGACCTCCGAATGATACACAACACACTGCAATATAGCTCCAGTAACTTGACGGCGGTGCGAGGTAACCTGACGATTTCCAGTCTGATAACGCCAAATGCGTTTTCCCATTCACCAGGATAAACATGAATATCCCATATTATCCCAATCTAACCAGCAATCAGTTATAAATTGAGTGTAAGTATTGTTAATTTGTTTCAGTCGTTTGTAAGCGGTGTTGGGGGTCAGCTACTCTTACGTTCCGCACTCGTGCCGAATCAACTTGGCTTATACGGAAGCAGGATAAATACACCAAACGAAAGAAAGGCGATCTTTTATTCTATACTGCTTAACGTTTATTTAAACGAAGGTAACCAAGAATTTCTAACAAACGTGAGCACCGAACTGGCTAACAGGGGCGAACTAGCCGGTGAAAAGTACCTCCCGAATCCAGACGATGCTCGGTTGCTTAAGTTGGCTTGTTCGTCTAACCCCAATATACAGTGTATTACAGTTGCCACCTCAACAACAAACACTGGCCTTATAGTAGGGGTTACAGTCGGTGGTGTACTATTAATTTTGCTTGTAAGCGTTGTGGTGTGGTATTGCTGCACTAAGCAGACACACGGGTCACGTGTTGACCCAGATCATCGATCTTCAATCGAAATGTCTTCTTCCGCGCCAAAGATTCGAGATTTTTAAGTGATTGTTATTTGAAAAAAAATTCTATCGTTTTTTTAATATTTGTTGTAAAGTCCCTTGTATATTGAAATTACTGTGTGTTGTTTGCCCACCGCTAAATATTTTCAATATTAGTTATTTCATTTATTTAAATGTGAGCATTTGCCAATTAATTAGCAGTTAAACCACTTTACATGCATTTATGTGTTTTAAATAAAACTTTCCAGATCACTAAACATAAACGTATATTGTACAACTTGCAATGGATGTTTTTTTATTATGTTTTATTCAATGTTGCACCTCTGGCACTTGTACTAACTTAAAAATACAAATCCACTGAAACCACTATTTTAGGTAAGTGACACCTTTAACTAAATTGTGCTAATCAAGAGCTATTTGTATATTACATTTGCAAGTACGTTATAAAGGTTTCTTTAAAAAGGATATTACGAAAATTGAACTTAGCGTGCCTTGCACCGGCGGCATGTAAATTGAGTAGAGATTAGCACGAATAAAGACCATCGATAAACTTCAGAGTCAAGGACACATGTTATTTCCCACGAAAACCCGCATGTGAATGTTCCCAAGCTTCTTGGGAGTTCTAAGAAATAAGCATTATCTCACAAAAGGTAAACATATACATAATAGAGTTGTTTTTGAAGATAACGTGTGAAATTAACAGGTTTAAAATAAAATAATTGTATGAACTTTATACCAAAGTCAATTTCTCACTGTAAAAATCGGTACTTATTTTCAATGTGGGAAAACCATTCAAGGGAAACCACCTCTAGTCGTCCGTAACGTGGTTTTACTATATGCTTTTCATGCAATTTCAAAAAATAGACTTTAACTTAATCACAAGAACTTTATTAATAAGTTTTAACCCGTTTGTCTGGGACGGTTGCCATTTGATCAAATCGTCAATGTAAAACCTAGTTTTAAAGCTTTGTTAACCTTTGTTTAAAAGGGCATGGTTTAGGACCTGTAACGGAAAAGTCATTAAGGGTGTTTTTTATAATGGATTTCTGATGTAGACTTTATCGTACATTGTCAATCATATTTTTAAAGATTAGCCTACTAACCCGCGTTGTTATATGTTTGTGCAGGGATGCTTTTCTCATGAATCTTTCCACAGGATACATTTATTATCTGGTAAGTCATGTTAATCTCACGAGACTTCACGGCGACATTTTTTTTATTTGTGAAGTTAAGATAATGGATAATCGTAAACGATAAGTGACAGATGCATCACATCTCATGTGACTGAAAAATAAGATTATCTGTGGATATATAAAGGTTCCCCTATCCAAACTTACGTGGAGTTTTTCTGTCTCTTCTGTTACCGTGTTATGCTACAAAATACACCAACAGAGAAAGTAATATTTGTAAATTCTAGAAGTAACCACTTTTGTGCTGGTGTCAAGCCTGTATTTAAAGAAAGTTTAATTTCGCTTTATAAAAAAAATAATATAAGCATCCTTAGTTAATATAAACACAACACAAAAGTGAAAGAATAATAAAGAATAAAAGTATCCGCAGTTATTTTTGTTTAATTACGAACCCATGATGGGCTCGTCACGAGGACCGTTTTATTTATAAGAGTCGGTATATGTATCGGTCGCGTTAACCATTCGGCCACCTAACCGTACAGCACAAAAGTGAAAGAGAAAAACTTACTATAAAAGCGTGCAAACTCCTAGTGGTAACTTTGCACCAGTTGTATTGTGTTCAGGCTTTAGTATGACCTCAGCGCAAAGGTTGTTACTGCTTTTATATTGTCAGACTTTTTATTAGGCTTTTTATTTACCAGGCTGCCGGATAAAATGAAGGTTAGAAACGACATTATAAAATTGCCAATTCTATTATGGTTTGTGGCACTTTCACAAGCGTCTCTGAACCAAGAAGAAGCATACGTAATAGGACTGTTTCCGGAACCAGTCTACGACATGGTAAAACTTAAACATTTAAATTAAAATTACTGGATGGGATAGGATATATTTATGTTTATTTTCGTAGATGGGAAAACCAAGGGGGTAAACACACTGGAAATCGTCAGATCACTTCGCGCCCACCGTCGGGTTACCGGAGCTATTGGAGTGTGTTGTGTATGATTCACACGTTTCTTTAATTTAGTAGAACCCATTATTCCGCTGGGTTCAAGCAAAGTCCGTTAAGTGCCTTGTCCAAGGACACATCAGCGACTAGTTTCGCACCTAGAACCTGTCGGCTGATTTTTTTGGGTTTGTTTCCACAGGCTAATTCAACAGGGTCGCTAGCCAACGAACAAACCATTACAATGGTGATTAAGAATCGGGACAGTACGGCAAATGACATTGGTTTGCACGCCTACTTACCCGAAGACGCAGAATTGACATCATTTTCAATGAACACTGAGGGGGTGCAATATAACGGAAAGAAAGTAGACCAACGGAAAGCGCACGATATCCTTGAACGGGCGAAATCAGAAGACCACAGTGCTGTCGTGTACACACCCCGAGCAATTCCAGGTATATTTATATTTATTCCACAGTCACTTTTGAAATTTACAGTAAGACTTTAATTTTTTAGCTGTTAGACGTGACAATGTTGTGCAAGCCGAATCAACAAATCTACATATCAAGGCCAAAAAGAAAATGACATTTAGCATAAACTATAAACAAACTGTGGCTCATAAAATCATCTATGGTAAAAAGATGCTTAATCGAGCTTCTGTTGTTTTGGATATGTACGGTGGAACAGCAGAAAAACTCGTCGGTACAATTTTCTCGCCCAACTACCCACAAGCTTATCCGAATAGCGCCGATATATCATGGTGGGTACGTGTCCCTCAGGGTAAGAACGTTATGCTAAACATATTAGAATTAGACATGGAAGAATGCTGCGATAGACTTACGATATACGACGGCTTGTCAACAAATGGAAAGGTCCTTGCGGTCCTCTCCGGAATTTTACAAAACAATGAGTCCTTTGTCATCCAAACCTCATCACACAGTATGTTTTTGCATTTAACTTCCGATTGCTCGTATTCCTTTAGCGGATTTGCCGCTCAGGTTTCAGTTGTCAGCAATAATACTTCACCAACACATTCTCCACCAACTACCACTGTAAATTCTGTAACAGATCAAACCACTTCCAATATCACAGCGTGTAGTGGGGGAGAATTTGTGTACGGATACTCAGGTTACATTTCCTCACCAAACTACCCTAGCAACTACTACAATAATCTTCACTGCTCTTGGCAAGTTCAAATTCCCTACAATTATTATGTTGTTAAACTCGAAGCGCTCGCTTTCAGTTTAGAAGCAAATTACGATTATCTGAATATATACGACGGCCCATCTACAAACTACGTTCGTCTTGCTCGTTGGACTGGTAGCTCATATAAAGGAAGCGTAATATACTCAACTTCGTACTACATGTTTCTTCAACTCTTGACCGATAGCATTGTTTCTGATACAGGATTCCGTTTTTACTATTCTTATTCTTTCCCGCAAACACAAACCTCTGCCCCTCCCTATAACGACGACACGACAGCTGCATCCAACACAACTTTAGTTGCATGCAAGGGTGGCGATTACTTGGATGATTATTCGGGCATAATTAATTCTCCCAACTATCCGAACAACTACTACGATAATTTAGATTGTACTTGGCAGATTAGACTACCTAGTTATTCATATGTGGTTCAACTAACCATTGAAGATCTGCATTTGCAATATGGCGACTACTTAAACATTTACAATGGGTATTCACAGTATTACCCTCTTATAGCAACCCTGTATGGTGTGGATCATTCTCGGCCAATATATTATTCCACCAGCCGTGACATGTTTTTGCTTTTCACAACCGACTCTTACGGTGGAGATATGGGCTTCCGTGTATCTTATACTTATTCCTACCCTCAACAAACAACTGCTGTACCTGATAATAACGAAATTACAACTCAGTCTAGTAATATCGCTGCATGCAATGGTGGCGAATACCTGTACAGTTATTATGGTAACTTTTCATCTCCCAACTATCCTAATTACTACGACAACAACTTGAGGTGCTCGTGGCAGATTAGACTACCTAGTTATTCATACGTGGTTCAACTAACCGTTGAAGATCTGCATTTGCAATATGGCGACTACTTAAACATTTACAATGGGTATTCACAGTATTATCCTCTTATAGCAACCCTGTATGGTGTGGATCATTCTCGGCCAAAATATTATTCCACCAGCCGCGACATGCTTTTGCTTTTCACAACCGACAGTTTCGGTGGAGATATGGGCTTTAGTGTTTCGTATACTTATTCCTACCCTCAACAAACAACTGCTGCACCTGATAATAACGAAATGACAACTCAGTCTAGTAATATCGTTGCATGTAAAGGTGGCGATTACTTGTATGATTATTCGGGCATAATTAATTCTCCCAACTATCCTAATTACTACGACAACAACTTGAGGTGCTCATGGCAGATTAGACTACCTAGTTATTCCTATGTGGTTCAACTAACCGTTGAAGAGCTACACTTACAATATAGTGGAGATAATTTAACACTCTACGACGGGTATACTCAATACTACCCTATGATAGTGTCTTTAAATGGGCATGATCATTCCAAACCCACATATTATTCCACCAGCCGTGACATGTTTTTGCTTTTTACAACCGACTCTTACGGTGGAGATATGGGCTTTAGTGTTTCGTATACTTATTCCTACCCTCAACAAACAACTGCTGTACCTGATAATAACGAAATTACAACTCAGTCTAGTAATATCGCTGCATGCAATGGTGGCGATTACGTGTATGATTATTCGGGCATAATTAATTCTCCCAACTATCCGAACAACTACTACGATAATTTAATGTGTACTTGGCAGATTAGAATTCCGTACTACAACTACATAGTTCGACTAACTGTTCTGGAATTTTATACAGAATCATGTTGTGACGTACTATCTGTTTACAATGGACCTTATGATACTTATCAGTTACTGGTGGAATGGCGGGGGAATATTTTTTCTGGTCAACAAGTGAAATCAACTTCCTACAGCATGTTTCTAAAATTCACTACCGATGGCTCTGTAACAAGTAACGGGTTTCGGCTGAATTTTGATTCAGCATATCCAGGTGCGATTAATGGTACAACGGAGGAATCGGCAACTACGCATTATTAATGTTCATGGACTAAAAGAGCCTAATTAGTTATAATTTACAATAGTGCATCATAATTAAGTTGTGGCATGCCGAGAACGCTTGCAGTTTAATTTATTTTTGTAATTTATAGCATAATTCCATGAAAATAATATCATTTGAAAATTAGGAACTTGTCGGTTTTATTTATCATGGGCCTGTGCATTGATTAAAAAATATAGTAATCAAAATTAACGATAATTACATTTGGTGGTTTTTGTACATATCGGTAGTTTTTGTTTAATCAGTCGTGTTAATGTTATCACAATAAGACATTACAGAATAAAATAACATTAAAATATCTACATGGTTTCTACACATTCAACGGTATTACTTAAAACCAATTAGTTTCGATTGAGTTACATGGCGAAGCCAGGCCACAGTTTGTGTTGTGCGTAATAGTTTTAGCTCACAGCTCTTTAAAGGTAGCAATAAAAACTTTGTCGGCACCTAGAACCAAACTATTAAAACTTTGTTAACAATTCCTTCGAAGTTTAAAAAAAAGATTCAGATGAAGCGAACACGATAACCCAACTTTTGGGGAAGAAAAGTGTATTTTCACAGTCATGCAGTGAGTGCTTCGTTTGCGGTTGCATGGAAAATCGTTCGTGCAAAAGCATCTCAAACATCTAAAGGTTTATGCTTTTGTATTAAAACGCTTAATTGTTTTTTATTTTACCAGCTTACCGCCCAAAAATATCTTGTGGATAATGCATTTTTGTGAAAAACAAGTATTAATCATATAAACTGGTCAGTTGGCTCAGTTATAAATAATCAAAATTCAATAATTACCTAAGTTTAAATAAAATTAACTGTCTGCCTTTTGACCTCACCATAAGTGACAGTGCAACTTAGTTAATGCTCGATTCCACCTGCAGGTGCTTTATGACGTCAGGCAGCCTTATAACCACAACTATTTATACCGAGTGCGTGTTTTGTTTTCGCAAGAAGACACCGATCGGTCCTGATTTATCTTGTTAGGCATGTTAAGTTAGAAAACAGAGAAATGGTGGGCTACTTGTTTTTTTTCGGGTCTATCGGATATTCCTCTGTAATAAATTTCACATTAAATATCTAATTTATATCAGTTAACATGTTTAAATTATTTTTTTGTGTTTAAATAAAACGGTAAGTAGACTAATTATTGATTTAAGTGGGGTTTTTATAAGATTTATCGGAAATTAATAAACTCCTCCCGGGAGATGTGGGAAAAATTTCATGCTTGTGACAATCATGATTCAGAGACCAATCAGTTTTTTTAACGGGATTTTCCATTATTGTATATTTGGAACACCACTGTCAACCGACTAACAATCCACCAAATCTGATCAAAATTGCAACCGAAGAAAACATGCAGAGAAAGAAAAAGAAATTATGCGGAAAGGGGCAGCTTTATATATTATTAAAACCAGCTTGTGAAAGACACAATAAAACGATTTTTGGCATCAACAATATACTTTTAAAATGTTTCATGAAGAGCATCAGTTTAGTAATACTCGGAGCCAATGACAATGCTTGTCTCTTTGCCCATAATTTCAGTGGAGTGAAACCATTTGTTCGTGTCTAGTACAACTGAAAATATACAAGCAACCATTAAATGTCCAGCAAATAACGCATGGTTTCGTTACAAATCTATCGAGGTATCTTTCTCTTGTTTTCAGTCATTCTCGTTTCCGTGTGTTTCCGACGATATCCAAAGATAATTTCTTCAACACGAATGTACAAGCAAAATACATAAAAAACCTCTAATAGATAAACTGTACATAACTTACTTATATCTCCAGGTTCAACGATCACTTCCATCCGTGAAATGCACGTTCCATGACACTCCGGGGGCGCTTCTAAAACCCATTTCTTGGTTCCTTTTATCTGAGCTTGCCATGATGTCGTACCAACATTATCAATCTAAATTTACGTGGATAAAGGATATTGTTCTTTGGCTGTAAAAGATTTCGATCTTACGTGCATGTATGCTCCAAAACCGCTAAGTCCCATAAACACCCAGTCAGTTTTGCTGTGGTCCAGCTCAGGGGGAAGGAAATATGGAAGCTTGTAATGCTTTCTCAGCTCATTAGCAGCCTTGCCGTCACAATTGCTCCTGCAATTTTTTAATGTTTATCTTTTAGTTTGGATGTAGACAACATTAGTGTTTGTTAACCCCGCCTTACCAGCCGCAGTAATACGGTTCGTCATTGCCAGCCACTCTTTCGTCGGACATGTTAAAAAACTCCCCAAGTGTCCTCATTTCTGTTTCGTACGGAAAGAATTGGCATTCCTTTTCTGATTTCTCTAGCGCCTATACAAAACAAAATAGTATTATATTTTATGCTATGAAATACAGTGGAACCCCGCTTGGAGACCACCTCGATAACACGACCACCTCACTATCAAGACCACTTTAGTGCGGTCCCAAATAATTTACTATGGTAATACATTGCATACTGTTTCAATAACGCGACCACCCCGGTTTCCAGACCAGGACCGCCATATTTTGGTCCAAAACGTTAAATTTAACTCCGCTTAAGTGACCACAAGTGCTAAATAATTATGCTTTTGTCACCAAAATAATAAGTTTAAATTTCTTTTGTGACCAAAACATTAAGATTACATGAGCGCGTACACAAAATTGTGACAAACAGAACTGAATTTTATAAGATAAACTTTAGAACTAACAGTTGTTTAAAATCATTTTGCAAAAATAAGGTAACTTGGTAAAAAATTAGTAAAAAGGCATACGTTTTGGCTACATATGACGACAACCTGCTCCAAAGCAAAATTCACTAACACGACCACCCCGCTAACGCGACCGCTTGATGACTGTCCCATAGGTGGTCAGGTAAGCGGGGCTCCATTGTACATCTATTACCAGATTACATCAACCACCACCATTTAATAGACACATTTTGGGTGTGCCCTATATGTTTATATATGCAAGCAGTATCCCTAACCACAATGTACAGACAGTTAAAAAAGTTCTGTTGCCGGTGTAACAACGTTTGGTCTAATCCCTTTGATCTAACCATTTAGTGATCAATAACTCTAATGCATCTGATCTCAGTTTGCGTCCAGTAAATCTTCATAAACTCGAATATCACTTACCACTTGTACTTATAGCAGTACAGAAATAGGGTTTTAACTGGAAAAGTGTTTGGTTTGATTACCTTAAAATAAGAACTAACCGGTTGTGGTTAAGGCTACATACTTACACACCAGACAATCAGTTCATCTCTGCTCGTATTCTAATGCGTTACCAGGGATGAGCGCCTATAATTACACAATGTTCGCAACGTGCGGACATTGTGTAATGCGCATACCAAACTATACTTATATATTAGACATTTTTAATATTTCGATATGTGAAATGCTCTGCTAGGACTAACCACCCAAAACATTTATGCTAAACTGGCTTCTTAAGTAAGTTTACATTTTTTATTGTATTATTCTGATTATACGGGTCCGGTTAAAACTAAAGTTAACCGTGGTTAATTTTAGTCAGATTATTGTTACATTTCAGACATAATAAAATCTCGACGTTGTACTACTGAGTAAACCCCATAATTGTTTGGGGTGTGGGCAAACCAAGGTCGTGTAGTTATCATATGTAATATTTTTAGTTCGTTTTTCTGGAAGATTTACGCCGGATAAGATACCTTTTATGATACGTTTATTGAAAAATGTATTTACTAAATCTAGGATATTTAAGTAATTTAGCATTTATAGTATTCGTCGCGCATGATTGAATTTAATTTGAAGCGCACTAAACACATTGAACGCATTTCTTAATGAAAGTGCAACAATCCCATAGGAGGTTTCCTTTTCTTATGAGATGAACTTATCTAAAACCCGGATGGGTAAAAGTAATTGTTTGCCAACGTCTTAAGATGATTGATTACTTACAGAAAGAGTCACGTTTCCAGGTGCACAAAGTGGACTCAGACTGGTAAGATAGGTAGAAGTTGGGTATTGTATAGAATATTAAATGTTACTTTTCCGATAAAATAAAGTTTTTATAAATTAATTATTTTAAGGTATTTATTTGTGACATAATATTTACGATCTTTTTTAATATTAATACTGCTATATACGAATAAAATAAGGATAAATTCAATAGCATTTAGTTTTAATATTACCCTATAACTATACCTCGGAGCCAGGACTGTACACACTTTTGAAGTAATGATAGCTAAACATATCATGTGCTGTCCAGTTCTGCTGCCCATCCTTGACCAACACCGGTTGCATGCCGAAGGCATATTCGCTTATAAATTTCTCCTGTCAAGTAGAGCTTTATAAAACACAAGCTGAATTACTGCGATCCCTCTTTAAATAAAAAAATACTATTTTTTTATATAGAAAGATAGAATCACTGTATAACCTGTGTCAAATTGTAAGCGTATTGTATGCCTTCCACATTCGCACATTCACTGCAGTTTACTGGTGGTCTTGTAAATGGATAAATTAAGCTTGGCATCTTAAACAAGCAGTAACCCTCATTTGGGTTTTCATTGTCGAGATATGACATATACCTGTGACACATACACTCTTTATAAGAAGAGAACAGCTGAACTAAATAAAATCCAGAAGTTTAATATTTAAAAACGTACCAATGCAATATTTTATTAACATATAACGTGGCCTTATAATATATATATATATATATATACAAACCTTAAAAGTTCGTTAATATCCCGAATAGAATTAGAGCCTGATTTATAATACTTCCAATATATATAGCTGATACGCACAAGCGCCGAGTCAGCGAGTGCAACATTTTTAACCGTTATATGTTTTCATCGAACTATTTCTTTATTTTTAATTTGAAATATATATTTATAGACATATTTTTGTCAAATACACAAGCTTGACCTGGCTTTACGGGAGATTAGTTCGCGCAATTATTTTCAAATTCTTGCACGTCGTCGTAAGAATTAATAAACGCACACTAAAGTTAATATTGAGGTAATTAGACGGTCGTTTATATTTCTTTACTTCAACCTGTTATGCGTGCCATTGGTTTAATTGACACCTTCGACCAAACAATTGCGTACAAACTATAAAAGTTAAAATATTAGTTACATAGGAAAATGTAAATAGGAGAAAATAGGTACCCCCAAAAGGTACCCTAAATACTTAGGCTATATAAATATATTTCGCACAAACTAAGGGCCTATTTGAGCCCAGGCTATTCTTAATTTATAGTCATTATTTACACACACATGTATAAATGACAAAAACAACCCACGTCTGGACTGTGATATTTCCAAACTTGGTTTCGTCTCGAATGCTCAAATACAAGGACGTTGGTAGACCAATCACTACGAGAAACAGAAGTCCGGCGCATAGAAGTAGGACATTGCGGCTGTAGAAACGTTTACCTTCCCATCTAATTTGTTTAACTATTGGCAAATGAACAACCTCTTCATCTTGAATGCCAAGTTCAGCACGAGCTCTTAGTATAAGGTTATGAAAATCTTGTACGCCGACTTTCTTTGGCTCCAAATCCATTATTAGCCTTTACGTTTGCCAAAAACTAGCAAACCCTTATTAAGCAATTCCTCAGCTCAAGTTGTCAATAATAAATATTCTTTCAGTTTGTTTTAGACAGCAATCTGGCGAGGACGTAAGATTTCTAAGATATCAATACACTCGGATTTCCTCATAATTTCCTTTAAAATAGGGACGCGAAATCACATAGTAAGTATAGAGTCTAATGTGGTTTTTAAGCTTCATGTTAGAAAGCTTCTTAATTTGAATACTACATTGATATATGTATTAACCAAAGTAAAAGCCATATAAATAATTTTAAGCGACAAATGAGTTTAAACTAAACATTTGACAACTTATTCACCATCAACCTCTGCTCATCTATTATTGAAATCTGCACCTGCTCGGTGTATAACATGTGGCAAGATTTGTGTGAAGAACAAGTACTCCTACTTTAAATTGTAGCCTCTTTACATGTTTTACATTTAAATATTTTTTTCATGGGCCTATTTTTGTTAAATAGATTTGGCACTTACATCTTGCTGGCAGCCCGCCCACTTATTATAATCATTTAATTTGAAAACGGTGTTTTACCGACTGACGTTTTGTCTTCTTTATCCTGGTTTTAAATTCTATAATGGCTATTTTGTAACGTGTTTTCACCCTGGAAAATAAATAAACTACACTAAGCATATCACTCACTTGGTACATGTTAAACTACGCTGCCTTGGTTTAATATATTTCTAGGCCTAACAATTTCATTAAGTTAGTACTAGGCCTACAATAAGTCTCTACCATAGGATACAACTTCAATTCATAGGCGACATTACAAAAAAATATTTTATAGAACAACTGTTCGATCTTTGTTTACCACCCATGCAAAAATGCCCCATACGACAGAAGTTTGTTCTTAATTGCGTGGTAAAACTACTTTCTTTAATGACATAATAGTCAAGTGTAAAGGGCCTCTTTTGAGTCAAGTTATTTGGTCTATTGCATTACGGTGTAGGCCTATCCTCTGTGATATAAATGCCTATTTTTGATTGATTTGGATCTACTGCATGACGCAACGCCTGGTAAGTGCGCAAAAACAAACAAGACAATGTGTTTTTTGTGTGGAAATTGGCTGGTTGGACGGGTGGTTGGTAGATTGGTACGCAAGAGAATATGCGTAAACCGGAAATCCCCTTCACGGCTTAGAACTGAGCACAGCTTGCCTCGGCAAACAAAGCAGGAAGTCAAACTAAATGCACGTACGCAGACTTATTCTTTGCTAGCTATCACTCCATAATGACAGTCACAGAGGAGATCACTGTTAAGGATTTCTATACGCTTATTAAAAAGGCACAAACCGATCTAGGAATTTCTGACGAAGATATCGAAAGATTGCCAACAGTAAAATCGATAAAATGGGAAGGAAAAAGATGGACACAACGAAATGCTGAAATTATTTATGCTGGAATTGCCTTCCTTTTCATTATTGGATTGCCGTCGTCATTATATGTCACCATACGAAAAGAAACTGAGCTGGGAAAAACTCTGCTAACCTCGTAAGTGATTAATATAAACCATTTGTTGACATTTGTAATAACACAGATATTGCACAAGACATTGGAATGTTCTTTTTTCGTCTTTTAGCTACTACAATTATTATGGAGACAACCAGGGCCTTGATGAAGAGTCCTGTGTTTATAGAATGTCAGAATTTTTGCAAGATCCCTTTCGACCACCAGTTGACTGTAATGAGTGCAAAAATGTTACTGGTATAAAATATGTGAACAATCTGACACATGTAAGTGTAGCTCGATAAAACCATTTTTATGTTTTATGATAGTTTATTTCTTTTCTTTCATTATATCAGGGTTATTGTAACCGGTTTTTAACCTCGTGTAAGAGAATACTCACCATCATAATCCTAACAACCCTGCTAAGAGTGTAAAAGTAACATAATTTCACATTTTTTTAATTACTTTTGTACCGTACCGGTACTTATTTTTAATATATCCATTTCATGTAGGCTGAATTCTTGGATCAGTATGCATTCTCCATGCAACCTGTGCTTATTAAAGATGGCCAAAATGGATGGACAGCCAAAGAAACCTTCAGCTACAATTACTTCAGCTCTGTCTACAGTCCTGACTCAGAGGTATCATAAAACTTTGTGTATGGTGTTAAATAGCCAATTATAAATCAGTATTAATGTGTGGCATGTATACCAATACCGTGCGGTATATATTTGAAACATTGAAAAAGTAGGTCCAAACCATAAGCCATCTACATTGTATGTCAAATGCATAAACTGAAACTAATTTGTTTTTGTTTTTTATGTTAACAAAACCCAGTGTAGGGTATAACAGAAGGGGCATTATCACATGGTCCATTGTCAAATTACATTACTGGATCTATTTTATTGGTAGATATATCTTTAGTTTTAATACAACCCATCAATCAAATGGGTCCAGTCAATTTCTCTCAATTGTCCTGCCCAAGGAGACAACCCAATAGCTAATGACTATTTTTGACCTCACAACCTTCCGACTGAAAGGTGACTCACTAACTCACCAAGCTATTTGACTGGACAAAGAGTCATTGCTGGAAATTAAACAATTATTTTCAATTAACGCTGAAGCAATATTTATTTTTATATTACAATATACTGTTAAATTACAATAATTTGATTATGGTAGAGACTATAGTCTAAGAATTAATGCACCATGGGACACAATCGGATGCATTTTTAGTTTGATCTGCCAACCTTACGACGTTGGTCTGACGCATCACCACACTGAACTACCATACCAATCACATAAATTTTAATATGTGAAACTGCCTTTTATAACCATCATTCAATTTATTATTCTAGGCTCTTGAAAAGGTAACAAGGGATTGTCAGTTTTTCCCTTACCAAACTAAATTTAGCGACTTGAGTGAGTTTTTCAACATGTCGGAAAAGCGTGCTAATGGCGAAGGTGATCCGTGGTATGTTGGATGGTAAGTTGCGAAATCCTTTAACCTAAATCTTAATATATTTTGTCATTAAAACTTATTGAAACTTATGCAGTATAAAATACAGCCTGTATAGTTTTGACAACACTGACTAGTCATTTTTGCCAACTAGCTTTCTTCGTTGTAAAAATGATGTATCATGGTTTCTATGTTTTTTATGTGGTTCATAATAAAATCCAGGAGCAATTGTGACGGCAAGGCTGCAAATGAGCTAAGAAAGCATTACAAGCTTCCATATTTCCTTCCCCCTGAGCTGGACCACAGCAAAACTGACTGGGTGTTTATGGGATTACCTGGTTATGGAGCAAATATGCATGTAAGTGTTGTATGTTTGGTGCTTAAGTTTTCCACACAAAATGGTTTCTGAAATCAAGAGGAAATGACTTGATAAAAACAATGCATTTATTCAGCAAATGACATCCTATTATAGGATAGGATTCCAATAATATAATAATTACGGCATACCATACCCATATGTTTTTATGTTAAACTGCTTGGCTTTTAAATGTGGTTGCCTTCACCAAACTTTATATAATACAGTTCAGACCAAGTGACATTGCTACCGTATTCATTCTAACTTTGTTTCACCTCTTGCATTGGTTGCTTCCATAATGTTATTATGCTGGATGTATTTTCGATTGTAGAACCCTGGCATAGCAGCTGAACTTTAGAACAGCTCTTGTAAACGCAGTGGGCCTTTGATTACCAAGAATATGATCTCACAGTTTTTTACTTCCCTAATTAAGTGCTTCTTTTTTGCTAGATCGACTTTGTGGGCACTCTTTCATGGCAAGCTCAAGTAAAAGGACTGAAGAAATGGATTTTGGAAACTCCACCAGAATGCTTCGGTACATGTATCAGTCGCATGGAAATATTGGTGGAACCTGGTGACATAAGTAAGTGTGGTGAAAACATTTTTTTAGAATTTATTACTTTTTAAATTTGTTGGCCTTTATATCATAGTGAAGAAGTCACATAATAAAATAACTGGGATAATGATAGTTATTTTAATGTAAAAGATTACCTTTAAACAAATTTTAAAATTTGCCGAAGGACAATTTTAAAAATAGTAATCTGGTATTTTTTTATTTGTAGTTCATGAAAAAAATGAAAAACAACAAACTGTTCTAAAGAGTTTGTTTGTTGCATAGGCTACTTATGTCTGCTTCAATTTGTTACGTTTTTATGGCTTAGCTGGTAGCCCAACATGCTATAATTTACAACACCTGCTCGAAATGGCCTTTTAATTTTTTCTTATGTTTCCCAGCACCCTTAATTGCCAGTTCATGTTAGGCCATATGCGCTTGAGAGAATTCTGGTACAAATAATTTTACCACATGTGTAAAAAATTGTAAATTTTATTCATGTTATCCTTCTACAGTTGTACTGGACACCAACAAATGGTTTCACGCTACTGAAATATTGGGAGAAGATACCAGTATTGTCATTGGTTCGGAGTATTACTAAACTTCTTTAATTATTGCCGGAATGAAGTTTTTTATGGCCCGTAAACAGAAAAAGTTCCTTTTGAATTATTTTGTAATTGTTTGGTTTAAGTCGTAAAAAGATCAGGTCAAACGAACATATCATACCATGTATTGTCTTACACGTGTATGTAACCTATTTTGTTGCAGCTTGAAAGAGATTATAAACTTTTTACTTACCGTACTTTGTGTGTGCCTGTTTCTTGTAAATATTTGTCATGGGTTTTATTTCCGCGAATGAACTATCACTATTGCCATTATGAGATTAGCCATTACTTCAATGTGTTTGAACAAAGCATACGCGAGATCAATTTTATCGTTTGCAAGATTTTCTTTATAGCTGCTCGTTATATGTTCCTTCTACTTGTCACGTATGCACGTTGCGTTAACGATTGCAAAGTGAACCAGCCAACGTTTTAAGAGTATGACTTAAGTGTATGTAAATATGTTCCTGTGTTGTAAATCATTTTTTTAACCATGAAAAGTCGGTTCGTAAAGCAGTCGTGTGCCAATTGGTTTAAAACCTGATATTGTTTCTGCCATCAAATGCGCTCCTCACGTGGCTGATCGATCGTTTTTCACTTCAGCTGTCTGGGCTAGACTTCCGTCTATCTGACGTGGTTTCCTGCAAGCTGGTGCAGTGTTACCGAATATGGATATCAAACATTGTTGCGGCACTTTTTGCAGATATTTAAACACCTAATCTAACCTTCAATTCGTAAACACGTGTTCGCGCATTTTTTGGTACGATGATGATTTTGAATGAGATTAGACGAACCTCTTTGCACTATGATTGCATTTTGCTTCTTAAGTAAAATCATTATAATACCATGCACTAGTCAACCTAATGGAGTTGATGCGAACCTTCATTGTATTTTCCTGATTTTCTTTCAGGTTGTTTTGTACGATACAGCCAATCCCCATTCACTGTCGTTTCGTTGTGTCCTACAAGATTTTATGTTAATCAGAAATTATACACAGGTTCCCGGTGGTATTAACCGGGACTTGATCAAGCTCGTCAGTTGGGACTCAAGTGCAATACCCATTGTAAATATTGTAAATATGTTGGTGTCGATAAAAACTCTCTTGTGTATGCCATCGTAAAATGGTTATTTTTTTTAAATTGTTCATTTTTTTCCGAAAAGTGCCACGTTTGTTATAAGTATATGTCGCTTCATACGGAAATACACGTTTCTCCCAGATAAATTCAGTCATTCGTGTTGTTCTAAACTTATCCGAAATCCGGTGATGTTTTCAGTTTCGGATGCTGTGAGTTGGCAATGTTACCAGTGATGGGTTGCCAAGCATGGAAATCACAATTAATTAAAATTGAGGCCTTTTTGAATCAGGAATAGATGAATCAGACATCAGGAATAGATGTTAACAGAAACGATCGGTGTAAGAACATATAATGGTAGGTGGGTGTTGTTGTTTCTAAAGCTTGTCACGATATAGGGCCGACAGTTTTCAATACGAAACAAATTTCCTTTCTTCCGCACAAATTCCGAGTGGAAGTCTCGATTTTGTATCCTTGACGTATATATATATATATATATATATTGGGTTAATTTAATGATATAGCGTCGCTAAACATTTTAGCACCAACATACTTAGCCTACTTAAGCCTAGGTACTGTAAGATGTAACACAAAGTAACGCAATACTGTACTCTCTTGTAGTAGATTTTGTTTAGAAATTTGTGACAACAGTTTAATTTTTGAAGTAAAAAAAAACACTTTTTAATTCACCTTGCAGCATCACAATAGGTCTTTACAATTACTTTTAAATACAGGTTGACCCGGCGTTGTTTAATATATACATTGACAGTCAGGGATTTTCTGTAAACAGCTGATAATTTATAACTTTGGTAAATAATAGAGGTAAAAATTATTACCCATGTAATGACCCTCCTTAAGTCCTTTGGCGGGATAGGACATAAGTATCATTGCAAGTTTACTTTAATTTTTACAATTGACACGATTTAGTTAAAACCCCGCCAGTATTTATTTTCCCGCCAGATCGTTACACGAAAAAAATATTTCTCTGCAGTTATAAAATTGCAATAAAAGGTAACTGGCTATAAATGAAATGTTGATATAACTAAATTACTTTACCCAAGTGCATTTTTGCAGTTATTTAATTTTCCAAAAACGTCACTAAGGATTCCACGTTATTTACCGTAGTGCAATAACTTGTGTAACCTGACTATGGGCATGGGTAATCTGCCAATTTTAGGTTTGAATAAACATTTATTCATAATATCATATGGACGAAATTTATTTATTTCACAGAATACACATGTACAATATTATCATAGTGGTAAAGCATTTTTAAACTTGAATATGGGAAATGAGGCATCATCCCAAAGCCAACAATATGGCAAAAAAATAAAGAATAACATTGTAGTAAAGTGGGTCAAAAGTTGCAATGAGTGCACTTATGCACCCAGAGAAGGTCAAGCTTCAGCCGTTCTTGATGAAAAGCTATATGTCTTCGGTGGTGTTTTGCTAAATACTGGCAACCAGGACTCTGAATCGAATGAGCTGCTCGTTCTTGATATCGAGACAGGTAAGTGGTCAAAGGAAGAATGTGTGGGAACTACACCGAGTCGAAGATCGGGTTCAACCATGGCAGCAGTGGGGAAACATCTCTATTTGTTTGGTGGACTCAGTCAATTTACTGGATGGATGAACGATTTATTTTTGTATGATACGGGGAAAAAAGAATGGAAGCAGCTAGAAGTGGTTAATGGACCAAGTCCTAGAGATAAGCTAGCTTCGGCTGTGTTTGGAGATAAGATTTACCTGTTTGGCGGGTTTGGCCCAGTTACAGATGAAGCAGAGACATCTTCTGAAGATATTTTAACAGTGGATAATGATGACGATGCAGAATATGATGACATTGATGAATTGCATGAAGTCAGGAATGTCCAGGATGCTGCAAATTTTACCTGGAGTGACATGCTCTTTGTATTTGACACAGCCATTCAGGAATGGTCAGTGTTGCTGCAAAAGGATGTTGCCAACATACCAAGTGCACGTGCTGCTCATACATTGACACCTGTCATTGACTCGAGTAACCAAGAGTGGCTGTATTTGTTTGGTGGTAGAGACAGTGAATCAAGACAGAACGACTTGTGGAAGTACAGTGTTGCTGAAAATGTTTGGAAATTATGCAAAAGTTCAGGGTGTCAACCTCAGCCAAGGTCATTTCATGCATCGGCTGCTGCCAAGGGAAGGTTAATTATACATGGTGGTAGAGGTATTAGTAATCAGCATTTAAGTGATTTTAATATCTTCGATACTGAAACTAATCAGTGGCTGCAACCAGAGGTTACCTGCATCGGAGAATCTGGTGAATTGCTACCCCCTCCGCCTGCAGTTGGTTTGCATACACTTTGTGCTGTAAACAATAATATTCTGCTCTACGGGGGAACCTCTAACTTGGACCCTGCTACTGGGACATGCACACTTTTTTATAATGATGTTTATAAGTTAAAATTTGAAGATGTATTGAACGGAGGTGCTGTGGATGTGGATGAAAAGAAAAATATTGACATTGTTCATGAGCCAAATATTCCAAGTTTTTTAAACTTAAAACAAGTCAATACAGCAGATTCTGCTTCTAGCTCCTCTTAGATTTTTTAAATTTTTCTTTATGCTGTTTCTAATACATTAGCTCACTCCAAAACTTATAGCAAGTAGCACCATGTATGTAAAGGAATGTTACTGTAGAATTGACTTCGCATTATTTTTAATAGTAAAATAAATTTGTGTTAAAATTTTAGCAGTACCTTCCTGTCTATCTAATTACAATTTTTTGTACAAATACTGCTAGTTTTAATATTCTTTTTTAATTAGAGATTCTTTATGTGCATACTGTCATCAGAAGTTTTAAAGGAATTTGTGTCGTTTATATTTAGTTGGGAAATCTGTTGAAAGAAAAAACTATTTGGTATGGAAATGGATGAGCAAAGCTCTGGTGATGATGATGACATTGGAAGAAGTTACAATGAGTCGTCAGTTCTATCTGTACCAGCAGAGGATTCCCCTAGCGCAAGGTTCTAACAACTGCTGTTTAATGTTACATACATCGATACAGGTACCAATAGAAATTGCAACAAAATGGGAACGAGGTTCTATGTCAGTGGTGGACCAGTTGTATCACTTGTGCGTGGAAAAATTTATTTTATGACATAATTGTTTAAATATTTGCAACAAGAATGATACAAAGATGAACAGATATATTTGCACTGCGACTAAATATGACAATATTTTCTTTTATATACAACGACTTATTATACATTAGCTAATCTCTATACCAAGACAAATAAAGTGAAAGGCATGAAATCATTTAAACTGATAGCTTATTGCACTTTTATGGTGTATTATGTCTTTACTAATTTTGCAGGGCACAGCAGCTTAAACTGCGTAGAGATTATCGAAAGTTAATTGAAGAAACGCAACAGCATAAACAAGATCTTGTGAAACCTGGCAGTAGTGGACTGTTGGATAGCATTGCAAAAGCTCATCGGCTTTTTAAAGATGGTGCAGTTATTTTTCACTTGATTATGCTTTACTTTTCTGTTTATGGGATTGTTGTTTTATTTTCAATTTTTGTTTTTAACAGTTTGAAATAGATTTAACAACATGACTTGTAGAAAAAACTGAAAAGCGATTTAATATAATTTGTAGCAACAAATTGCTTTTTGGTTTTCGATAATTTTTTTGTCCAACTGAAAAGTTAATTTTTTCGTTTAAGTATTTTGAAACAAATAGCCATTTAAGCTCTCTTAAACACTGTGTTTGAAACCGAACTGATATTTTGTAGTCTTAATTAGGCATGATAATGAAGTAATGCAAATAATTTACTGTGTGACATACTTTCTTTCCATCGTGTTCATTACCAGCATATATAAATATCATTTGCAGTGAAAGAAACCAGAGAAGCTGCTCTGGATTCCAAGTTTATGACACTTGCAGTTTCCCTTGGAGCACAGAAGACAAGCCTCCTACAAACCGACCTCGTTGCTTTTCAACCTGATGAATTTATACAAAAACTGGTAGAAATATTTATTTATAGCCAGTCCAGTGTGATGGTTTAGTGAATCTGATTTAATCCTGGAAAATCAGATAACTAAAATTGGAGATAGTTTGGAGTAGCATAATTTTATATAATATATCTTCCTAAATCATTAATATTATCTAGTTTTGTGGCAATATATATTGACAAGAAACCACCAAATCTTTCACCAAATCTTTTGTTTTTTAATTTTTATTTCAATTTTGAGGTAAACTTCATGGATGGAAGCATTTCATCTGATGACAGAGAAGATGTGTTAATTCCAGAAAATGGTTGGAATGCTTTTGGTCAGAAAGTAACAACTTATTTTACAAGTGTTACACCAGCATTACACCCACTGTGAGTAATTCTTGGTTGTTTCAATTTTATGAAGTGTGATAACTTTTCGCAATGGAATCGATACACATTTGTCGGTTAACTCTGTGTTGTACAATTTATCAACAACATCAAGAGATAACTTGTGCTGAAGGTTAAGTTGCCAAAACTACACCAGTTAGTTTAATCTTTAAAGACATTGCTACTTTCTTTAACTTTTTATCTTTATATATTTTAATAGGTTGGGTTCATTTGAAGCAATAGAACCTGTAAAAACAAAACCAAGAGGCACAAAGGACAAAGAACCCACTGGAAAAGTCCAGCTGCCAAAAGAGTTAAAAAATTATCGCACTGATAAAAAGGAAACAACTCCAGAAGAAATCGAACGAGTTCTTAACATTATTAACACATTTTATAAAGATGACCGTAAGTATTTAAACTATGCATATCTAGGCTTGATTGTCACTTCACAACTGGTCAATCTACATGTTAGAAGTACTTAAGAAACAAGCAACAAAAATACCTGCAACAGTTTTTTTTACTATGTATCGTTGTAGCTTAATTTCTTAATGATCGGTTAGCTTTAGTAATAACACGTCAAGATCAGCTAATAGGTAGTTTTATTAATATCGGTTACCAGTTTTGGGTTATGCTATTTGTCGCTCCTACTTTAAAATAATAAAGAAAATAGCAATTAACATAACTTTATGCTAATTGCTGATCATGATTTTCTGTATTATAATGGGTTCTTAGACCCTATACATTTATGGTTTTAATGAGTGCATTCTGCCAATCTATTTTTATGTATCTGTCTGTATGTATTGTATTTGCAGCTTCTCCAATAGACTACTTCGAACTGGTTGTAAATCCTCGATCGTTTGGGCACACCATAGAAAATATATTTCACCTTGCTTTTCTTGTCAAAGACGGCTTGGTAAAAGTGTTTTTAAATGAGAATGGCATTCCTGTTGTTGAACCAATCGCAACTCGAGAAAACAACCAAACTCCTCACAAGAAATCAAAGCAGAGTAAACCAGCAAACAACCAGGTGATGCGTGGTGTATTAAACTACTTTACAGCAACTACTTTATTAAAAATTCGTTCTTTATGTGCACTGGTTCAGAGATACTCTTGTTTTCCTCATGTATTGTGCAACCTTGTTGTGGTGGCTTTAAGTACCACGACCTTTTGGCTGATGGTACAAAGTTTGAGGGTTCCAGCACATAATATAGAATCTCTGAATTTTTAGGTGTGCTCAGGTTATTGCTTTTACCACCATAACAAATTTATATTAAATTCAAACAAATTACACTTTAGGATTCCAAATTACTTGATCTTTTAGAATACGTAATTATTCTACATTAGCCACCCCTACTGGCAATCAATGGGATAATCGACCATACTCATTAACAAACATAAGTAATGTATATATGGAACAGTGTGCAAAACAACGCAGTAGCAGGACTTTAGGGTGAGCAATGAATTGGTAAATCATTAAATGGTTTGCTGTTATCAAGTCCTTGCTATGTAGAAATATATAGGGTTCCAATAAACATTTTATTCCATTTACTCTTAGGTGATCGTATCCTTGTCAATGGAAGAATGGAGAGCAATAATTGAAGCTTATCAACTGGAGGGTAAACAGCCATACATAACTGCTCCTGAGCACACATAAATTTCTTCCTCCAATATGCAATATTTAATTATAGATTTTCAGGTTCAAATAAAACTGCCTATACTATTCTCTTTTTTATGTGTGTTTTAAACAGGAGATGGATAAAAAAGTGAAATCGATGTACTTTTTTTTCTTTTTTCATTTTATTTCATTTCTACAAATAAAAAGAATCTTCTTCTAATTTGTTACAAGATGGATTAAATGGTCTCCCACAGCCTGGTTTTAAATTCATCCAAAATTCCAAATTCGTCCTGTACATAAAAAAAATAATATTGTATTTAAGTAGAATTAGTTTAGTTTAGTTTATTCATTTTTTGGCCCAGTTTTTAAAAATGGAAAACGAATATAATCACGATACAGGAACGGGAAAAGACGGCAAAACCAACAGTCGTTAGAACACGTCATTAAAAAATGATACAAAAAATGAATATAGCGGACGCGGCCGCCAAACCTAGGTAAATGAACAATATTTAGCAATTAAAACAAATATTTCTGTACTTTTTTTGTGTGGTGGTGATGTTGCTTTTTTTTAGCCATTCACAAGGGGGGCACATGTCTTGCACAGGAGGATTTCTCCCTCGTTCGGCAGAAAGCTGTAAAAGTGTTGTTGAATTTATAGTCGTTAATTAAGCGTCATTAATGATGATCAGTTAGAAGCCCAACGAGTCGAACCCTATTGCGTTGGTTGCTTCTAGTCCGACATAGTGGTACTAGCATCTTCTGTTATGGCATACTTATTCTATTTATGTATTAAATACCAATCAGGTATTTTAATTGATAATCAAAATCCAGGCAAATACGTCTTAGTGCATGGATAGCTGCTCCGTTGATAAGGCATCAATGACATAAAAATTAGCATAGATAGATTTGACTATATTCATGCTTCGAGTGGTTGATAGCGAGCGGCAACAATATATGTTAGCTACAACATGATGATGCTATATCACTAGTAACAATAATTTGTGTCGGTCAGATACCTCTTGTGCGATCGCCCTAATATGATGAGGTTCCATCCCACAACATCCTCCAATGTAACGAACTCCGAGATCATAGGCGGCTCTTGCGAACGCATGTACCTCAAATCTTGTTACTTGACGGGGCTCTAAAGCTGAAATAAAAACTAAAATTTTGTGAAATGTGAATAGATATATATGTTATAGCATATAAGCGATAAGGTTATTTACAATAAACAGTGTTATACATGGACAATGTCCGATTTACCACATCTGATCAGTTACTCAACCTTTTGTAGTGTTGAATGGTCTACGATGAAGACCTTGTCGTATTATTATGTTTAATATATTTTACACCATCAGGTGCAACGTCCGCTTTTACATGGCCAAGTTTCAAACCCATTGTGGGTTTGTCCATAAGACTATTTTTAAGTAGAAATTGTTATATAAATCAGTCACGGTAACCATTTGGTTACACAACGTTTTTATACAAGACCCACCCTAGCCTACTAGTTTGCAACAGAATTTGTCCCATCCACCTGCAGGTGATGGTGTCACCAATCGACTGCGTACAGAAAAAGAACAATTGCTTATAAGCAAGACATACTAGCAATAAGTAAAGGTAATCACCAACATAAAATTACCGAAAGGATCCTCCGACAATCTTGCGTACCCGTACAAACTGTTTTCCACTTCCGGGCACATGAATCCCAGCGGTTGACACATCAAAGGTGTCTCTAGGCCTTCATCATCGAGAGCTTTTTTCATTCGTTTTATTGTTTTCAAGGTTGTGTTTAAATCAAACATACAGTTTAATCCTGTGTGTAATTTTATGATTGCAAAAAAACATATGACAGTGCTATCACATTTTAGATACAAACCAATAAGATCTGCTCCAGTTCTAGCCATCCGCACAGCACATTCTTTAACTGAGACCCCGTTTAAATCACCAAGAGGCCCAATCCTCATTGTGCAAGCGATCGGCATTTTTGACCTTTTCATGACATCAATGCAAATTTCTAATTCTTCAACATGGCCGAAAAACTAAACCAAATGCTCGAAATAGTTGGTTTGCTTGAAGGATTTTTAACAGGTATTTACCTCGGCAAGAATGAAATCCACTGTATCTCTTCGTTGAATGAAAATTTCCAATTGGTCAGTAAACTCAGCTCTGATTACCAGATCTCCCTTTTTATGTAAATATGACAGAACTGGCGTTATCCCACCACATACAAGAGCATTTCCTTCTAGTGCGACCTCATGTGCTATTTTGCAGGCAGCTTCATTTATTTCCGACGTCTACTTAAACAACATTGATATATTAAATGTTATAACATGGAATTTAGGCCTAACCGTGTAATTGATATTGCCTCGTTTTAAACGACCATCACTGGAAGCATAACACGGAGTTTGCAACACATCTGCACCAGCTCGCATATATTCTCGCAACAGCTGCTTGACTGCATCCGGGTAAAGCAACACTGCTTCAGGTGTCCATGGTCCAGCACGGCAATATCCACGTTTCTCCAAAGTCATACACATACTTCCATCGCCTACCACGGGACCTTCGACCAATAGTTCAAGCAGTCCTTTTCTTTTTCGAACATTAGACATAATATTTAACCAGTTTTAAATCCAATATCTTACTTAGAGCATAGATATTTTTAACCAACCTGTTTTACAAATAGTACAAAAATTAATATCAGACGATAAAACTTTTAGTGTATTAAACGAGGTCTACTGAAATATAATGCGTCTGCAATAAACGTTACTCTTGCGTGCAACTCAGAAAACACGTTAAGCACAACTAGTCTGTCAATAAATGTGTCCTTACAACAGCAATTTAGCAATAACATTGCAAATTTGTCTTCTACGACAGTATAACACACTTTAGTATTTTGCAGCAGTTTGCTGTCAATTCTACCGTGGCGTTGGATTTTTACACATAACTAATTAGTCATTGTGCTCTTGATAGCTTCAGTTGGCGCTTTTTCAATTTAAGTAGTCGCCAAAAAAAGAAAAAAAGGTCGTCAAATGAACGGACGTCGAGACCAAGCAGCTTCTTCTGCCCTTGATACACAAAACTAGCATATACAGTACTGTAAGGTCAATGCTGTTTCAGCATAAATTTCTGTGTTCTGGAGAAGTGCTCTAAAATACGAGCAGCAGTACAAATTGTTTTCTACGTTTCGCTTCTATCAGCAGCACCACAACGTCACTAGTGATATGGATACATGGCTATCCATAAGGAAACGATAGATCGACATTATACGAAAGTTTATCTCCTTCATCTACTTCTTATTATATAGCTAAAATATTTTTTCACGACATCCCATTACGGAATATTTGCTTGCATTCTAGTTTGTTTACCATCGTGTCTCGCAGTATATATCATTCTTCGTTAATAGACGCAGTCTCCGAATATCGTGCTAAGAGTGTTTGAAAAGTTATTTACCATTTTTCTTGTGAGAACAATTAGTGTTTGTTAGCTATTACCAAAAATGGCAACTGTTGGTACACCGCTAAGTGCAACTATGGAAAGTGACTCGGTATCTACTTCTAAGTTGAGCACAGTAGATATAGTTATTATTGCGGTATACATGGTTGCAACTGTAGGGCTTGGAATATGGGTAAGTAGTCTTTACTATAGAAGTATAGATACACTTGTTTTCTGATCGATATAGTAATTCTTAAAATACGTTTTCAGGCATCTCGGCGAGGGGCGCAAGGCACAGTATCAGAATACTTTTTAGCTGGCAAAAACATGTTTTGGTTGCCGGTTGGAGCATCTGTGTTTGTTTCAAATATTGGTAGTGTTCATTTTGTTGGACTTGCAGGGTCGGGTGCGATAACCGGTATCAGTGTCGGTGCATTTGAATGGGTTTCTGCTTTCCATATTCTCGGTCTTGGATGGATTTTACTACCGATTTATCTGAAGAGTCAAGTGTGTATATATAACAGAAAATATTCATATATATAAATCATACACTTATAATAATTCTTTTCGGATTTTAGGTTTACACAATGCCACAGTATCTGCACGTACGATACGGAGGTTCCAGACTTAGAGTAATGTTGACTGTTCTCTCTCTTGCAATGTACGTACTGACTAAAATTGCCGTCGATCTATTTGCCGGGGCCCTGTTCATTCAGCAAGCACTAAGCATAAATCTTTATGTTGCAATTGGTAGGTTGATATTAGTCATCAGGCGGTTTTCGTGAAATATCGAATCATACCTGAAAACTATAATAAATTTTATGTTTCAGTATCACTCCTGGTTATAACTGCAGTATACACCATGCTTGGTGGTTTAAAAGCTGTTATTTACACAGACACACTGCAGACGATAATATTACTCATAGGCGGAATTATGCTTATGATAATAAGTGAGTCAACGGTATAAAATAAGAAACATTAACAGTTTACGCTACGTCCCGTTTAACAGGTTTTGCAAAAGTTGGCGGATACGAAAATCTGAAGACCTTATACATGCAAGCCATCCCACAAACTACCCTTGACATTCTTGCCAGTGGTAATACGACATCTTGTGGAATTCCAAGAGAAGATGCCTTTCATCTTTTTCGAGACCCGATCAATTCTGACCTCCCGTGGCCAGGAATGATTTTCGGAATATCGATTCTTGCGTTTTACTACTTTGGTACCGATCAAGTAATACTTTTTACCTTTTTATTTGGCATTATCTACTAAACGTATTTTGATAAAGGTGATTGTGCAACGGCTCCTCGCTGCAAAAAGTTTGAGCCATGGCAAAGCTGGATGCATTATGGCTGCAAGTTTTAAAATTCTTCCCGTCTACATGTTTGTAATGGCGGGTACCATCATACTATCATTTTACAAATTTCAATTTTAGTTAAGAAAATATGATAAAGAATATTTTGATTTTCTTTTAAACTTTAAAGGTATGATAAGTCGTGCTCTGTTTCCCAACGAAGTTGCCTGCGCTGAACCAAGCGAGTGTTTAAGAGTTTGTGGGAACGAACAAGGCTGCTCGAATATCGCTTATCCCAAACTGGTTTTGGAGATTCTACCCAGTGGTATCTAACTTATATTATGTCTAGTTCCTGGGGTGGGGAAATCTAACTTGTGCATATTAGGTCTGCGGGGAATAATGATCGCCGCCATGCTCTCTGCCCTAATGAGCTCACTGACGTCGATATTTAACAGCACAAGCACTGTCTTTACCATCGATGTGTGGAAACGCATCCGAAAAGCGGCAACAGAAAGGGAGATGCTCATTGTTGGAAGGTGAGTCGTCAGATGCCCAATAAAAAAATGATTTGCATATTTTATATTAGTGTCTTACATGTAAAAACCCAGGATCACAATATGTGTGCTTGTCGTGATCAGTATAGCGTGGGTACCGGTGCTGTTGTCATCTGCCGGAGCGCAGGTGTTCGTTTATGTCAACTCTGTCCTTTCCTCGCTGGCGCCGCCGATTGCTATGCTCTATTTGTTTGGAGTTCTGTGTCCAAGAGTCAACGAACAAGTGAGCCGAACACATTGACCGCAATTGTTGAAATCCCATGCGAAATTGCCAAATTTGCGGCTAATGTACACATTACAGTTATAGTCCTGTTCTGTAGGCTGATTCGAATCTGTTGTATTTTTGTTTGACATGAATAACTTTAACAATATTGTATAAGTGTTGCTAAATTATTACAGGGGGCATTCTGGGGATTCGTGGTTGGTGTAGCAGTCGGCGTAACTCGATTGGTTTTAGATTTCGTTTACCCCGCTCCCGCATGTGACCAGGTTGATACAAGACCAAATATAATTGCAAAGTAAGCAACTAACCTTCCATATATATATAATACAATTTTCTCAATTGTGATACTCAGGGTAAACTATCTGTATGTTGCGGTAGTGGTTTTTGTTGTGTCGTCACTAGTGGCAGTTGCGGTCAGTTTCTTAGGTGAACCTATACCATACAAAAAAGTAAGATTATTTGTAAATCTTCTTTAAACAAAAGTTTTAATACGCTTTCCTACAGCTGGGAAACGTCACTTGGTTTACATTAACTACTGACGGAACAGCGGAGGAAAGAAGCACGCCAATAAATAAAGACGCACCATGCGACCAAGGTAACATTAATACCATAGGTGTTTATTGTACATACGCTGGCACACGACCGCAAGATTACTATGAGGGGAAAAAACAAGCCAGCCAGAGTGCAAGCGTGTTTTGTTACAATATCTGTTTTTGAAACAAAGTCAACCTAACCCAAAGCCTTCATTCAAACCACCTACCTTCCCAGCCCCTACCCAGCAACCCCCTTGATGGTATAGCCTGTATTTTATGCTGGGTAAGGAATATGCTTCGCCTGCATTAATTGGCTGGGTATAAATAAAGCCTGGACAATGCATTCTGACTTTCACAACAATGTCAGAACCTTGCATTGCAGCAAAGGAAGTACTTGTGTGCTTAATCAGCAAAAATAGGTCTGGGCTGCAATAGAGATATTACAATGGATCCGGTAACATTATTATGTGAATAATCTATTTTGCCTGCTGCTCTTTACACATTATTATCTCTTTACACTTCCACCGCGGTTACTTCTGTGTGTTTTAGATCCAGAGCTGTGTGTTCACATCGATAAGTTCCAGTCCAATCCAGTTCTAACCAGATCCGGTTCGATTCAATGGAGCTTTTTCATAAACGCAGCTGCTGTTGTTTTGATGGTGGTTATTGGATTTCTCCTGGGATATTACGCCTGAAACTTTGATTATAATATACATCCAACGTGTCAAATAATTGTTTCACTTAGTAATATTATAGCGAGTTTGTCACAAATTAAACCGTCAATCAATCACCCTCCGGTGTTTAATATATCATCGAATATACAACAGGGCATGTCGTTACTTAAAATTTGGATAAAGCAGTTACGACAGTTTAATACAACTGTTATGGTATTTTATTAGAATCTTAAATTCATTTATGATCTTCATCAGACGAATAATACGACGAATTAAACAGTCATATGCGTATTAAACACCCATATCTCTACAAACCAACCGGTTTGCCCTTGTTTTTTTCTGCTAACGCAACGTTACTTAGCAAACTACACAAAGGTGAGATCAGCGAGGTAAAAACATTTGTTTAAGGGTAGGATATAAGTCAACATCGCTTAACTTCTCTCGTCAGACAAGTATAAAGTATGGACTGTATTGTTATTATCAGAATTTATTTGCTGTATTTAGCGAGCTTACATCGATTTTGCGTAAACGTAATGGAATCGTCAGCGGCATTGTACATGATGTGTCGTAGCTGGTTTTGCGCTCTCGCATCCTAGGCAATTTATAGGATAACAATTTGTAAACGGTATTTAAAAAAATGGGAACTACTAAATAACAGGTATAACTATTTGTTAATTTAAATACAATATACTAACATAATTTAAACAAGTATGTCGAAATTTACATCTGAGGTATGTAGTTCTAGGAAAAATGCATAGTGCATGATGTATGCTTGTCCTGGGTATATCTAAAATGTACTAAACTTTGGAACTTTAAAATACTTTTGCCAATCCTCTGTCAAGAATAACCTAGTCTTTCCGTTTAAACAGTGACAGGAAGAGTTTTTTTATTAAGGTAAATTTTGATGGTATGGATTTAGATTATATAACTGAAATGTATACATTCTAAAGTAGACTAATAC
Source organism: Ciona savignyi (assembly GCA_000149265.1). NCBI lineage: Eukaryota > Metazoa > Chordata > Ascidiacea > Phlebobranchia > Cionidae > Ciona > Ciona savignyi. The sequence continues at coordinate 88,833 of CH003293.1, forward strand.
TTTCTGTCAGTATGTATATCTTGATAAATGGAAAAGATGCAGTATATTCTACTAGTAGTTTAATAAATAAAAAAATATATCCAACAAATGCTAATGGAACTACTTCTATATCCCAATTCAATTTCCATATTCAAACTAAATGAAATTATATCGTAGGCCTAGGGTATATATTTGTTTCGTATATATAATAACTTTAACGGGGGTATGTGATTACCGGTACATGTAAATTAAGCCTATTGTATTTAAGGAAATTTAAAGTATAAAATGGAAGTTGACAGAAAATATTTGGGTTCAGATGCAGGGACTTTCAAGTCTTATATACTAGGTGTAATATACAGACATCCTTAATATGCTTTTAAATTAAAAATGTGTACAAAGGTACCAACTCTAAACTATAAAAATAAACATATTACATATTTGGTAATATAAACTCTTTAAATTATATTTTAATTTACTAGGTGATAAGTATATTTTTCATTAAATGCATGAGAGGAAGAAATGTCTTTTCCCAAATGCCCAAATGGTCTAAAAATTTTCACATTGAAATAAACTTATATTTGTAGGCTTGTAGCTAACAAGACTAAGATATATCTAACATATATGTCAAACCAAATTTTTAGGGTTTTACCCTGGGGAATTTTCAGACTCATGAAATACTAATTACCTTTTTAGCATTTTATCTTCTAGTAATATAAGCAAACAACCAAATCATCCAAATTTAAATTAATTGTGAACATAGATCTGTTAAAACCCAATTAAATAAAAAATTTACCCTGGGGAATTCCCTAGTAAAGTACTAGCTTTTTCTCTAGTATTTATTTTCTTGGATTCATACAGTTTTCTAGGATTCAGAAAGGTGTTTTTTATTAAACGCATAGCACAGGTGTCTTATCCTTCTGAAATCCCCTAAAAGAAGTTAAAAAATGAGAATAAAACGTTTAGATGTAGTTGACCTTTGTTTTTTAAAAGCAATATTTTAATAATACATAAAGTAACAAATGCAAAAACTAAAGTAACGAGCAAAAATTATTAGATATTCAAGCCGTATTTGATAAATTCATTTTATATATTTTTGTATTTGTTTGCCTCTGTTTTTTTTTCTTTTGTAAATCATTTGTTTTTATATTAATATAGTGAAACCCCGTTTGGAGACCACCTCATTATCATGACCTCTTCAGTGCGGTCCCAAATAATTTACTATGGTAATGCATTGCATTATGTTTCAATAACACGACCACCCCGATTTCCAGACCACGACCGCCATATTTTGTTCCAAAACTACAAATTTAACTCCACTTAGGTGACCACATGTGCTAAATAATTTGCCTTTGTCACCAAAATAATAAGGTTAAATTTCTTTTATGATCAAAACAATAAGAATAAAAGAGCGCGTAGACACAGAAAAAGAAAATTGTAGCAAACAGAACTGACTTTTACAAGATAAATTTCAGTACTAACTGTTGTTTAAATTTATTCTGCAGTATCTGATAAAAATAATGGCATTTGGTAAAAAAAAGTAAAAAGGCAGACGTTTTGGCTGCATATAACGACAACTTGCTCCAAATCAAAATTCACTAACACGACCACCCTGCTAACGCAACCGCTTGATGACGGTCCCATGGGTGGTCAGGTAAGCGGGGTTCCACTGTATATTATCTTTGTTCATAGGAAGGTGGCAATGATACAAAGACTTGATATTTAATAGTTTAAGCCAGAATGTTACAAATTCTGGTTTTGTACAAAAATCTTTCTTACCAAATTCTGGCAAATAATTAACATTTTTTGAGATTTTAATAATTAGCCCTTAACATATTGTTACTGAACAGAACAAATAACAATGGCTAAAGGTGATCAATGTAAGAAAGGGCTATTAGAACTGTTGAAGGAAGGTCCAGTAGTAGGCGATGGAAGTATGTGTATGACTTTGGAGAAACGTGGATATTGCCGTGCTGGACCATGGACACCTGAAGCCGTTTTGCTTTACCCGGATGCAGTCAAGCAGCTGTTGCGAGAATATATGCGAGCTGGTGCAGATGTGTTGCAAACTCCGTGTTTCTATTGTAGCGATGGAATGTTTAAGAAAGGTTCAAAGTCTGGAGAACCGATTTCATACACGGTAACCATTGCTCATTACCTGTAACGTGTTTATAGTGAGTTCAAATGGACATAATTATAAAAACTCTGAAAGAGATCACGAATTCTTAAAGCCTAAAAAAAAGACACATTGCATTGTTGTAATTCTTTTTTTGTAGACCGATGCCATAAATGAAGCTGCCTGCAGAATAGCTCATGAGATTTCCAAAGAAGGCAAAGATGTATTGGTGTGTGGTGGTTTATCTCCTGTTCTGTCCTATTTCCGCGAGAAAAATATGGAGAAGGCACGAGCAGAATTTGACTCTCAACTTGATGTCTTTATAAAGTATAAAGTTGATTTCGTCCTGGCGGAGGTGGGCTATTTATGGTATATGTTTTAACATCATTTCAGCTTTTTGCAAATCATAAATTACTGTTGGTAAAAAATTTTTCAGTTTTTTGCTTACATTGAAGAACTTGAAATATGCATTGATGTCATGAAAAGGTCAAAAATGCCGATTGCTTGTACAATGAGGATTGGGCCTCTTGGTGATTCAAACGGAGTATCAGTTGAAGAATGTGCTGTGCGGATGGCTAAAACTGGAGCAGATCTTATCGGTTTGTTCATATCCTGGGTAATTGATTATTCAGGTAGCCATGATATATCACACTATTCTAAAATCCACAGGAATAAATTGCTTGTACGACTTCGATACATGTCTAAAGACATTGAAACGAATGCGAGATGCTTTGGACAAGGAAGGATTGAAAACCCATCTGATATGCCAACCACTGGGTTGGAGATGCCCGGAAGTTGAACACACTTTAATTGGATACCTGGATTTGCCTGAAACGCCTTTGGGTTGTTAAGCATAATTTAACTCTTGTTGCATAAACTACATTTTCAGTTATGGATGAGCTTATTTTATTTCAGCTTTAGAGCCCCGTCAAGTAACAAGATTTGAGGTACATGCGTTCGCAAGAGCCGCCTATGATCTCGGAGTTCGTTACATTGGAGGATGTTGTGGGATGGAACCTCATCATATTAGGGCGATCGCACAAGAGGTAAACTTTAAAATGGACCGTAATGATTGATAAGTTCATCTGAAAACAAAATATTCGCAGTTTGCAATGAATCTAATTTCATGTTGTTGTATAGTATGCTTTAGTGCTAAAACAAATACCAGAAAATATAGGATAGTATAGGATATTCATGTTTATCCCCATGAATGGAAAAACCAAGGGGGTTAAAACACAGGCAATCGTCAGATCACCTCGCGCCCATCGTCGGTTTACCGGAGCTATTGCAGTGTGTTGTATATAAACAACAAATTTGGTAGAACCCATTAATCCGCTGGGTTCAGGCAATGTCCAAAAAGTGCCTTGCCCAAGGACACAACCGACTAGCTAGCGACCAGTTTCGCACCTGCAACCTTTCAATTGAAAGGTGACAACGCACTTAATCGCCAGACCAACTGGCCAGACGTCTGAAAGTAGACTGAACACCGAATTACCATTTACCAACTCTTGTACTCAAAGCTTGCACCGGAGCGAAAGAGGAATCCCCCAGTTGAAGATATGTGTCCTCCTTTGGGTTATTTACAATTAAGTGGCTTGTCCAACATCAAGAAAAAGTAAATGATGTTTTAAACTTGTTTAAACAAATTGTGTAATTACCAAATAATTTAAACTATTATTTTAATAACACTATGTTTTTTGAAGATATGATAAGTAAGAAGTCGGTCGGTTGATAAGTAATCGAGGGTTTATAATGTGTTTTACAGGGATAACAAGCAGTATTGGATCGAACAGAAACCAGGAAGTGGACGCCCGTTTTCTCCCGCATTAAGTTCGACCGAAGGGGGGGAGTTTTTTTAATTTTACTATAAACTATTAACACTTTGCATTTAACCATTAGGGTTAATAAAAAGTAATTTAGTTTTTAAGCAATTAATGCTTTTTAATTTATATAAATGAATGCGGTGCATAAACAGTTATGCTGGTTACGTAAGTAAAATGTGAGAAATGAATAAATTATTTCTAACAATTCAAGTCTCATGATTTCTTAACATCGACTATAACTTGCCGTTCACCGAAAATATTCTGAACAGGCATGTCTATCTTATTCCAGTGCGTTTGACTCATTTTAAGCATAGTATCTGAACCAGGATGTAACGGCTATCAATACATAGGAAGTTGGTTTTCCTCCTGCTAAATTGCGAATTATCAGAATATGAAACCCGATGTTCTAACCTTTTCACTTTCAACATGCGTTTCTTTAAATGTTTTTAAAACGTCTTGTTCGATATTTGGACAACAGAATCGTTATAGAAGATAACAATATAATAAAATCATTAACTAGGAATAACTACCCACAGTTAGATTAAAGCAATGAGTATATATGTGGAAAATATTGATATCGTATGTATTCGCTTGGCGTGTTTTAACTAATGTAGTATTGCCGTCAGATGTTTAGCAAGAAGAGAAATATACAATCAAGTTAAAACTTCCAGAAACCACAAGGGAATAAAATGGGATATTCATGTTTATCCCTCAACCGATTAGCTAGCGACCAGTTTCGCACCTGCAACTGTTAAGAGAATTCCTAAGGTTTCGCAGGACGCTGTCTTAACGGCCTACCGTTGGACCACTAACAAGGGCTTGCAACGTTTTCGCTTTATAAAAATACTACTACTTACAAAACACATAAACGATTAATAAAAAGATCAGCTATTAAAAATAAGTCTGCACAGTTTGCCAGCCAAGAGAGAACTGGTTTCGAAAACTCGAATCCGTTGATACCACGAGCACGTAAATTAGCACAACACCGAGCGTTAATCATTTAAATTCCCCGAGAGATAAAATCGTGCGTGTTAAAATAGGCAAGCAAGATACAACGATTAAATGATTAAAAGGTGCGAAGGGTGTGAACTACGTAAAAATAAAAAAGGAAACAAACAAAGGCCTTAAAACAGTGTATTAAAATTGTGTTGGTAAAAGTGTATAAAAGGTATAGAAAGATGTGTAAAAAAATATATAAAAGTGTATTAAAACATAACGAAACAAACAAGCCCGCGTGCGCGTTACCTTTACACAACGATGTAAAAATAGCTTGTTGTTCGGCATTTAAAAAAAAGTTTGCATTAGGAGGCTTTTGGGAAGAACTTTATTCAACATTGGAGTATAGGTATATACAGTAAATTTTGAAAACGTTATTGGACCCGAACTAACCCAGTTTACCCCGGAAATTATACCGAAAAATAAATGACCCATGTATGTATATCATACACTATGATGACAATTACAAGCAGCTAATAATGAAAAATAATTTAAATCAACAGAGAAAGCTTCAATACGAACAAAATGTATTGCGACATCCATACCCGATTTCCGAGAAATCCTCAGAAAGTGAACCAAAAGCAATCGAGTGATCACTCTCTTTTAACGCCCCATTTTAAAAGGTGTGAACTTATTTGCAACTTTAAGAGGGTGGTTTGCTAACATTTCTTGAATACGAAAGGTCAAAAATTGAAGTTAAAACATTAATGAGAATTACCAGCGGAGTTTACCGTGCTAAAAAGAAGGGTTTTGGCATTTTTTAACGTTCGGTAATCAGCGGAGAGGTTCGTTGCATATATATATACGTGGCGTACGATGTGTGGCGTAAGATATGTACAAAGAATCCCGCATTCAAAAAGTGAAAGTGCGTCCACCCCTTATATAGTCTGTATTCCTATCGTTATGTTGGATGACGTTATTACTTCACCTGCATTAATTGGCTGGCTATAAATAAAGCCTGGACAATGCATTTTGACTTTCACAACAATGTCAGAGCCTTGCATTGCAGCAAAGGAAATACTTATGTGCTTAATCAGCAAAAATAGGTCTGCGCTGCAATAGAAATATCACAATTGATCCGGTAACATTATTATGTGAATAATCTATTTTGCCTGCTGCTCTTTACACATTATTATCTATTTACACTTCCACCGCGGTTACTTCTGTGTGTTTTAGATCCAGAGATGTGTGTTCACATCGATAAGTTCCAGACCAATCCAGTTCTAACCAGATCCGGTTCGATTCAATAAAGCTTTTTCATAAACGCAGCTGCTGTTGTTTTAATGGGGGTTTTTGTATTTTTCTCATAGAATATTAAGCCTGAAAATTAAAATCAAACGTTCATGGTCACGTATTTGTAACAATCCAAATGATTTATTCACTGACTATAATACACTACTTTTAACCCCCCCCCAATTTTTTATTGTGTACTTGATATATCTGATAAAAGGTGTATAACTTTGTTTCTGCATGTAGAGACTAATGGGTTCCCTTAATCCCATAATATCTGTAGATAATTCCATGTGAGTGAACTTGCCTTCGCTCAAAATTGCTACACTGCGCGATTTTTTCACATTGAACCCCAAAATCGATTAAAACATTTTTTGGTTTTCTCATTGGAATTAAAATATTTTAACTAATGTAGGCTAGTATTCATTTTTTAAGTGAATTGTCATTTCCAATTCCAAGATATCTAAAAACTATAAGAATATCGGCCCAAAATGCATAAAATTCGGAAAACGGTCGTCGTGCTGATATTTGCCGGGAGGGAATTTTGCTTACGTGATTTACCCAAATTTACTGCTGCATATATTTTATTTTTTGTTATTGCGGGGCGTTAAAACAGACTTATCACTAGTTTGAGTGATGAATGCAGAAATATAAGCGTTTGGGCCCTTCCGGAAAATCGTTTATGGGTTGGTGTGGGCCAATGGGGCATTCAACACTTTTTTTCGCATTGTTACTATCCATATGCGTTAGTTCTTCGGTGTATATCTGCCTTATATTTATACGTATCCATAACAAATTATATCGTTTTTTTATATTTAAAGGTAGTTTTCCGGGGTAACTTGGGGTATACAAAGTTTGTTTGTCGTTTTCCTAGAACTTTGTTTACAATTATTGTGACCAATCTTTACCCGTCCCGAAGTATCGGTCGTCAACTTTAAATCTACGCCAAAAACTTACAAAGAGGCCATCCTGCTTATTCTTGAATCTGTGTTAAACACACAAATAAGTGGCAATTTTGGGTTAAATCCCGCAAAGAAAACTCAGACCTTAGAATATAAGTACGATGGCCGTTTTTTCGCATTTTACGCCAATTTACGCCTAAAAGTCCGCAAAATATATATCAAACTAATTATTATAATACGCTATAATTGCCTCGTGTATAAAATGGCTGGTCACTCAAAACCGAATATTCCCCACGCTAACAGGATTGATGGAAGTTCCAATCCAGGTCAAACTTTTTATATGTGTTTGTCATTGTGTAATGAGTGTATACAGGTATATAGTGGTATCTTTAGTCTGGATACTATTTAAATGTAATCCCACATCTAGCAAACACGTAATTCGTCTTTATTACGTAAAATATAAAAAAGAAATTTCAGTCGAGTTAAACATTTTTGAGATGTTAATATTTTTTTATTGTTTTATAAGATATACCAGAACCGATTAGGTAACCAGCGAAACCGTATATTTCTGCATGCAGAAACATATAGCGTAAAATCTAAATATATAGGTTTTAAAAATACTGGTGGTTAATTCATACCAATACAGTTCTCATGTTTAATCAACATCGAGAATAACTTGACATTTGTCGAAGATATTTCGTTATATTTGTGTATAAACAGTAGCTTTATGATCAGGTATGTCTATCTTGTTCCAATGCGTTTGACTCATTTTCAAGCATAGTATCCGAACAAGAATGTCACCGCCATCAACACAGCAACGGCGATAAAGTTTAGAGAAAAATTCCAATTAAACCGAGTCGAAATGAAGTTGGTTTTCCTCTTGTTGACTTTCGAATTATCAAATTCTGAACGATAAAACGGTATTAATTTTTTTTTAATAAATGGAAACAATCCCGATGTTTTTACCGTTTTCTTCCTTAATATTCGTTTCGTCTTCCACTGTTTCTAAGACGTCCTGTTCGATATCTGGAAAACAAAATAGTTAAATAAGGTAACAACAATCCGAATTAATAACATCAACTAAAATACCATGGTTCGATTGTTTGGACAAATTGTGTCCGTTTTCATCGGCCGGTGTTTCTGTAATTTTCCCCTTTTCTATGAAAAGTCGACGATTTTCTTTTTCCTTTAACGGTGTAAGCGTAAACCATGTTGTTCCTTTTAACTGAAAAAAATACGATTGTTGTATCTTTATAAAATGCAGCTATAATAGATATCTTCCGAGTTTGTAAAAAGGTTACCTGGTCACGAGATAATGGTTTTGTGCAGTAACTAACCACCAATGTCACAACGCTTGAAATCAGAAAAACGATCGGGGAAACATGAAGGTAGTTGACTCTAAATGTGCGGGTTAAAACATATTTCATTTGATAGTTCTAATTAAGTAATACTAACTAAATGGGCAGGCGCCCGAGTACTGCATGCCAACAGTCGAGTTGTCAAAGTAAAGCACTATTAAGTATATATTTGGCGAATTTTAATTATAATATTATGACAATGACAATACTATGGTAAGCGGTTAATAGCCAGGTTTGGGATCCAGAAACCTTTTAGGGTTTCTACCGTCCGATGCTGTAGGACAAACCAGTGCGTTGAACGGTGAGGTCAACGATAAAATAATTGAGATTTTTGGTTGTGTTTGCCTATATTTAAATCTTTAGCTCCAATGTGCAGGTCACTTTTTAATTTTTAAATGATTTAAACTCCATAAAATCTTGTAAATGTTCTTATTTTGCCTTTGAACAGTACAGCGCCAAAGTTTTTTAGTACTAAAGCCTTATTATGACGTATAAAGGTACCAGTAATTTTATTCGCTGTACCATCATAGAATACTAACTTAAAGAAGTTATCATCCTTTGGCTGTAAAACACAGTAACAATTTGTTTATTGTTTTGGTTTTATATTTAAAAATCCAGCGCGTTTGTTGTGTTTACGGTTGCAGTTCAGCTCGAAAAAAATGTTACTTTTATCCTTAAAATTTCCTGAGTACGTGTTAAAATACCCATGGAACTTTATTTGAAGATCTGTGTTCAATATTTTTAGTGCACAAGCAGATGATACATCTGGCAGTAACCTAACCCAAGTGAGTTGAATACTGGTACTGCAGTCTTTAATCCCAATACGTTTATAAGGGGGACTTTCTGTAGTGCAGTTTAATAGCTTAAAATGATTCGAACGGATTAGGGATAACATATTTTACATGTGAGGTAGGTTTTCGGTTTTTTATTCAATTATTTTTTATAAATGTTTCATCGCTAGTTAAATTTACAAATTAAACATTTTAATATTTTAGTGATGTGAAAGATCAACAAATTTACAAATACCAGTGAAATAATAATTAAAATTATACATTTTACAAAGAGATTATATATAAGCAAATGCTTATGTTGTCTTATACGAACAATGTGGCACCACGCAAGAATTTTAGACAATAACAAACTTTCTATTCTGTATTTTTGGATTATGCGTCCTTAAACTATACCATTTAAAATTTAAATGATCACTTAAAAATTGAACAAAGAACAAAATGTAATAAATCGTTCAAACCTGGACACAATCCACGGTCTTGTCTCATCTTGGTTACATCCTGGTACACCAAAGGTAAAATCCAGCACCAGTCGAATCACACCGACCGTAAATCCACTAATTAAGCCCCAAAACGCACCCTTTAGAAAAGTGGATAAACTCATTTCGAATATTAGTTTAAAAAACTTAAGTTGTTTAGGGCAGGTGATTTGTCCAATATATATCACAGTTGTCCTACAGCTGTTTGTGTTAAATAATACAATACGAATGGAAAAACGACATTAGGTAAAACTGTTACGTAGCTTATAAAAAAGTCAAATTAGGCGGTTAATTATAAGATTAAAATAAGTGCTAGCACAGATATTGACATATATTATAGGACAACCTGTTCATTGACTCTTGGCCAAGCAATGCCAAAAAGGTACAAAACAAATATAGGTGGACCAAGAGCAGACTGGATCGACTGTAGATAAATATACAACTGTCCTCCTGCCGACGATAACAGAACTGGAATCCACAAAATACTGACCACAACAAGAACACACACAGTCAACCTAAAAAAACAGGAAGGCATAAAATATTACACCTCTGACGATATCGATCCAACCACATTCCGGCTGATAGTTCGACTTGCTTGTAGTGAGCTAACTTGGCGACTGATGCATTTGTAAACGAAATATACACTTTAGGAGGTGTAGTAGCCTTGAATTTTACATACATAATTTTTAATATCTATTTTTTGTCTTATTTCTTACTTTCCAACAATGAGCATCTCCCTTTCTGTTGCCGCTTTTCGGATGCGTTTCCACACATCGATGGTAAAAACAGTGCTTGTGCTGTTGAATATCGACGTCAGTGAGCTCATTAGGGCAGAGAGCATAGCGGCGATCATTATCCCCCGCAGACCTAATATATACGAGTTAGCTTTCCCCGCACCAGGAACTAGACATATAATATAAGTTTCGTAGATACCACTGGGTAGAATCTCCAAAACCAGTTTGGGATAAGCGATATTCGAGCAGCCTTGTTCGTTCCCACAAACTCTTAAACACTCGCTTGGTTCAGCGCAGGCAACTTCGTTGGGAAAAAGCACTCTGCTAATCATCCCTGTGGATAAATCGTAACAGGCGAGGAAAGAAAACCAAAATTGGCAACATTTGACTCACCAGTCATAACTATCATATACATCGGCAGAATCTTTAAAACCGCAGCCATTAAACATCCTGCTTTGGCATGATTTAAACTTTTAGCAGCAATTGCTCTTTGCACGATGACCTGAATTGGTGGAAGATAATATGTAGAAGCTATAAAATAATTTCAACCAGTTATTTCTACCTGGTCAGTACACCAATACCACGATCCTAAAAAGTATATTCCGAAAATCATTCCTGGCCACGGGAGGTCAGAATTGATCGGGTCTCGAAAAAGATGAAAGGCATCTTCTCTTGGAATTCCACAAGATGTCGTATTACCACTGGCAAGAATGTCAAGGGTAGTTTGTGGGATGGCTTGCATGTATAAGGTCTTCAGGTTTTCGTATCCGCCAACTTCGATAAAGCCTGGTTAAAACATACGATAAGTATATATTTGTTTTAATTTTGCTTTAGCATAAGGTAAGAGTGCAACCAACTCATAATCATGAGGAGTATTCCGCCGATTAGCATAATTGCAGTCTGCATGGTGTCGGTGTATATCACAGCCTTTAAGCCGCCGAGAATTGTGTATATGGCTGTTATTACGAGCAGTGAAACTGAAAATAAAATACAGCCGTTTTTAATGTAATGTTACAAAACCCTGTCGTACAAGTATTACTAACCAATAGCCAAGTACAAATTTATGTTAAAGGCTTGTTGAATAAATAAAGCGCCAGCATATAAATCCACTGCTATTTTTGTCAGCACATATAATGCAAGTGATATTACTGAGAGGGTCAATCGAAGACGAATGCCACCAAAACGTCGGTGCAGGTATTCTGGCATTGTAAATACCTGCAATGATATAAGAAACATGCAGACCTCACAATTAAAATTATATTCTTTGGGTGTAATTATATTCTTTGGGTGTAAATTGGTCAATTAATCTTTATTCTTAAAAAAAGCTTAACCGGTAAAACAATTCAAAAGACAAATCTTAATTTTTAAAGCTATATCCCAACATTATCGACATGGTATGCTTGTCACTTAATAAAAACAAGGGGATAAAAGAATATGTGCTCCTTTTCCAAATGTGACCCGTAACTATGGTGTTTCCTGGTTGATCTCGGCCACCGTAATACGAATGCGCGACAATGCAATAAAAAGTCTAAAACGGAATTCTACAGCTTCCCGTTGTTTTAATTCCGACAGTAGCCGTCGTTTTACCAGTTCAAACTAAATACTTACACCACACGCCAAGTAGATTGGAAGAAACATCCAACCCAGCATAAGTATATTGTAAGGAGCAATCCATTCGAACGAGCCAATAGCAATTCCACCTGTGGCACCGGCGCCTGCCAATCCGATAAAATGCCCGCTTCCTATGTTTGATGCAAATATTGAGGCCCCGACGGGTAGCCAAAATATATTTTTCCCCGCCAGAAAATAGCTTTCTAAAGTCCCACGAAAACCTCCAAAAGACGCCTGAAAATGGGAGAATAGAATTTGGTTTATGATGCATAACAGGCGGCAAATGTTCTGTATTCTAAAATGGCCTACAACATTCGTTTTAAACCTAAAAAGTGTTCAAAAACACGTGGCAAAAATAAAACAAGACAATTTACCCATATTCCGACAGCAAACGTAGCAACGATATAAATGATGACGATCACGATATCAACTACTTCCAAGTTAGCTTTGTCTTTTACGTAAGCCTGTGTTGTCACACCAAAGCTCGTTGCTTCGATCGCGTTATGGTCAGTAGCAGACATTGCGTAGCTGGTGGATAACTGTTTCATTTCCAGGGGCCAACTGTCTCTTATATTTCTCTTATCTGTTGACATGTTTGCTATAAAGCAAGGGGCAAACATTGACATTTTTTGTGCTAGTTTAGATTTAAAATTTCATTTTATCAGTTCCATCCTGCTTTCGACACGCAAACCGATGTGCGCCATGCCTGGTAAACATTTATTGACAACTTCTTACACGACTCGTACATATATCCACAGCGGTCTAGTTGTACTGAATATAGGTCAGTAGATTTAGCAAACACGCCTGGATCGGTGTTCAAAGATGGACTCTATCGCCACATAACCGGTGTTTCAAATATGTAACTTAAAAGATATTTAGATTTTGTGCCAATTTTTAAAAAATTATCAAGTTGTCACACAGGCAATTGTCAAAAGATCTTACGCACATCTTTAAGTGACCACGGTTATAATGCAGTCCATGATATAATATGCCGGAGACGGTGCTTCAGTTTTTAGAACTTATTTATTCACTGGGTTCAAACGATACCTGCAAATTGCCTTGAACACAAGCCACGGTTCGTTTCGATTTTATCACTTTTCGTCTGCCTGACGCTCTTACCCATTGAACAAACATTCGCCAGAACTAAACCTAATATTTTGTCATGCCTGTCAACGCAATTTCTCATAGAAATATTAATCATGGGTCACATTAGACCCGCCTTGCAGTCGTCTGGTTTTCCTTTCCGGGCCAAACTCATTATTGCTGTTGTATAACACAGCCATTGTTTCAAATTCCTTTTTATTGTGATCTTTAAAATCTTAATTGTGCAAAAAAATGTTTCCAACCAAACGTTACAAACATGAACAAGAACTGCCAAATTTAAGGCAGAGGTTTGAGAATTTTTTAAGTTTAATCAAAAACGAAAAATGCCACAGATTTGTAACACAGAAAGGGAGTACCAAAATGACCACGAAAAACACAGACCAGCATCAAACTTTAATTTTGTGGTTTATTCTTTTAAGTAGTCAGAAACTTGTTTTATACATTGGATATATTTTCACAAAACAATTTAGTTTACAAGAAAATGGTCATTTCAGTTAAATTTTAAAACATTATTTCATTTACACAAAAGACCACCAACTCTACCAGCCCAACTAAATACACGTTTTGTAAATCATATTTTCAAAAACTGCAATCAAATTTTTTCCTCATACACTGTTTAAACACGCTCACCAAAGAAAAAAACACGGTAAATAAAGAAACTGTTAAATTTTCTAAGGAAGTCTTTGTCAGCTGTTTTTTGACAGCACTAACAATATCTAGAAGCCGTTTTATCGATTTGCATAGCTGCAACATTTTCAAGAGGATGGAACACAAGGTGATGTTGCTTGCAGAGGGCTAGTAAAAACAAGAGGTCACCGGTTGATAATGTTTAAATCAAGTACTGTTCTGTTGTAAATGTTGGAACCGCATGATTAAGGAACAAACACTGCACTAGGAAACAACACAAAACGTGCAAACCGAACTATCAAGTTCCCAAGCCAGTCCTTTTATCTCTTTGCTTTCCACGAACTCTACTTCTTGCTTTGAACACGGCTTGATTGTAAAGATGCTGAAAAAAGATCATTAAACTACCACGGAAATAGTGTTAATTCCAATCTTCACCCTATGCACATTTCGAATGGTTTAGAATCAATTAATTCAAATGGATCTAATAACAAACTGAAGTTTTTTGGATATTAAACATAAGAGAACACCGCAATAGTTCTGACAATCCTAATGTGGATAGAGGTAAGACAACTGACGATTAATAATGTTATAATAAATACTTGTTGTTCCGCACATGGAGATAAAAATAAAAGCATTCTCCAACTCTATTAGGTTAGAAAATCATTTGTGATTCTGCCATTTGTCTCGGTTGTTTTCAAGTGCTCAATACAATAAAATGATGCAACACATTTTATTACATCATATACCTTACCCTTTCAAAATGAGATCCTTTTGTGTTTCTATTAGAGTCCAATAATGAAGGACCTAGCTGGAAAATGTTGCGCAGAAGAGAGTTTTCCTACATAAAGTTGTATTATTATCAATGTAATGAACAGTATCTGGAATTTTCTTGAATTTGTTTGGGAATATGCTGATTGAACTTAATCCGCAATTAAGGTGTCAGATCTTGGAATTTTTAAAAACCAATATTTAACTTTATTTTTAAAGATTGCAATGGTCAGATATTGCACGACCAGAGCTATTGTAGTTCATTTTAATAAAATGTTGTGTGATGATGGGAAGATAAGGAACAACAGTCACTTTCGGGTCAATGTGCCATTCAGAGATATATATGTTTAACTGGGGGGCACGGTCGGTGCTTACCTTGAGATGGAAGTTCATGCCAGTGGATATAACTTCTTTCAAATTCGCATATTGTCGTTTCATTGTCCAAGTATCAAGGTATAAAACTTCGCTGTTAAATTTAATGACATCTTCAGGGGATTCACCAATCTAAATAAATTTTACTTATTACTTAGTTAAAATAACGATGATCACTGAATAACCAATACAAATAATTAGTAAAAAAATAAAATAAATGTATAGTTTAATAATTTTCATTCATAAAGAACAGATTGGTTAGAGGTTACCTTTGAGGAAAATTTATATTGTTAAATTAAAATTGTTTATTTACATCTGTGCACAATTTCTACAAAAGAGGCCTCACACTTGTGTACCATAGTTAGCTGTACTGTGGGTTACAGAAGCTATTACCACAGGTTCTTTTATTATTTCTTTACCTGAACGGCCCTTAAAATATCCCGAAAACTCGATCGTTGGTGTCGTCGGTCTTTCTTTGCTCGATACTTGTTGCTATCGGTTGCAAGCTCTGATAGGTCTTCCACAAGTTCCCTTTTTGATACAAGGCGAGATGCCATGCCCTGTGATAATTAAAGTCCTGATAAGATTGAAATATACACTTGCTGCTTTAGTTAGTTTGTAATTGGTGGTCGCTGTCTGACCACATCGGTTAATGAATGTATCATCCTGTTACCCATACTGGTTAAACCCAATGCAATAGCACAAGTAACCAGGTGGTAGAAATTGGGTAATCTGACGATTGCTCACATGGTATACTATCGGGTGTTTTCTATCAGAAAGCCTTATCTTTTCAAACTGCTGATGCAGTGATAAATTGACAAAACAAACAAATGTACAAATGTTAAACACTGGAAATCTATCAACCTGTTTAAGGGCAACCAACGACTTCATTACATGTGTAGTTTAAATCAAAACAAAACAATAATCCAATTCTCTAAACCAGTGGTTCTCAAACTTTTTAGAGTTGGGACCCACTATTAATTACCACAATTTATGGCGACCCACTTAACTTTATATATAGTTGTTGTAACATATGTGAGAGACGAAAGGTTCAATGACCTGAGGTCAGGTGAAGATCACGCCACGATTCAAGATTGTGTGATGTCACAATTACGATAATTTCCCCTTGATTTTTGTATATGAAATAGCTAGTATAGTTAATCGGAGCTTTCTATAACTTTTCACGACCCACCAGGGCTCGACATACACGCTTGTCCGCCTGTCCGGGACAGGTGATTTATAGCGTGGGACAAGTAAATACTGCGCGGCGCTTGTCCGACGGGACAGGTTAAAATTGCAAACTAAACGCTATTTTCACTATCCTTTACCGCCGTGTTTATCTTCGAGTTCAAACGTGTTAATCTACCACCGTCCACGAATGAGATTCCTACTATTCGTTACCCGTTGCTTTTGTTACAATTAGGATTTATTAGCGGTAACTCAGACGAGTTGAAAAGCGCTAACACTCGGTCACAATCTTTGTTCGGCGAATGTGATAAAGACCGATAAGAAATCTTCGCATCGGGTCATAATAAACTTGTAAAATAAAATTAAAATAAACTCCAAAAGCGTGTGAAATAATCACATATCTTTTGTCAACGCACAGACAAAAATCTTAAAATAACGCGACTTAATAATTTTTATCGGTAAGTTATATTAAAGTCGAACGCGAAGTAAAAATGACATTCCAATCCGGGGTTTTCGTCTCTGCTTCAATTGGTTAGGTAATTGAACAACTTTACCTATGGGTTATTAATTCGTAGTATTATTAAATGCTAATTATTACAATTCGAGTGCAACATTGCTTATGTTGTTTGTTAATACCAATCTTACGCGCATCTTCATGTAAATCGCAACGAAATAAGAAAGGCGATTCCTGTTTCCATGATAAGCAAGGCCAAAAAGCATCAAATTTCGGGCGAGTAAGAATTCACTCGCGTGTGGAAGCTCACACAAGCAATGCAAGTAAACATGGCTCCCAACTGTAGTTTGTATGACGTAACAACTGTTTAAATATAGTATTATAATTTTGTAGGTCTTGGAGTTGCTAACCGCAGCGTCGTTTTTTAAAGATTCGTAGCGGTGTTTATTGCTTTGATCGGCGGTTTGACCTAGGGTTACGTTGACCTAGATTCAATACAGGACCACTGACGCACTCCCGCGAGCGTTTTTCCCATGTTCTTTCCATTACTAAGTACTAGCTAGCACGGCGTGCGCTGCGCGAGTATTACTCGCACGGATTTTTAGCCCTGATAAGAACCGACTTTTGAGGGGTTACCTAATCGCTAAATGGTGTGTTAATCACATGGTCTGGAACCTGGGGAATCGGGAAATTAAATTGTGATTTTTATGGGACAAGTGTAAGCTAAATGGGACAGGTCAATTTGGTACTGAACTTGTCCTACAGGACAAGTGCTCTTAAATCTTTATGTAGAGCCCTGCCCACCAAGATTCCTTTCGCGACCCACCGGTGGGTCGCGACCCATAGTTTGAGAAACGCTGGTCTAAACTATTTTTAGAGACTAATATATTTTGTTTACATATCTAGGCATCTAAGGGCCTGTAATCTAAAACAATAAAATATGTTTAAAAAAGTTAAATTACACCGATCACCTTTAGCTAGCATAATCCAAACACCAGACCTACGAACATTGTGCACATACCTGCAATGCCGACAAAGACTACCGAGACTATAAAACTGGACAACACCTCAAGCAGTGCATATGTTTTAAGGTTTATGTCCAGTTTTTTTAGTCCTGTTTACATTTTAGATTTGAGTGCATGGTTGCTACTCTTGCTAGGTTTACATTTTACCAATCAACAGCAAATTTAGAGACAAGTATCTAGAACAATAAACATCGATAGTTATTGTTTGAGAAATTCTTACTTCTGCCTCTTCACTCCTCAGGATCTCAAAAAAGAGAGCAATGGTCTCCCCAGCTGTTATCCTCATCATGACATCTTTGCATTGCAAAAGTTCCGGTAATCGAGGTAATCTCCTACAGTATTTATAAAACAAAAAACATTAGACCTCGACAATGAAATTAAAATGAATGGAAAGTGTCTTTTTAAAATGGGGCTTAAATACCAGGTTTGTAAAATAGAAGGTTTTGTGTACTACCCCATCCTGAAGACAAACAACCATGGACATATTTGTGGACAAGGCACTCAGCGGAGGTTACTAATCCAACACAGTTGGGTTCATGCGTATGATGGCTGATGTAATCAGAACTACAGATGTTGATTTGGTAACATTGATTGAGCCATCTTATCAAAAGCCAAGTGTCATCATATGGTTTAATAACAACATCACAAACTTCATACTTTTCAGCAAATTCTTTTACTTTCAGCCACGGTGTAATGGAGAGAAGCAAGGCCCAAGATGACAACGCACTAACATGTAGGTCCATCTGTGCAGGTGTATGTGTGGGCACACTCTTGTCTCCTTTAAGAAAGGAATTGCGAAACACAGTGTCGAAGCTATCCATGCATTGCAGTACATCCTCCATATCATCTGATGCCAAGAAAGCAAGGATTCCCAAAACAAGACAGCACTAGGAGAAAGTTGTTCATTTGAGAAAAAAACATTCTAATCACATGATCGAATGACCATGACCTTAGTTGTTTGGATAAAATTAACTTATTTTAAATTGTAGATTGATCTATATTCATGGAAGAAAAATTCTGGTAGATTTAAAAAACAAACTTGAAGAAACATTTTTCTTTCATGGCATGTCTGATGTTGTATGTAAAGATTCTGCTCATACAGAGCATATAATGCTTATATGCATTAACAATTATACATATATATATAAAACATACATGTGAGCTTTCAAGTTAACCATTTAACCTTGTTGAGTACCTAGTAATCAATAGTGTACTTGCCCAAAACTACATGTTAAAACAAATCTAAGACATAAAATTAAAATAAGTGACAACTTGATACCTTGGATCTCGCAGTTGGAGATGCAGATTTGTCAAGAATAATGGTGGTGAGAATTGGTTTGAAGTGGTTGAATATCTCTTCTCCTTCAGCCTGAGCTCCATATTGAACACACAACATGGCGACCACTTCTGCTGCTAAACTCTGCTCTTCCCCCTTACCTGGAGAAATGTTGTTGGGTAATTTGATCCTGGTTTGCAAATTTTATTTCGTACAAATTAGGTTTAGTACTTACTGAACAAGGGGGGCCTATTGAATTGACACTATAACACAGTACAAATACAATTAATGTGCTCTTCCAAAGACATCAAGCATACTTGCATAAACAATTGTGTATAATGCTATGTCACAATGACATTAATGCAATCGTTTTGGCGAAATTCTTTTCCACAGTCAAAATTTTACAGTCGCACAATCCAAGTAACATCACTATTACGGTGACATATTAAAAATGTCTTAAAAATCAGAAATCTTTGTGACACACTTGTAGAACTCTTACGGCATAATAGAGTTAACAAAATAATGCTATAACCATATAAAATAGCAAAAACTGATACCTATACTAGTGAGTAGTGACTCATAAATTAAAAATGGTAGTTTAACTTTACCCTTCTTCAGACATCTTTCAACACCATCTGATAAAGTTTCACGAAAATTTTCAAGAAAATCAACAAGCCAGGTTGTGTAGAGGGACTTCCTTATTACTGCTAAACAGCTTTGCCTAGAAAATTTAGTTGACTATTAATATAATATATATAATATAAATACATTTATATATTATACAGATGCTAATAATAGTCAATTTTTTGGCTCCAAAAAAATTTCAGTTTCTGCTTATTTGGGATAGGCCTATACCATATGTTATCTAACAATTCCACCATTTTATGTTCAGGCAACATGGCCTGGATGATTCATCAATCTGTTAAAAGATTCGGAAACAAATCATGACTTGGCAAGATATATATCAGGGTAATTGTTTACTGTTATCTAACAATTATTACTGTTATCTAAGTTTCAATACGATTCAATTTATCCTTCTGGTCAATTTTGGGGCGACATGGCTGTCTAGCATTTAAAGAAAACAGGCCGACTATTTCGTTTCTACAAAAGGTTCCCATAACTGTATGGCTGGAGTATATGAACTATAATTTTAACTATTTAATGTAACATATATGCCCATCAAACCTAAGTAACATTACAAACAAATTATTTAAAATTTCTTAATATAAAGCCCCAAAGAAGAGCGAGCAGTAAAACCAAACAAACACAATCAAAATACATCAACTTTAAAATACGTTTATAAATAAGTATAAAATCCAGTTAGTATACAACTTTAAAAAATGTAATCATCTTGGTAAGTTGGTTTATTATCATTATAGTTGTCTTACCTGTACTTAGCAGTCTTTTCAGACAATCCGTCAATTGATTCTTTAAGTTTCATTTCTACATCCTCAGAAGAAGCAGGTTCAGCAATTCCATCTGCCAACAAGACTTTGTTATCTACATTCATATTTAGCTTATATTACATGTTCAATTAACAAAGTTCCAACTTCAAAATATGAGACCAGCTATGAAAAAGAGCAAGCACTGCTACCCACATAGGGATATCCATTCTATTATCAGGATTCAAATTCAATTAGAATAAAAATAATTAGGAATTATTCTATGTAAGCCTATCTAATATAGATTTAAAATTAATAAAGTAATAGGATTTATTTTCACATACTGATGTTTATTATAATTAAGAATAGAATCTTTTAAAATACAGATTGCCTGCAAAAATATATATAGTAATTTAAACATTTTCGGTATGGGACTGATATGACCTATTTTTCGTTTAACACATATTGTAGAAATTTACTGTTACCATAGTTATACCGTACTGTATTTAAGGAAACTTACCACTAGCGGCACTTTCCTCAGTACAATGATCGCTATTAGCTGTAGCTACACTGCTTATTTCACTCAGGGTTTCATCGTCTTGTAAATTTGTACTCTCACCCGCTGAGTTTAAATAACAATTTAAGTTAGAGGTAAACAGTTTGGATGGCTAAAGAATTTTTCCTTCGTTTTCTGGTGATTAGTCTCTACCGGACAAGTATATAATTTCGAGTTTTAAAAGTTAAGTGTGCACTTAAGGTACCCCAATAAAATCTAGAGATGCAACATGAAAGCTTAAAAGTTATCTCGTATGTGCACATGGTGATGTTCCCCTTAGTATAAGTTGTTAAATTGTATATACTGTAAAGACGTAAACAAATCTATAAATTAAACAAACACATATTTAAATGATTTTTGTGCAATGAATGTAGAGTCAGTAAAGGCTGGTACCAGTACATGCATAAAAATACAATTATGTTGTGGACGGTAAAATACCTTTTAATAAATCGCTGGTCATTCCTTTATTTTGAAAGCCCCTCCCTTTTCCTTTTTTTGACTTATTTTTCGGCATGTGTTTCGGTTTTATATATGATATAATGTACAAATATGTTTAAATACTATCTGGACATTTTATTAGCTTATGTAAATATTTTAAACATGGATTCAGAAATCAGCTCTGTAAAGATTCAACCTTAAATAATAATTAAATATAACAGTATAATAAATAAGTTTATTTAGAATGATTTTATAACTCAGATTGAATTACAACATTAACATCTTGTTTATCAAACTATTAACTAAAAGTACTACTGTTTCTGATGCGAACTGTAAAATCAAATCTCTAATTACTAATTAGTAGCCCTATTATACCAAGAGACTCCGACCTTATCTGTACCACAACATATGGTAAATGTCGTCACTTCGGCTAATACTTTCATGAGGTCGAGAACACGTTGTTTTCTATGACGTCAGAATGTGTGTTTACTCTTTCGGCCCCGTAGCGTCATGGCAGCACGTAGATTCTCTGAGGTAATGTGAGCTTTTGTTCGACAGTTTGAAAAACAAAACATTAAATAAAACTCAAAATCCTATACTCCAACATGTCCAATTATAAAATTAAAGCGTTTTTATTATGGCAGTAAGTAAACGTACGTCGTTTGTGGTGGCAAAATATGTTTATTGACGTAACTTCAAATCGAATTGGGTTGTTTTAGCAGGATAATATTTGAAAAGGATAATATTTATTTTTTTACAATTAGTATTTGTACCCTTTCTCAACTAAGGCCATATCCATATGCAAATATCTCCATGGATGAGTGATACAGACCATTAAACAATATATTGTGTAAGCTATAGTTTTATGTAAGCAGTGTCCTTCACTTTAATTTATACACGGAGTATGGAGTTGTTTCTGAAAGAAAAAAACGGATGGGTCCCTGTGTTAACAAACCAATCTTGTTATCCATGTCCAGGGGAAAACACATGGTCTTGTCAGATTTGTATAGCCAGTCAGGCATTTGACTAAAATCTTAAAAATTTCAATATGATTCGATAACTGCTGCTAGGGTTCGGTCGACCTGTTCAAAATTGGACCAGATACCGGCAAAATAATAGGTGTCCATTTTCCAAAGGGACACATAATTACAATATCGCCGAATCGTCCAGTGTTTATGGAGTCCTCTAGGACGCATGATCCCTGATTGACTTTTGTAATATCCGATCCGGCCAAATAGCTTGGTGGGCGAGTGCGTTTCCTTTCAGTCAAAAGGCTGAGGAGTCGAAACTGGTCACTAACTAGAAGTCCTTTGGTAAGACAATGCCTAAACCCAGTGGATTGATGGCTTCTACCATATTAAATCACCATCTCCAGATTGCGTATAGCCTACCTAGTTAATGGATATGCAAAACAAGGTGTGACTAGTGGCACTCTCCAAATCATTGTTTTTTAAACGATTGTTTTGCTGAGAAACATAGTTGACTAGTCCCCAATGTTTGTGTGAAAGCAGCATGTGCTAGGCTGCGCGCGAAAATTAAGGTGTTGATGGTGCATTTCCTAGCTGTTTTGTTGGGACAGTTGCCAATGTACGGAGGGGTTTTATCTCAAAATTGTTAAATAAAAACTTGGAAGTTTAGACTGCAGATTCAAGCTTCAATTTTAAATTGTGAAAAAATCCTAAATACTTCCCATGTCTGGATTTTGACACGAAAAACTGAAATAGCTCTCGCCGTCGATCGAATCTGCGCAGAAGTCGATTAACTGCTGTAACTTCCACTGGCATAGAGAATACAGGTCCAAGTAAAACCATATGTAATCTTCCTAATCTATAGAATGTCATAGCAACATTTCGAGAACCGAGAAATTATTGCTTGTTTAAAACTAAACTGTGTCGACTATAACCTGCGCGGTCGGTCGTCTTCCCAAGGCAAGGAATTAAAAACAATTATACAATATATTTACAAGTTGCAAGAAATTTGTGTTGAACATCAATTTTCATGTTCCACTTTAAAATACAGTGTAATTTTATGTACTTAATACATCAAATTCATCGTAGCACACAAGTGGAGCAAATATACACTGTACATACATATTTGCAAGGCTTTACAAGGATAACCAATCTTGGTTTTGCCTGTTCGGCTTTTTAACTATTTACAATCATTTTGTGTAGTACAAGATTGTAAGTCCAATATTTTTTTAACAAAAGCCACAATTCTGATTTAATCATAGTTGTTATTAGGGGAATGACTGCGAGACCTACTCCTACCATCTTTATCATTTGGTGATCTGAAATAGGATTTGTTAGAAAGATGTGATGTGAGTAAGTAAGATTTTGTTTAAGTAGCAAACCTGCTGTGAGATCTGGAGTCTCTTCTACCCTTCTTACCATCTCCAACACTACTGTGAGCAGAGTGAGAGCGTGATCTTGATCGTGAGTGGGATCTACTCCGCTTGCTACTGCGTCTGCGAGATCTATATAACAGGTTAGAAGTTTTATTTTAAATACAGTTTTTATGATTCTACCTGGATCTTGATCTGCGACTTCGAGAACGAGAGCGAGACCTTGACCTAGATCTACTGCGGCTTGTTGATCGAACAGAGCGATCTTCAACCAGTCGGATTCTACGACCGTTAATCTCAGTGTCATCAAGCTTATCAATGGCTCTCTTCATATCATCATATGAAGCAAAATCAACCACGCCTTCGTTGCGCCGGTGTTTGTGGGCATCTGCATAGGTAACTTCACCAGCTTCTCTCAGATAGTCCTAAAATTTGCATTGTTTTTTTATTATTTCGTAAATCACATTTTACCCTAACTATTCCCAAAATTGTACCTTTAAGTCTTGCCAACTAACTCTGGTTGAAAGATTCTCCACAATGACTCGATAATTGGTTCTTGTAGGTGGACCGTACTTTCCTATAGCACGGCTGTCGAAATAGTTGACCCTCCGTCTGTCGTCCCGTCTCTGGTAGTCTGGTCTGTAGTCGCGTCCGCCACCACGATCGTAACGATCACCACGGTCATAACGGTCACCGCCACCTCCTCCAGAAGATCTAGTTTTGCAAGTTGAAATACACATCACAGGAGCTAATCCGGACATCTAAGGTGAACCAAGCGTGGGAGGTGAAAACTATCATCAGGGTGCAAATATAACATCCGCTCTGTGACACACACATCTGATTCACGTGGTGTAAAGCATCAGAGTGGAAAGAACTATCGTCACACCGCAAGACAGAGCGTCATGTGGCAGATGATAGCAATACGAAACCACATCATTCACCTGTTATAACATTGCACGTATCCAGTTACCATGTGATTTAGTTAATTTTTAAAGCCTAGAAAACTGTTGTATCAATAGCCTATATACATTGTGATTCAGTCAACATCTATTAAGCTGGTTTTTAAGAAACTTTTATACCTGGGCTAATCTGGAAACCATGGCAATTGCAGCTCTTATCATTTTATTATTACAGGTCATAAATGCTTAAAAATGTCTTGTTTATTTGTCATTACTTATAAAGGGTTTAAAGGTGCATCCCTCATTGGGGTTGTCCACCTCTGAATCTTTCCATATTGAGGCCAAAGCCTACAGACAAATACATAAGTTGTAACATATATTATATAAAAGTCAAGATATTTTGATGGTAAAATAAAAGTATATAGGGCCTACCAATTATAGCTTAATGTGGGACGACATGAAATTTCTAACAAAGATCTAGATATGCGTAAGTGCAATAATGCTGTTGACATATTGTATAGGCCTACTTTTTAAAAGTTACTGGTAATCAAAAAATCATCATACCGAGCATGTTCTACAGTGACTCTTTCTCCACACAAATCACGGTTGTTCATCTCATAAACAGCATCTTCAGCATCCCGACTGTCATCAAATTCCACAAAACCATATCCGTTCTTCAAGTTAATATCGCGGATTTTACCGTAACCCTTAAAGAAACGTTCAACGTCGCTTTCACGGGCTCGGTGGCTTAGTCTTCCGATAAAAATACGACTTCCAGACATTGTGTATGGAACCAGTAGCTGAAAATAAAAATTGTATATCAAGTCGTCTCCACAACCTTTGGTACAGTTAGAATATGAGCATAAAATTATATTATTAATTAAGATATTTACAACGCAAGTTTTGCAACATATTAAAATTGTGACACGCAAACTGCTAACCGCTACAAGTTGTTATCAAGATAATGGCGGAAAATCTTCGACTTACACGTGACTAGAAAAAACTAACCGAGCACGAAATCGATTAAGGTTTGCAAATACCAATCCCTTTATTTACTTTACAAAATTAACACGCCGTAAAAAGATATTGATTTTGCGTACATTAACGACATATTTTGTAATAATATTTGTTAATTTTTTTGTTCAGCAGTATTTTTCCCCCTGAAACCCGAAAAATTGCCTGTTTTGCTCGATATCTCTTAAACATTTGCAATATTATATCATTTTTTAAAGGCTGTGTTTCGTTCCAGTAATGGATCGATCACCAAGACATCTTTCATATAGCATTCGGTATGATAAAGGTCACGTTAACTATTCGGCCACTGGACGCCTAACTTAAGCATTGACACTTGTTTAAATCAACACATGGGATATTGTGGATAGTTGTGAGATATTGTTAGCCGTCGGTTATGTGACTGGTTCACGTTTAATTTTCACTTTCGTGCATATAGATAACTTACGTACCGATCGCTTAAGCTTGCATTAATTTTACTACTGCATTTGAATCATTGTACTGTACTAAATTTTGTAACAACATTCATAGAATTACGGTGTAGATTGCATTGATGTCATGGCACATGTTGATGAATATATTGTCCATGTTCCAAAAAACTTGCCAAAAAAGTTTAATGTCATGAGATTCAATGCTGGGGATAAAGTGGATATAAGGGTTAGTTTTTTTATCCTGTATATATGAAACAGCACTGGTAACAATTAATTTACTGTGATTTGGTTTTATTACTAGGTGATATGGATAATTTGTAAAAAAAGGTTTTGGATTAAAACCATTAGCACTTAGTCAATTGACATTTTAACTGAAACTCACTACCAGATTTGTGGATGTGTCTCTAATAATATATGTTATTTTTCGCTCTATTACAATAAAAAATGGCACAGTTATTTACAAATGGAGGCATGATAAAACGGGAAAAGTACAGTCTTTAAAACACTTCAGTAAATATACTTGGTAGGATCATGCCCATTGTAACTACTGGTATGACTTAGCAACAACGTATCAACGGAGCTTTTAACATAGTATTAATAATGCCTAGTGGTGATGATGTTTATTTCTAGAAATGGAGCGAAGCATCTCTGGTGAGAGATATGAGTGGAAAGAAGGTATACGAGCAGGAAGAAGTTTATCCAGAGTTTGGGGCTGGAAGCGAATATGGCCGAAAACAACGCGAAGAAGTAGGATGCATAAGATTTTTTCCATTTATTATAATAATTGTGACTTGACAATGAAAGCTATATGTTGTAGGGCATGGCAGCAAGCTGTGTTAAGTATTATTGCTTAATGGATATACACAACATTAATCTAGATTCTCCAAAACTGTACTACATTGCCACTCATCATTTTGGCACAAAGAAAAACATATTTTGGCATTCATAATTTTTTGTCTACATTTGTCAAACTGAACATCAGTGGTGGTGGCTAAATGTGACACACAGTGGGTAATTGTGGGGTACCATAGTTCATCACTTATTGGGCCGATAGCGGGTTTAACTAAAACAGTAGTAAAATCACACTGCAATCTTGTCCTAGTAACCTTTGGCGGGTAGAAGGTAATCTGGCGATAACATGTATAATTACTGTCCTCTGTATTGTCCTATCCACAGTGCTAACATGAATGTCCTATCCCTGAATATGAATTGTTTTAAAAAGTAAATTTATAAACAACTGTTCTGCAACAACACAGGTAGTTTTTTATTCTGATGTTTTATGTGATGTTTTAAATGCAGGCAAGAAAATTGAAATATGGAATGAGAAAGAAAAAGTTTGTCTTGGAAAATCAACCATGGAATCTAACAGTTACCACTGTGGAGAGTGAAAACGAAGATAATAAAAAGTTTAAACGCGATATTGACATAAAACCAAAGTTGGTAAAAAAAGACTTCCTGGGCAAAAAAGAAGGGGGGATTGGAGAAGGATCAATGTACTTTGTTTTTACCCAAAGACCAGATTTTACTTTTGAAGCATACCCTGTTGATGATTGGCACAACTTCAACCGCAAAATTCGACATAGAACATTGACTGACGAGGAGGCTGAGGCAGCTTGGGATAAGAGGGACAAAATTGTAAATCATCTTAACTACATGGCACGCAAGCGACTACATTTAAATGATGATGATGAAGGAGCAGATGATGAGGGTGGCATGAAAAGTAAAACGAAGACTGTAATTAGAAAGATAAAAAAGGAGGACAATGATTTGGTGATCCATGATGATGAGGACTTGGATTTGTACATGAGTGGAAGTAGCAGCGAGGAAAATGACAGTGGAGTAGAGAAGAAGAAAAAGAACAAGGCCAAAGTAAATAAAAAAAAGGAAGACTCTGATAAAGAGCAAGAGGAAGCAGTGGAGGATTCAGATGATGGTGAGCATGAAGGAACAGAGGTTCTCTACGCCAGTGATGTAAGTAGCGATGAAAGTGTTGAAGCTAATGATTCAAAGGTTGCTCCTCATGGGATTGATGAGTTGGATGATTCATCCAGTGATGAGGATGAAGAAGATGATAAAAAAGAGAAAGAACAAGACAAAGGCTTTGGGTTGTCAAAGCGCCCCAAGGAAGGTAGTGGATCGTCTGGGGATTCTGAAAGTGATCTTGAGGATGAAGATTCCCTGTCTCAAAGTGCATTGTTTATGCAGAGAAAAAAAACTCCTACAAAAGATAAAGGTGGAAAAAGCAGCAAAGGAAGCAGCCGTTCATCAACACCAACCACCGAGAGTGCAGGTAAAATTCTTAAGCAATTTATTTGTGTTCGATTTAACACAGAAATTTGCAATCTGATTTTTTTTTTAATTAGGGCAGAATGTGAGCCTACCCTACTTTGATTATTTCATTAACTTGTAGTTACATACATTTTTTTTACAATCTAAGATATGGTTGTAGTGGGCTTAT
Organism: Ciona savignyi; assembly: GCA_000149265.1. Taxonomy (NCBI): domain Eukaryota; kingdom Metazoa; phylum Chordata; class Ascidiacea; order Phlebobranchia; family Cionidae; genus Ciona; species Ciona savignyi. The sequence goes on from CH003293.1 coordinate 117,176, forward strand.
TTTATTATTACCCCTTCTCGAGAAAGATTAAGTCAGCGTGGTATGTGGACTTAGCAATAAACATTGAAATGATATCTCATCATTCATGACTTACTTATTAAATAATACAAAGAAGTCACTATCAGTTACCCGTGTGATAACATTCCCGCATTTTCCATCCATGGTGATTGTAAATATCCTGAATTCTATTTAAAAGGAAACCCCCTTGTAAATGTCTGCCCCGTATTGATGTAGTTTTAAATTAAATAAAAACAGATGTCATTTATGCCCTTATTTTTATGTTATAGTGTATTTTATGCCCTTATTTTTTATGTTATAGCTTTTACTACCCAGAAACACACAGAGATTAAATGGCATTCAGCAAACAATGCTAATTTTATGGCTTTGTTGAATAATCCTTTTTTTCTATTTTTTTAGTAAAACACATTTATCTATTACGAATTGTATAACTATTCGATTTAAAAATGTTTAATCATAAATTGTTTCAGGTGGACAAACCTCGAAGTCTGATTTGCAAAATGTGAAAAAAAAACTGGAAAGTGGCCGACAATCTCCCCTCGCATCAAGCATGCTTGGAAAGCGTGGCGCATCAAGTAAGCAAGACCCTGTTTCAATGAAGAGACAAAAAACAAACCAGCCAGGGTATTCAGGCTCTACCTCACCCACCAAAGACATTGGGCAACATGGCATAACGGAAGAGGCAGTGCGAAAATATCTCACTCACAAACCAATCACAACAAAGGACTTGCTCAAAAAATTCAAAAAGAAAAAGACTGGGTTAAGCAGTGAACAAATTGTCGAAAAAGTGGCCAAGATTTTACGTAAACTGAATCCCCAGAAAATTCAGACAAATGGCAAAATGCATTTATTCTTAAGAGATCCCTGAACATTTATAAAAGGAAACTTTTTGTCTAAGTTATTTATATTGTTTGTATAATCTGACCATGCTGTAAACTACACAATTCTACTTTCCCTTCTTTTTTTTAAACTGTTAAAATTTAGTTTGAAATCTAAAATGTAAATTGCATTATGTTGGTTAAGCAATATGAGCAAAAATGCACCAGAGGAGGGAAGGTAATACAATACCATCCAACAATTTTAAACATAATCCGACAGTATTGAGTTGCATTTTAGAACGGTTGTTTTCATTCATTGTTTTGAATTAATGTTTTCGTAATTAAAAATGCTGTGCTTTAATATGTGTATGTACAACTTGAGTAAATGTAAACTAACATTTCTTTTAACCCGTTTGATGGGAGTATGAATAATTAGTGCTTTCACACCCTCTTTCTAGGTGGTTTAGTTTTTTGTTACACTGAAATATAAAGTACAAAAATGTCACAATCAGCAAGAGATATAAGCATGGTTTTGTCCAGTGCTTCCAAACTAGCATCTTACAACATGTTTTTGCAGGTAATCATGTTTTAATAATTTTATTTGTGCATTTGATTTTAAGTCTTGTTGTACCCACTGTAGTTCAACTTTATACCGAGTGTATAAAAATGCAATCTGATCATTCTCCGCCTGAGAAAAAAGCAAAAATGGAAGAAAAGAAATCTTTAATACACAAAGACATAAATAATTCGATTATGAATTCTAATATACTGAATAATTGCAAAGAACTGTCAAAATCTAAAAATTGGAATCTACAAACCATTTATGGAAATGAATACAGTCCAAGTAAAGCGGCACTAAATTTAGTGAAATCGATAGCATGTTCAATAGTCAATAAGAAGTTCGCATCAATTATTTTAAAATGTCTGCATGAAAATTACCCGATGACAGGTTTACAACATGTTAAGCGAATAAGAACGGTCAAATCGACAGAGGGAGATTGTTTACAAGTTTTAGTATTTGTTGGAACTAAACATTTACATGCATCAGAATTGCATGTGTTGGAGACTAACATGGAAACTAAAAAATCACCTTTAGATTCCATCCAAAGTTTAAATGAAATTAAAGAGTATCTCACTAGTTTTGTACCTGTTCAAGTTCCAATCGTACCTCCTTTGACAAGAGAACAGTTTGAAATGTGTCAACTCTATTGGCCAGTATCCTTTCATGAAAACAAAGCAGTTTCCCAGCTAATGAACTGTTCCTTATTTACTGATGCTGATTATTGTATAATGGAGAGCAATATGAAACTCGCAATTCAAACTGCAGCAGCAGGAAAACTGATGCATCCTTCCGCCAATGTTGGGGCAGTTGTTGTTGATTCAGTATCGAACAGTGTGATTGCAACTGCATACGACCTTCGCAATATTCCTTGCGAGATTAATAAAGGTATAATGGTTGCCCATCCACTTAACCATGTGGCAATGGTTGCCATTGATTTGGTTGCATATTCACAAGGTGGAGGGTCGTATAACTACAAAGACCTTTTAAAAAGTACACCTGGCGAAGGGCTGTACTTTAAACATGACCTTATACTAAACAATTGGCAAAAGCAAAAACCTGGGACAAAGAATTCTGATATCACAAAATTGAACAATGAAAATGTGAATGATAATTCAAATTATATTTGCACAAATTTAACTCTTTATGTTACGAGAGAACCTTGCATTATGTGTTGTATGGCATTACTGCATTCGCGTATTAAACGTGTATTTTATGGCACATCATATGAAGGCGGGGGATTTGGCAGCTCATATAAATTAAATACTATAAAAGAACTTAATCATAGGTTTGAAGTTTTTCAAGGAGTTTTAGAGAACGAATGTTCAAGATTATGATCAGTTATTTTGTGTTTAATTTGAAAGTGGAACCTAGATTTTACAATTTTAATAATTTATTACCATTTTAGCTGTCATTTCGGATTCTAACATTTGTGTTGAATGCTTTTGTACTGAGGCATGTCACCAAAGAAACTCTGGGTATTGTCAACGTGCGGCTCATGCTGCTGTATTCCACCATTTTGTTTATGTCGAGGGAGGCATTCAGGAGGTAATTGTGGAAAATGTAAGGAAATATGGTTGTTATTTTGAAACTATTACAATCAAATGATTATTTTATAGGGCTTGTCTAAGTACAAATGCTGGAAAAAGTCAAGAAAATAAAAACAACGTTGACCAAAACATCAAATGGAAGCAAACAATTAATTTACTCTGGTGCATGTGAGTATTGTTTTTTTTCCTAAAAAATAAAATACAGTAAATCAATGCCGTTAAGTGAATTGTTCAGGGACACAACCCCCCCTACAAATGGTGTTCCCGGTTATGAATTAAATCTGTACTTTGTCTGGTATAACAGCCATGAGGATCATACAAACCATCTTTTAGGTCGATCATTTTGGTTGTGCACATAACCATGACCATCCAACTAAAATTGCCTTCTTTAAATCTAGACGACTGATGTAACACAACTTTTTAAGTAGAGGATAAGTATGGGTAAAGGTTGTTTTTTTCCAGGTTACCAGTCGGCATTGTAATTACAGTCTTCACCACATATTTCTGGAGAAATATCTTGGAAAATCCGGATCCGTGTCCATGGTGGGTAACTACCCTGAAGCGGTAGTTGTGTTTGGCACTTGTGCCTGCATGGAACTTGTGGCTGAGCCGCTGTGGGTTGTAGCTCAACTGTTTCTCTTCGTTAAGTTGAAAGTGATAGCCGAAGGGCTAGCTATCCTTATCAAGTGTGTTGTGACTGTTGCACTAGTTCTCTTCTTTCCACATTGGGGACTTGTTTCTTTTTGCGTAGCACAAGTGAGCATTGAATTAGTAATGTATTAACATGTATAAACAGCACATTAACTGGTCGTCTATCATGCAGGTTTCATTCTCATTCACTTACATCTTAATTTACTATGGCTACTTTATTTGGTACATTAAGTCAAGTAACAACAAGAAATCCGAAGATTTTCCGTTTGATCGAATTGGCCAATTATTTCCTCAAGTGCAATCAAAAAATAGAGAAAATTTAGTCGATATGACTTCTGCAAAGTTAACACTTAGTTTCTTTAAGCAATCTGTGTTAAAACAAATTTTAACTGAAGGTATTTTGCTTTTTTTGACCTGTTGTTTAAACTAAACTTTGTGTCCTTTCTAATAATGCTATATTCCAGGAGAACGATATGTTATGACTGTCTTGAATGTTCTTTCTTTTGCTGATCAAGGTGTTTATGACGTAATTAACAATCTAGGATCACTTGCTGCACGGTACAGTACACTTGTTAGCCAGTGTTGGCTTGCTTTAATATTCGTATTCTTTTACAGATTTATATTTCTACCAATTGAAGAGAGTTTCTATCTCTTTTTTGCCAAAACACTGAAAAGGGGGAAAGAAGTGAAGGAACAGCCGCTAGTAAGAACTAAATGAGTTTCAATAAAACAAATAACATGTTCATGTGAGACTTTGTTTCCTAGGAAGACATAGTTGCCATTGGAAAAGTGTTTTATTGTTTGTTACGACTCGTTGTCATCATTGGAGCTGTTATATTGTCATTCGGTATCCCTTTTTCCCATTTGCTTCTTGACCTGTATGGTGGAGCTATTTTAAGTACAGGTATGTTAATGCGATGTGAAAATAAAAAATAATGATGCTGAAAGGTATATTAACCTGTGACTTTATTGTAGGATCCGGACCAATGCTTTTAAACTGGTATTGTCTCTATGTTTTAGCAATTGCTATTAATGGAACCACTGAGTGCTTTGTGTTTGCTGCTATGAGTCGAAGTGATCTGGACAGGTAACATTATATTTTTTAGTTAAAGGCAAAGTCTGTTGTCTGTTCTCATCAGTAGTGCAATTCTAGAGATGTGACATTTTTAAAGTGAAGCAAAATTGGACTATTGCTATGTATGAATAGTGAAATTTTGTCATTTTCAACAAAGTTTTATTCATTATGCAAGGATATATATAGTCTATGACACCAAAGAAAGATCATAACTTACATTTCTTCAACTAATTTTGCCAAACACCAGGCCATGTATGCTGGTGGGTAAATAAATTCTAATTGAAGGGTTTATTTTCCAAGCACTTTTAGAACAATAATTCATAAAATGTTTTAACGGACCAATTTTGAACAATAGTAATTTAAAAAGAATACCGTTGACATACTAAACGACAACTTGTTTATTACCAAACAAGTTTTTGATGCTGTAAAAGTTGGCAATTCAATTTATGTTACCAGGTTACTGAACACAACCTATAAACAATATTAACTGTTTTTGTTATTTCAGTTACAACAAGAAGATGCTGTTGTTCTCAATTCTATTTCTTGCTTGTTCTTATTATTTAACCCGGGCTGTTGGTTCAGTTGGATTCATAATAGCAAACTGCCTTAATATGTTGGCAAGGATAGTACACAGCTTCTATTACATTAAAAAGTAAGCTGTTCATGTTTATGTGTACAATGGCCAAATTGCTCTGAAAGAAGTATTTTTTTTCCTTTTAAGTACAGAAGTTCTTAGTACTGCGTTTTTCAACCATTAGTTTGCTAGTTAATTTCGAAATTAATATAAGATATGTCTGTTTTTGCACATATTGCAGTGTGGTGAATATAAGTTGACCATCTGGCCGGTCAGGCTTGTCGTTATTTGCGGATGTTGCCCAAGCCCATTGGTTTTAAACACTGTAAAGAATCCTAATAATTCTCAACACACTGCAGTAGCTGTGGTAGTCCGACTGTAGACATAGAGGTAATCATTGCTGATGTTTGAACTACCACTGCATTTTCCTATCACCGGGATAAGAGCATTTTATTGTAACTGACTAAGTCCTATGTTGTGTAACTTGGCAAGGCACTTCACAAATAAAAGGTTTATGCACGCCGTATAAAGTTGTGTAAACCGCTGTGTTGTAAGCAGGATGGTTTCCAATTAGGGTTTAAACCTGAATAAATCAAAGACTTGTGATCAATCATTTAAATCATCAAAAGTCCGCCAAAAAATAGAAAAAAAACTGCCACTGCTCTGTCTTTGGTCAAGCCACATATTTAATTTGCAATCCGAGTGACGTGTTAAGCACACATAATGCACTACAATTGAGGTGGTTGCGAAGAATTATTCAAATTACCTCAATATCATTTGCTACCTACCCCGTGTGTATTTGCAAAATGTATGGAAAAGTTAAAACCTAAATTTTTAACAATAACAGCTGCGAAATATATTTCCAGATATTTTTCAAACTTTCCGCAAGTGACATCACCTTTGCGTGGACTCATTCCCAACCATCTTGTTATTGTGATGCTCGTGATCTCCAGCATGCTGTGTCTTCTATCCGAATACTATTTATGTTGTGTGTACGGGTGGCCTTTCCGGGTCGCTCATATCATCGTTGGTACGATTTGTTTTCTTGCAACCATATTAGTGATTTACCTAACAGAAAAAGAAGTCGTTCAATTTTTACAAACTCAGTTTATTTCCAAGCACACGAAAACAAAAGCATCTTGAAGGAATAAACATTTTTGTTTTCTTTTGCATCGTTTCGTGTAATTTTGTATATGCAGTAAAATAAAAACAAGGTTTGCATATCTCTTGTACATTAAAATTAAGCTATTTATACATGCTAAAACTGCGTTTGTTTAATGTACGGATTAACGTGGGAAAGCAAGTCTCGTTAAATAATAAGTATAGCGTTTGTACGTCACGGGTATACAAAGATTATTACGTGCAAGTAAGAGGAAGATATAATATAAAGCGATTTAAATGTCAGTTTCCCCGTAGTACGGAAGCGGTTCACCCGAGGGCAAAGTGTCTTGTCTATCCAAATGCTCCCGACTGCTTGCAAGGTTAAACATTTGGGCTCCAAGGCTTGGCACCCAACCTTTACGAGCAGCGATATCAATTTTCCCCAACTTGCCGCTTTCGTCCTTAACTGGTGACCTATTTGTATCCAACCAACGGATAGGGGAGGTTCCGGTATCTTTCAAGCTTTCTGAAGCACTTGAAACACTACCAGAAGATGAAGATGCAACTTGTGGCGCAGGTGCAGAAACCGGTATCGCGTTGGTAATCTCGATGTCGTGCTCGCTGCTGTCTGAACTATCGAAACTGTTGTAGCTGCTAGCAGTTGTGTTGCTCCGTGTTCTACGGGGGTGTCGTCTTGATTCGTCGTCATCACTGCGGTGCCGATGTCGATGTCGTCTTTCGCGACTATCCTCACTGCGTCTCCTTTCCCTTCTGCGATATCGATCCCTAGATGGCGACCGAGAGCGCGATCTACGCCTTCTTGAAATATACGCATCAACACTTCTCTCCTTTTGGGCCGAAAATAAAATTAATATTTCTACCAACATGTATATTTAGGTCGAATACCTGATATCTGGGAACAGCATCAACTTTGGTAATTTGTCCATGCTCTGTGTCTAGATAACCTTTGTTGGTGTAGGTCGTAGTTTTTTCAGACGTCAAGTACAATCCAGATCTGCGTTTTACGCCACATATTACACATTTTAGGTAACTAAAGATTTTTGATGTCATTTACAATTTCTGGTACTTACTCCTTTTCCTTTTTTCGGCGTTTGGTTACATAGCAGCAACAAGCGAGTATGATAGCTGCCAATATAAGAAGAAACCCAAGCACAGCAGCTACTATCACCATCCATAGCTCGACTCGAGTTTGGCAAGTCGTACCCAGAAACCAGACATCCGCCGTTGACAGGCACCTTGCAGTACAAAGATTTCGCATTGTCATGAAAAGAAGGTAAAACAATATATTTATTTTTATACTCGTGTGTTGGTAATCGATATAGGTAGGTTAATCCTCGAATTATACATTTAGGTTGCTCTGGACAATCCATTTAAAACTACTTGATTGAGGCACTGACTGTTAAGTAAATAATATAACCCCACAGAAAGTAGTCTGCGATGATCTTGGAGCTTATTGTCAGACCATAAAGTTGGGCACTATTACAGATAACATCATGATTTCCCATAACTGTGCTCCATGTTGTACATACGTGCATGTAGGTCCCGTAGCGCTGCTAGCTTGTTCACATGTTCCGTTGTTCTGACAGTAGCCCTTCTTACAGGCGGAGATGCACATGACTGTTACCCCGGACAGGGTTTCATTGCACACTGTATTAGCGGTACAGTTCGTTCCTGGAGCACTGCAGATGCTGGAACCTGACAGAAGTTCAACTTTTGTTACATTTACAATATGTAAGATATATAAAATAACAGTATGGTCAATAAACTCCATAAAACAGTAAATATTCCAATTATCATACCATACCCTGTATAAACGTCATGTTACCTGAAAAAACGAACACGGATGAATCCGTCTCGAAAACGTAAAAATTTTTAAGAGTTGTGCCAAAATTATTGATTCCATCGATCACCGCTTGATAAGTACCAATCTCCGTGGTAACTTGATTGTCTGTTATTCCGACATTTTGCATTGCGGTGAACGAATACAGCACGTTGTAAACCACCTTTTAATAGCAACAATATAACGTATAACCAAGCACTATTTTTTCAAGACAAGCAAAATAACACCACAAAAACAAAATAAGGTTTTATAGCTTGTAAAAGCTCAAGCCTTGCAACTGTTGCCGTTCGCGCTGTGTCTACAGAGTAATGCGAGTCTTCAACCTTCATGTCCGTATATACGAAAATAAACTTTTTATACCCTTTTAAATTAACTTACGTCAACTATAAGTTGTCCGGTGGAACTAGTTCCACTAGTACCGACTACTCCTGTCACAGCTGCATAAGATCCACCGAGCGTTTGCTGGTAAAAATTTACGGCCTGAAATAGGAAGTTGAGAAAAATTGGAGCATACAATCTAAAACACAATCTAAAACTCCACGTACATCATTTTGGAAGACTGATGGAACGAATGTCGAAATTGGGGTGGTTGCAATTAGTCGCACTCTGGTCGTGTACGTTTTCTGGGTGCCCACATCTGCAAGTGCACAATTGTGGACGATAATATATACAGGTCTATATTCCTGTACGTCGACCATGATAGACACCAGTACCAATAAAAAATACAGGAAAATCACATAACCACACATACACACATATAATTTAAATCATCATAACTAAATACTTACCTATTCCAGCAGATGAATCATTTACATTGACCAATGGAAAATTGTTTGTCGTTTGGCTGTCTGTACATAGTTATAATGTTACGCACGTTAAAGAGTTATATGCTTAGGCCTAGAAACTTTTAACCGAACTACAAAAAAATTAACCTAGCTACAAATATAGAAGTTTCTGGTACTTACATACTTTGCCGAGGGATACCAGCAAAACGAACAATTTCCAATAAATCACGGGTGTCTTCATAACAGCTTGACAGATATTTCTAAGCCGCACTTGCTAGTGTACGAAATTATGTACACAGAATGTACTATCGATTAGCTATTTCAAATGCTCTTGAGTTGCCACTGCCGCAAATTAATATTTTATATGCCAGTATGTCTACAAAATCATTTACAACGCAAATATAAAATGACGTTAAACACTCTAGAATCGAAGACTACAGTTACGTCGGATACTTTCAAATGTGTAACAACAGTCTACTAAAACATTCCAATTCACTGAAAACGTAACGAATCCATACAGGAATACAAAAACCGCACTTGAAACGTTGCCTCGTTCTGCTTTATAAAAATGAAAGCTAGACAATATAGCTAAACGAAAACCCCATTCCGCTTCACCAATTTTTATCCGCCCACGGAAAAGTATTCACAACCGTCCAACCTTTCTGCTCGGGTAACGATGCGCAGCTTTTTCAGTTCTCTCTGTTTTACACACTGGTCCTCACACCTCTTGTATCCAGCAAATGCCTTACCGCTAGTCTCTGCTTCATATTCGTCGTAATGCTTCGGTTAATAGCGCCCATTGCTCCAAGAAAAAGGGACCTTATCTCTTTCACTTGAAGGAAGTTGGCGTGGCTTTCGAATTGCGACTGCTCAAAGCAAACAAATCAGTCACGTGCTATATTACGTACAGCTCTATTTAAACAGTGATGAAAATAACGAAATGAGAATGTTATGTTTACCCATATCCTATAGTAAATCTAGCGTAGCATACCTAGGCGAAACAGCATATCTCTTATATGATAATGAATCTTTGTCTGCTTGTTCTTTTGGCCTGGCACACATTATTTAACTTACGATTTAATGTTTGAGTGTTTATTATTCAACACATTTCGTGGATTGTCCCACAAAGAATTAGATTATTGTGTAATATATAACTTCAAATATAATCTCATTGATACATTTTTGTACAAACGCCTGTAATAAAGATAATATATATTTTGGGTTTATCGGTGTAACTTCTGTTGAAAACTTGATTAATTAAGTTCATCGTGCCCTCGATAGAATGACCGCAGGCCAACTTATATTCATTTTAGCGGATACAAAATATAACATAATATATGTTTGGTCCTAAAATGTTCTTGCGTCACTAAACGATAAAACAGAAGTAAATAAAAAAGGCATTATAAAATTTACACAAAAGTGAGTATAAATTGCATACAAAAGTCACATCCTTCCACACATTGAAGAAACGTTTTGACATTAATGGATTCACACGTTCCCACTAAGCTCACAAGCTCACACGGTTGTTATCTGGAAATTAGAAATAATGAATATATTCGCTGCGTGCAAACGCATAGCCTAATGACATCTTTTTAGTTTAATGATGCAATTTATGTATTTATTTTCAGTTAAAGGTAAATTCTTGGGTAAACACCAAATACTGAAATAAAAATGTATTTATTGTTTATACCTTAGGGAAACCTGGGTCTTCCGTTCGATCCTTGGGCCCCTTTTTAACGGAGGCATACACGGGCGGTGGTTGGGTTGGTATTGTGGAAGACTGAGGGCCTACAGGATCATAGGTGGCACCAACCCCAGCGCTCGGAGTGTAGTTTTGAATGGCCGATGAATCCTCGTCTGATGTCACGCTGCTATCTGACGAGCTCGGGTTTCGTGCAGCATCAGTTGGAACTTGACCCACTGGTTGAACGGTTGCATAACCACCCGCCTCGTTTTCATCAGAAGACTCTTCAGATGTGCTGGATTCCACAGCCTCTCGCGGTTGAGGTATATCAACAGAAGTGGGTGGATTTTCCGTTTGATTTTGTCCTTTCTGTTCTCCATTGCTCTCGCTGTGACGATTGTTTTCATTGGAAGCCTGATGATTATCACATATATATTGAAGTTTGTACATCTGCTTAAAAACTTTTAATGATATATTATAAATTGGTTACCAACCTCATTAACTGAAATCCCATTTGTTTTATTTGCATTTTTCTTTTTCTGTTCTTTCTTAATTTTTGACACTTTAATCGGTTTCACCTTTTTTTCAGTACCGAATTTCCTAAACGAAGAACGTAAGAGGTAAAATACAAAGGTATACAATAATATCGCCATCGATGTTACTTGTGTTTCAAATTACGGATGCAGACAACAGCGACGATTATGATCAACAGCAGAACAGCTGCGAGCAAAATCACAAAAACAACCAACATCCAAATATGCAGATATGTTTCGCATCGGTCCCCCACGTACCACCAATCTGTGCTCACACGGCAGCTAAAATAAAACGTTATTAATTATGAGCAAATTGGGCTTCACTATATAAACTATACAATCAAATTTAGCAATTTAATGTTAGTGATGTTGGGCCATATTTTGTGTATTTATATTTACAACCCTGCAATGGCGACCATTCCTATAAATTCCAAATGTAATTTCAGTTCAAAAACAACATCGTAAAATTAACCAAAATCTACAATCACGTCGTGAGAGACACTTATACAATTCCACAGTTTATTATAAAAAGGATTGAACAAAAGAACCTGCAAACTGGCGCTGTGTTAGAATTGGACTGAATGCACCAGCCGTCGTTAACGCAAATCCCGCTGTAGCAATTCGAAACACATTCGACGGTCACTCCAGTCAATACCTCGCTACATGTCACGAAGTTACCAGAGCATGCCAATTTTCCACATAGTTTTTCTCCTGCAATTGTACGCAATGTTATTATTCGATTACAACTTCATTGCGATTCGCTGTAATAAAGGGTTAGTCCGGTCAAACAGCATGGTGGATATAAGTTTGTCGCTTAGCAGCCGAACTATTGTCCGGTCTTTTCTTCGCAATTTTGACGATTTTTTAGTGTGATAACGCTTGCGTTTTCCCATTCATCGGGATAAACCCTAAACATCCTATTCTATCTAAGAGGCAAGAACAACAAATTGTGCGTAGCCTAATGAACGCATAAACGCTCCAGTGTTTGTTAATTGTAGCTAACTCAGTGCTTTTTGATTAAATTATGATAATTGTAACTCTTTTACTATTTGAACGTCAGGAAAGGCACATTTAAAGAAAATATTGATATTAAGGGAATAAATGAATATAGACTATGTGGTGGTTGAATGAAAAAAATGTTGTCAACAAACCAACAGTTATAGGTCACCGGAGATGGTGTATAGTGTTTTATGTATAAGATTGGCAGATATCATTCCATTGGTGTTATGGGTACGTCATGCAAGTGTCTTGAAAGCGCCCAGTTTCGTTCAAGTTCATTTACAACTTAAAATGTTGCGGTCATTGGTTGGTTAAATGTTAGCACGAGCTAATACACATTTCACAAATTATACGTTATACGTGTTTCCAACATGCGAAAGGGGCCTACACCAACCTACCGTTAAACACAAATGAGTTTTCGTTTACAAAGAATAATGAATTAAACATTGTGTCGCTTTCGATGCCATCCTTTACAACAGTAACATTCCCAATAGACTTATCTATGGCCGAATCCTTGCCACCCGTACCATCGTACAATGTCGTGTAATTGTAAACAACTGAGTAGGAGACCTGGAAAGAATTAATTCAGATTGATTAAATTCGGGCTTTAGGTGTACTGTAGTGTTATACCACTGTTTGGCCGCTTGGAGAATCGGTGCTTTCAATGTTAGATACGCTTGCAAAACCGTATAGCCCTGTTGTATTTCCTCCGTAAAACGAATTAACCTTTATTAAAAAAACATTATAAGGATTTTCGTTTTAATTACAGTCGAATTCAACTCACTGCGTTAGTAAAAATAGTTTGATTGTATGGTAGGTCGGTTTTGTTTCCTATTTCCAAAGTAGTGGTGTAAAACTTGGTTGTCGATGGGTCAGCTAAGATATAACGGTTTTTGTAAATCAAACATAACCAAAGTTGCTTCTACCAAGATATGAAGTACAGTTTGTCCGTCATAAGAGTTAAAATTAAAATAGGCTATGTTTAGTAATAAATGGTACTGACCTGTCAATGAAATATTTTGAAATATAAATGGAAACTGTCCATTTCTCTGTGATTCCACTGTAAACAAGGTATCATTATCTGTCAATTCACCACCAAATTAATATCAATATTTATTATAAAATAACTGACGTGAAAAGGGAAATCCGCGAAGCAATTTAAAGGGGTTTAACAAACTTACCCAAGTTGATACAAATGTTCAAGCCCGTGGCCAAAACTAATATAAGAACTGCACTCTTTGATACCCCCATAACCGCGATGAACTATGTTTAATTATACATAAATCACTGACCTCGCAGAATATAACATATATTAAACTGTAAGAATTTTGTCAAGTTCTATCTAACAAAAAGCGGAACGACGCAATATTCTCTCTCAATTTGTGACTGTACATTCTTAATGATTTCAAACTTCCTATTCATTGGTTTTCATCCATGACGACACGACTGTACCACTAACAAGAGCATTTTCACAGACCACACGGTACAGATCCCCTTGTTGGTAGAGCATGCTGTGTTTACACGACCATTTTTTCTCCCGTTATCAAAGCGAGCGTTCAGTATTTAATACAACGACTTCGATTACTACTCTGAGCTCGTTTTTTTATGTACCGCTATGACATTGAATCAACAACGATAAACAAAATTAAAATACGACAATTCATTTACATCCACTGATTATACTTGAAAGTGAACAGTACAAAAGAATAAATTCCAGTTTACAGTTCCACCTCGTTGCTCACGAACATCTGTAAAAAATACGCAATGTTATTTCAACCTGACTTGTTTTATAAGGAAAAGGTTAAAACATGTTTGGTCTAAGTGCTAACATTTCATACCGTTTTCACGAAATCATCACAACCGAGAGAAAATTAACCTACAGAACTTTTTTAAATACTGACCTAATAACGAGGCAATCGCTAATTCAAAACGAAAACAATAGGAAAAAGGCAATTGTGTATGTGTGCATGCCACTGTAAAATTCAAATTACTGTCCATATTCCAATCAACACACTACAATAATGAATAATAGTCAAATCCAAACTAACTATCCTTGGTCATACAGAGTTAGCCATGTGTCCTGTCACATATACCCACCATGTCAAGTTGCCACAACGGCGTTAGTGTCGTGCAGTGCGTGCATCAAACCATATACAAGAATGGTTGCTGTAATCTTGTCTACGTGAAATGATAGTAAGTTATTGAATGGTGTTAACACAAAAACGTGCAAGTACATGCTTTTGGAATAATTGTGTACAAACTTTTCGCGTCTTTTTTATGGATGGGGACGACACATATATAATGTAAGCTATTGCTATGACAGGCGAGAATTGTGGTGAAACAAAATGGAAAATATCCTAACACATGCCCGTTATAATTTTTAATCGTACAAACACTGGATGTGTGATCAGTTGGCGTAATAGTTTTTCCTTTTACGTAAATTAAATCGTCAATAGTTAAAATGGTTATCAGGCCGCTGGATGATGTTAAACCAAAAAAAGGTCTTTTTTTGCCCAGACACTAAAATCAGCGGTTTTGTGTCCAAGGTGGACTGAACATATGGCAGTGTAATAATTTATTAATTCCAATCTGTGAAATAAGTTCACGGTAGTTGATCTGTGGCCTTGTAAGACGACGGTGCCATTTTCCATGCGCACACTGGAGAAATTGAATATCCTATTCTCCTTGATGAATGTTAGATAAACACAGTGATTTACACATGTTTAACCATGCAAATACTAATATGTATCTATCTGTGATGGAAGATGGTTTGCCACTCTTCGTAAAACAACGATCTAAACGTATGAAATATTTTTGACACGTCTGCTAATTATTACCTGGGGTTCAGCATATCTTTCTTGTGGGTTTGGAGGAACAAGAGTTGGTGTATGCGTAGAATATATTGACGAAACAGCTGAAGTTGAACTTTCACTTACGCCGTCGTCATCGTAAGAAGTTCCTGCCCAAGAATGTTTACCGTTTAGGTTTGGTGACGTCATTGACGTGATGTCAACGTCGTCGCCATACGCTGATGATGAATCACTTTCTGAGGAAGGGACTACAATATCCAAAGGATGAACAGAACTTTCAGCACTAGCTGATGACGAAGATGATTGGTGACTTAGATCATGTAGATTTTGGTGTTGAAATGAAATGTGACGTTGTCGAATTGTATTTGTACCTTCCGTTGTGTTATGGTGAGTTCCAGGAATAGTCACTGGCTCTCTCGGCTATGATACAAATTTTATTGACATTTTAAAATACAACGTTTTCGGGAAATATAGCTCTGTAAGGTCATGCATACATACTTTTAAAATGGTGGTTTGTGTTACGGTTGTCGTTTTGTTGTTTACCGCATCTTTGTTTAAAACATTTGGAACTGCTGGATCAAATTTTATCGCTTTTGTTGTGTTTGTTTTCTTTGGTTGCCTGCAAGGAAATTTAATCGAATAAACAAATACAAACGACATATAAAATAAAAACTTACAATATTGTTTTGGTTCGGTTTAAAACGCAAAATACCACGATAATCAATAGAAGGATAAGAAAGACTCCAACGAAGAAAATAATTGGCATCCAGAGGTGAACGTATATTTCGCAATGCTGCCCGATGTACCAGATGAACGACGCCGAGGGACAACTGAAGAATTGAGATAAAGAAATTCTTTTTATTATGATACAACATTATTAAACATTGTGTGATTGCTTCACACCTGCATACTGGCAACGAGTTCCCATGATAATGAATGCACCATCCGACGTTACAATAACCGACCTTACAAGGTGACCTACAGTCTCCTGATACCCCTTGCAAGGCTTCGTTACAGAACATATGATTGCCTTGTGGACAACCGACTTTGTTGCACAGATTTTCGCCTATAAAATATGCGAGTTTGTTACCGACATCACTGTAGACATTTCCTTAAAAGTTTATAAACAAGGTTGTGTATAATTTAAAAGTCGGATTTTAAACCTGTAAACCGGAAATAATTCGTGTCATCCGACACGTTATATCTGTTCTTGAAATCTGCATCTGCCTCCAGTCCAATCTTTACAACGCTTGCTAGACCAATAGTTTTCAAAATACGTTCGTCATCAATGATGCTGCTTTTTAACTCCGAGTATCGGTAGGTGGCGTCGAACGAAACCTAAAATTATTGGAAGTTTTTAAGTTTATGTTGTTAATGTACGGTCGTGTGGCCAAATGGTTAACGCGACCGATACATATACCAAGTCATATACAAAGAAACGGTCTTACTGACGATTCCATCATGGGTTCAAAAGTTGGCTCGGTAAAAAAAAGAAAAAAAAAGTTTATGTTAACATTTAATAATAATAGATTTCCTTTCAACCAATAAAATGTATAACGAATATATAAAAAAGCACTTGGCAAGCATTTGTATATTAATACGAATTACCGTAACTGGACTTCTCGTCGCATCGGTGAATTGGATGTTGCTTATAGATAGAAATCCACCTAACCCAGATCGCTGGCCGTAATAGCTCTGAGCCTGCGAAAGACTTTTATGTGAATAGGTTTTCGCTCATTTAATTGCCAAACATACAAAAATTGGTGAACATATCAGGTCCTAATATATATATTTGTCATTTATTAAAATGTTGGCTTACAGATCGTAGGCTGCACATCGTATCTTATACCAGATATAACTTGAATTTATTTCTTTACGTTTTTTTATATTTATTGTAGTGAAATTTATTTTATGATTTTTATTTTTTGGTGTAATCTATATTTTACAATATGTTATGATATGCTTGAAACAGATAGTAAGTAAATGGGTACACGGGGTGCACTATTATGACGTAGCCCACACGGCTGTCGCTAAAAAGGCAAATCTGTCAGTGTTATTGACCTACCGATTTTAAGAATATTGCTTCTTTAAAGGTTTCTGGGCTTTCAAATGTGATTCTGGCGACAGTTGAAAACATTTTCGTTGTTTGGTTGTCTGAAAAGTAGTTTATGTTGGATTGTTATGTATAATGAGCATAGCGGGATAAGTATGGATTCCTTTTGATCCGAAGTGAACGTATATTGTTTTCACTCTATTTTGTACTTTTACTACTTTCTACTTAACGGCGCGACAGATATTTTTGTGAGAAATTTTCGGCAATAAAGAAGGAACTAGCATGTGTTAAAAATCAGGAATCTTAGTTGACATGTTGATGTGTGTAGTGTGTAGGCATAGTATTTTGCAAGTACCCAAAGTGGTTTTCTCGGGACATATTATATTATAAAACGAAATACCGTTCAATGTGATTTAACAACTCAGAAAAAAACGAATCGAAAACTTTAAGAGCTGTTAGATAAAGTGTAAGCGTTGGCAAATTAAAGGGGTACAAGTTCCAGATATCCACCTTAAATAGTTTTTAGGAAAAATCTCAACCCTGTTTAAACAAGTGATAAGTCGTCTTTTACGTCCCATAATGACTTATAGAAAATGAGTTTATTTTTGTTGTTATTTGCTAATGTGCATTGGATGCATTAGCAAAGGGTAAATCACACCAGTAAATTCCGGATAGATCCGAGAATAATAGCGAGAATATATATATAATACCGAAGAAAACCTAGTCGTGTTCCATTAAAAATTCCCAAACCAATATCGATAAAAAGTTATTGGGTATTTTTTAGGCTACGCCTAATGTAAAAACAAAAAAATGTTTTAATCAAAAAATTTAAGAGATATTTGCTCTATGATTGTTTTTAATGTTGTTGTTGTTGTTGTTTTTGTATCCCAACATGAATATAGTTCATTCAAAAATCATGGGCATTAAGTATGGATTGATAACTCGTAACCCTATTGCCTGCAGAAACAAATGATGTACAACATGTATATTATGTACCAAGTGTGATTTGATTATCAGGGAATCCGATTGTTGCTGCACATATACAACTTACAGTCAAAATGGGGTACAAATAGTGATGGTTAACAAGTTGTTAATACTTACTGGTTTTAAGTTGAGAATCCACCACTGTTACGAACGGATATAATCCGTCTCTTTGTGCAATCCCTGTATAATAAATACCATGTGCGTTATTAATTGGGCATTCTATTATAAATGACTGTAAATGATATATATCAGGGAATATATATAAATTTAATATGAACCTGCGTAAGACTTACCATTTTTGAAAGAAATCGCAAGAACAACACAAAGACGAATTATCTGGGATAGTCGATTTATAAAACAAAACATGACCTCTCACAATTCTTTTGTCAGAAAACCTTTAAACCGGAACCAGTTAAGTAGGTCCTCGGAATTAAAACTTTAAAACTAAAATAACATAATATAAAAGTGTAGCTTATCAGTCGTTACGATGCAGCTAAACTAACTACTTTCAATATCTTACTTTAAAAACAATCGTAATGAAAAGTCGACAATATTCCCTGACACGTTGGATTTATTGCTTAAAAATATCTGACTAAATATTTCTCTTTATTAACCTTGGACATCTGTTGTTTTAACTATAGTAACAACTTTATAAAGTTACTTAATAATTAACTACAAACTGAAAAATTCGTTTCCCGTTAAAAGGGTTTGCCTCCGTTTTTTCATGGGCGGCCAAACTATTCCGTATATAGATCTTGTTGGCTGATCAAGCGCAAAGAAAAGGATGGAGGCCTGTTAAGCGTTAAAATTTTATCTCTTTGTTTCACGTATGACGTGTGTCTGGTATAGCTCTGGAGCATCGCCCTCCTTTTGTTCAATCGCTTTACAGCCGACCATTAAACCATCGTCTTCAAGATAAAACAACTTTATTTTTACGTGGATTATTTTTTCGTTCTGCCATCGCATTTAAGCATCGGTTTACATACTTTATTCGTATCAGTCCCATTTCATAAGCTCAATAGCCAAAGCAACCAGGAGGTGGGGGCGTGGTAATCTGACGGTTACCCAAGTCAAAATGCTAACTTTTGTCTTTTGACGATTACCCGTATGATATCGTAACTTGCGTTTTCCTTATCACAAAGATAAAACATAAATATCCGATCTTGCCATGTCCTATCTTGTTGTTTTGATGAAATAACCTGATATATCATATGGCATAAAAATATGTTCCTTTCCCCCTGGTGGAAATAGCAATTAATTGAAAAATATCAAAAACGTAAAACTGTAGATGGAGCGTAATTATTTTAAGATTTCATTGGGGCGAGTGTGATATATAGGCGATTTTGGTTACTAACAACGGGATATCCCCTATATCAATAAATGGCGAAAAACAGCATGTGAACTGGGTATGCACCCCTCAGAAATATTTCGTTTTAATCAGAGCTAAGTTAAACCACATACTCTTTAGAAATAGACTGTCTATGGTTAAAGTAAGTTGTTCAGAATACGATATGCATGTTTTGTTTTGGTAAATGGGAAATCGCACGTTATCACATGGGCAATGTTCATAAATATCCCGTAACCTCCGTCAAGCACCCTGATATAGTGCAAAGTTTTATGTAGGATTTAGATGTACCTGCTGTTTACTCCAACCATTAGTCCGTTGGGACCAGGGTTTTCTGTTAAATTTCTTTCCCAAGAATATACAACTGTCTAGTTTTTATTTTTCAGTTCTTCACATTAAAGAAGAATGGCACAGTAATTTAAAAAGGAGTGAAGATAAACCGGCAAAATTACAGTAGTTTAAACACTTCAGTAAGTGCACAGGGTGTAACAGAAAAACTGGTGACTTGGCCATTAAACCCTTTAATAAGCAAAACAAATAAAAACCTTGACTGAAAGAGTGCAAGTCCAACCCGGTCCCTCTATTTTGTACAGGTCTGCTAGAGTTAGTTTTAAACATGGGGTTGGAGTTAGGGTTAGTTCTGGGGTTGAGATTAGTGTGTGTTTAGGGCAGGGCACTGGACCTAGCGGACCTGTACAAAATAAAGGGACCCAGTCCAACCTAGTATTTAGTTGTGAAGCCAACTTTATACGGTACCTCTAAATACTACAGGATCTCTTGGAGCGCTTGGATCACTTACTATACTTCGTAATTACAAAAGCCATGATATTAATGTTAGGGTTGGGGTTAAAGTTAGTTCTGGGGTTGAGAGTAGTGTTTAGGACAGGGTTAAAGTTACTTCTCATAGCAATCTAAGTGATCCAAGCGATCCAAGCAGTCCTGCAGTATTTAGAAGCACCCAACTTTATAAGATTAAAAACAATGCATGTTTCGATCCGTTTATTTTTTGACAAAGTCCAACGCTTTTTTATTAAAAATTGAATGGCTAATTGATATGGATGTTACCTAGCTTAAATTTTTTTGTAAAAATTGGTTGCACAGATCAAAGTTTAAATTCGGGCTTTAAAAAATAAAATTGGTTATGTATTTAAATATTCTGTGAGTAAGAGGTGTTTTCTTCAGTTTACTTTGCATGGAAGTTACTCAAATTGTACAACATTTGAGAAGAGATATTCATAAATTAATATTTATAGTTAATAAAACAGTAAAATGGTTAAGGATTTGGGTTGGCCATTTCCATCTGAACCAAAACCAATTTGGTGGAGGTGGTCAAGTTTTGCAACTGTTGCTTCAATTTCACTTATGAGCAAGTTCTGGTTTTGTTACATCAATTCAATCAAAATTTTCGGAGCAGAAAAGCTTCATAAAGCTGTGCATAATCGACCTAACTGCACCAGCCTAATCACAGGTGGGCCTACTATCAGTAATAGTAATCTTAATCTAATTATTTCTTATAGATGATAAAAAATATTAAACAGATTATTAGTAAAATGAGAGTGGTAACAATGATAAAAATTAACAGAACTACTATTTTAACACAAGATTGATAACTAGTCGATTACAATACACAGACATACCTTTGATATCCCAACAGCAAACTCGAGGTAATTTGCTGATTAACCATGGGAATAAACATGAACATCCTATCCTAATATGCTTACAAAAGGACTCATTCCAGTTTAACGAGAAGTATGTTTTATCATTGTCTTTTAAACATGATTTAACTATACTTTCAGTTGCAAACCACCACTGCTGTGTAGATGATTCAATAATATGTGCTACTTTGCCATGGAGCACAGCTTTCAAAACCAACCAATTTCGGTGGACACTTGGTGCAAAAGATATTTGTTTTACCAAAATGTGGCACAACTATTTTTTTGCCTGGGGCAAGGTATATTAGTGTTTTATTTCACTGTAGTCCATGTTTTATACAGCCATCACCTAATTACTTTCGGCAATTTTGCTCCAGATAATTCCGGTGGCCCGTGGGGAAGGTGTATTTCAAAAGGGAATGGATTTCGCTGTGGATCGATTAAATAAGAATGAATGGGTCCATGTTTTTCCTGAAGGAGGGGTAAACATGGATAAAACTTGGATAAGGTTTGCAATTAATTACCTTAAAGTGTTTATGTATTTAAACTAAATCAGAGAATGTAAAGTTAAGTGTAATGAAAGGCGAACCAAAAAAATTAATTAATTATCGAGAATTCTGTTTATTTTTAGAATAATGTAAACTACCAGTACATTTAAATAAAATTCTTTAGACACAACAAATGAAATTGTAGAAAGCACTAGTGTTAACAAGAACAACAACTGTTGTTGAACTGGAAATCTTTATCATATTCAGGGTTATAAAAAAATTACTATAATAAAAAAATACTGTTTAAACTTGGAAAGTTAAAAGTAGCATAATATGGGAAAATGCTTTTTAGGCAATCTTGGTAGAAAATTAAGAAATATAGATTAATTGTGATTGTTTTATTGGTAGATTCAAATGGGGTGTTGGAAGGTTGATAAGTGAATGTCAGAGAATGCCAATTGTTCTTCCATTATATCACCTTGGATCAGATTCTGTACTACCCAACCACAAACCTTATATTCCTGCTATATGTAAGTTACAGGTTTTCTATATTAAAGGTTGGTGTTGTTACACCATTATGTGAAATTTGATATCAGCAATAAAATGTGTTTGAATGACAACTTAAACTAAGTTTTCTGGTAAGACAGTATTGAAAATACTGTATTTCTCTGACCATTATTTTTCTTATGTGTCAGGTAAAAAAGTCACTGTTTTGGTTGGAGATCCATTAGACCTTAATCCCCATTTAAAGAAGTGTACAGAGATGGGAATGAGTGCAGCGGAAATCCGTAAAACTCTCACCACCTATATACAAGAGGAGATGGAAAAATTAAGGATAATTGCAACTGAACTACATAAAATAAAATCTTGATGTCAGGCAATTTATTATCAGATTATGCAATGTACTGTTTGGAAATTGTATTTACTTTGTTAACCGGTTAATTACAAATCAATTGTTGCTATAGTAAATGTTGTTAATACATGAGATTTTACAACATAAAGTATGTACAGTTTTGCCTAATTACAAAAAACATAAAACAATTGAACTAGGTTTGTAAATAAGTGTTTTATATCAGGCAAGTAGCATGCAATGTGCATCACTTAAAACAACTACAATTCACATAACAGTTGCTGTTAAGCTGTAAAAAAACATGCTTTAACAGCACTAAGATATTTCTATAAAACGTAAATTTAATATTTGACAATTTTTATGTGTGGAAGGAAGTACACAATAAAGGCCAAATCTTATATAAAGGTAATGAAGTCAGTCCCACAGTTGGATTAAGAATAAAAAACATTGTTTAAGAATAAAAACATAGGTCATGATTTTAGTCTGTGGTGTCTTTATCCTTATTTTTTGGCAATTCATAGCCCATGAAGTATTTTTTTGAAATCTTTGGAGAATTGTCCACATGGCAGGTGAGATTAATGTTGAGAAATCTGTGGTTATCAAGGCACGGTGTCATCTCCAAATCTCCCCTAATTTGAGAATCCTGAACTACTTGTACTTCACTATTTAAATAGAGCAGTGATTGTTTCCAGTGCGTTTCACGCTTATATGGGGAGGTAGAGAGAAGCAGTGGGACTCCCATACCAGGTTTTACGATACCTGGTTTAAGTATGTCTTCACTTCTAAGCTCCTTTTGATTTGGTTTCTCATTTGCCTCATCTTGGTGTGCACCATGCAAATTTGGAATGACATGCCGATCTTCGTCATCACCATTATGATCTTCACATCCATGCAAATCTTTTATTTCATTTTTATTCTTCTTCTTAACATCTTGTCCAGTTTTATTTGAATCAGTTAGTTTAGTATTGCAGTTGCTTGCTGATATTAAGCCATTACTAATTGAGGCTTCATAAGATGGAAATAAAACATCAAACCAAAGTGCAAATCCCTGGATAAAAATGGAACTCAGTATACAACA
Organism: Ciona savignyi; assembly: GCA_000149265.1. Taxonomy (NCBI): domain Eukaryota; kingdom Metazoa; phylum Chordata; class Ascidiacea; order Phlebobranchia; family Cionidae; genus Ciona; species Ciona savignyi. The sequence goes on from CH003293.1 coordinate 140,644, forward strand.
ATTTTATGTTTTAAAAGTCATTTAAATCATTTATTTATTTATATGTTTCATCATATCTATTTAGGTTGACAAATGCCCTAATTAAACTTGTATGCATGAATTATAAATTTAAGTACATGCCTCTGCAAAAAATAGTTGTTTATGTTTTTAGAATTATTTAGGTTATATTAAGGACTTATAAAAGTATAAACACATACAGAAGAGTTATTAACCCACTCTTAAGATGGCTAGACTTAAATAAAGCTTGACGAATAAATTCAGCACAATGCCAGCAGGGAGACATCATTTTATATAAATAATTAAAGAGGTCTGAGTGGCCATACCAACCTGGAAATCTGCAATGCCAAAGCTGTTAAATGTGAATCTGTGCTGCACACTTTGTATATCCATATGTGAGACTTTCAGTAGATCAAACTGCACAATCAGTTGTGGATGTGACAAAATGTTTTCACAAGAAATGGTCTTTACCATTACCTAGTAAAGCAAAACGTTAGGTTTGTATAATTGTAAGCCATTTCTCCCATGAGTTTAGAAAATGACCTGCTTACATCTTTTGAAATAGATCCTCTTGCAAATGGTAGAATGCATGACATATCGACTCCGTAAACCTCCTCCATGTCGTTCCAGAAATTCACTTTTTCAACCATAATCTCATCGTCACAGATTGGGGCGAAATACAATGCAGCAGCTGAAGGTAACATAAGGCCTCCTGGTTTTAACCACCTGTCAACATGGCCACAAGCCACAAAGGAAATTATAATGCAATAAGTAACCACCATGACACATCTTGATGGCACCTTCTGTTATTATCTGAGGTAAGTTCATTCACATTTAAATATAAATAGTGATTATGCAACAAAGCATCATATATTTATATTATTTTACAGCTGTATATTAAACACTATTCAACCAGTTTAATTGTCTACATAATACATAACTTTTAAGGTGACAAAAAGACTACGGTACCTAGCAACCATACAAGTCATTTTATTACTATGTGCACAATCAAGCAGTTTTCACATTTGACCGAACAGCTTGGTGCATTGGTGCGTGGCTTTTCAGCAGAAATATAGGAGTATTAAAACCGGTCGCTAGCCAGTCGGTTGTGCTCTTGGAAAAGGCACTTGTGGATATTGAAAAACCCAAATTCTTTGGTTGAACTAAATTAGCAGCAAAATTTCAATAATACATAACAACCAAAAATAGCTTTGGCAACTAGACCATGGTGTAAATATTTTTACAAAAACAAGTTTTACCTGTCCCTTGCAGTGATTACAGATGACAGCATAGATTCATACAGAAGGCAATAACCCATCCACTCACTAACAATTATATCAACCTTTTCTGGTAGAAAGGCATCTTCAAGTATACACTGCATTACTACAACACGTTCTGATAATCCATTAGTTTCCACAACCTAAAAGAAAGAAACCGGATTTATGATAATATTGCATATGTTTTAAATAACACTTCTTGTTTTATATCCTTGAATGAATCACCTCGTGGTGGCTGTCGGGTTTCCAGAGAAGCTATAGTTTTCTTTTTTATTTTAACCTATGGTACTGGGATCGGCTAAGTGTCTTGCTCAAGACACAACCGACTACTGGGTTTTGATTCAATAACCATTCGGCTGTTGATCAACTTTTTTACTGTGTGTATTTCGACATAATTCTTATTTGGCTTTAAAACATAATATTTGGTAAGATTCTTTAATTGCAATTCATGTAACTAGGAAGGTGTGGTTTTGCTCGCATAAAGCTTTATAAAAGAAGTTAACTTACAAATGTTGGTACAGTATGGATAAGTTGTGATATTAAATTTACCTTTTTTGCCTGTTCTGCAATGTTACTTGCTTCGATAGCATAGACCTTTTTTGCACCTGCTTGAGCACAAAAGCAACTAAGAATGCCAGTACCAGCGCCAACATCGAGAACAACCTGAGAATGATGTTAACATTTTGACAAAATGAACTTTTTCACCTTCCCCACAGTACTGTATATACGGTATCTGTTTAAAGTTCCAAATATATTTTGGTACCGAATAGGCTAGGCATGCTTGGGAAACTTTACACTGTTAATGATCAAATAATAATATAAATGTTCTAATTCTACCTTGTCCTTAAAGGATTGATAGCAGTTGAAAATAGCTTTTTTGTATGTATTTGTCCGCACATCATCTCCCAACATTTCTTCGTGTACAGTAATATCAGCATAAGATTCAAAGTACGATTTGTCCGAACTGCCATAACTCATTCTAGGTCTTTTGGTCTTAAACTCGGCGGCCATTGCGCGAAGTAAAGACGTTAACCTTGTTGCCAACAATGCACCAAAGTGCATTTACCAACTAAAACGACCTTTCCAAAGTATTCATGTGAGCCTAGTTATTAGTTACTCGTATTAATTTCAATAGAATCTACACACAAAATATACAGTCACATATTACGACACTTAATAAGTTTATAAATAAGCTTACATTGTGAGCATTGTACCTTACTTTGACCGGTTTGTTAGGGCAACACTAAAAGAAGGAAAAGAGAAAAACTGCTTACTAAAATTATGGCTTTAAACACTAATCCAACCCCAGAACTAACCCGAACTTTAGACAGAACTTTAACACTAACTCTAACCTACATTATTAAACTTCATTTTAGTAAGCTGTTTCTCTTCTTTTAATTGGGCCTCAGTAATCTACGGGGGTGACTCTAAATACCCAGTGTGTAGGTAGTAGGCAGTGTGAGCAGTGTAGGCAGTGTGTAGGCAGTGTGGCCATTGTGGGCACACTTGAAACCCTAACTCTATGTCTAACCCTATCTCTGGCACACTGGGTATTTAGAGGAACCGATCTACGGGACAACACACTATATCATGGGCGGGAAGGGTTATTGTGTCATGAAGTTGACAGGTTATAACACAATCGTGATAAGGTATTTTTAATACTAACATGAGTGCGACAGAGTAAGGGAATATCCTAATACAAACCATCACTTTCATGATATACCCTTATCACATCCCGCTCATGTCAGTGACGAAAATACCACTCTTTCCACTGTGCCGCAGAATAGTTTGCAGATTTGTGAAGCCCTTTTAATTTTCACCTGCTTGTTAGCTAATGAGGTTAAAATGATATAAAAAAGAAAAGAATCGTCACAAATTGTGCAATTAGCAAGCAGGAGCCTCTAATTACTATCGCTTGGACCCCTAATCCAAAATCCTAACTCGAACTTGAACCCTAACCTTCTAAGCGCTCCCAACGATTCTGTAGTAATAAGAAGTACCGTGCGCAAGTGACTAAAATTCTCACTGAATGACTGAAGCCGTACGAAATCTGGTTCATTGGATTTAAAAAGGCAATCCGGTATTTTCCCGTATTCGAAATCTCTCGTTTTAGCCCGTGGGTGAAAGCTTTCCCCTGACAAAGGTCAACTACATAGCCTCTTATATTTTTTGTACACAAGTTTTGTAGAAGGTTTCTGATTCTACCACTCTTTAAATATCGAGTTCTTTAAAGAATTCGAGATTAGAATCTTTTTTGGTGTTATTACACGGGCAATCGTTATACCTATTACATTTGTCCAAAGGTAGGACCGTTTTTTTGTATAGTCGTACACAGTTTATCAGGTTAGTCACAGACTACCTGCATATAGCGTTTATGCTGGGACTGTTGTTTTGTGTTAATTATATAATGCTGCAGTTTTGGACATTGCTACAGAGTTTTTGCTAAGACCGGTTAATACGTAATAGTGAAACGATTTCAAACATTAGTTGTCCACTGGACCCAAACGTAGGCCTATATGCTAGCTTTAATTCCAGAAATGAATACACTCTCTGAGGTTTCCCGACCACATCCATGAATCTCATACCAGTTTTAAAATTTAAAGAAAGCCAAGTGGCGAGGAAAGTTGTTATTTGTTTAAGAGTAGGTGAAACGATGGATAAGGGAGTTTGCATACATAGGATCGGATATCCGACTAGCTAGCTAGCTGCGGACCAGTTTCAAATAAACTGTACCAATATTTGGCTGAAAAGCCACGCACTAATAGGCCTAATCCACCAAACTATACTTGATGGGACACAGTAGGAACTTTATGAACCTCGGTAGCCTTCCAGAAAATTCGATGTTTTTGCCAACCTTTATACGCAACCATATAAATCGTAATGTGCAACAATTCAGTGCAATCACGTAACCCATGCAAGTCGCTATATTCGGACACCCGATACTTGCGATAAACATTTTCCAGACATTTGGTTTGCGGAAAACGGTTTCAGTTATATATTTGATAAAACAGCTAAAAGTTTCCTATTTGCTTAGTTTTAATTAGTTGGTTTAAACCAGGGGTGGGCAACTTCTCTAGTCGGCGGGCCAGATGTGGGAATATGAAGTCCTTGGTGGGCCGGATTATAAGATGAATAATATTCAATAACTTGACCACATATTTATTTACTACATTATTGCCATAGTTTCCATGTTTCGTCAAATAATGACGACTAATGTTGTACTCTTTTACTAACTAAACACTCTATACAGTAAACATACTGCTTTGTTGCCAACCTTTGTGAAAAATACTTTTGGTATCCAATCTTTGTTAAATGCTTAATTGACACTTTCTTTCTAATTTACGTTTTATAGGATATCCCATGGTTAATAATCCTTAATAATTCATAAAATCCATTTGTATTTAGAATTTACATATAAGGTATAAGAAAAAATAACCCTAACAATCACGTTGTTACACATACTGCAGTACCCAGTATTGGGTAGGCTACTGCAGTAGCAGTAGGCCTACCCCAGTATTGGGTGATGTTTGCAACGCTCTCTGTTTTGACCTTATATTGTTTGTTTAAAAAGTGTGCTAACACAATTGTTGGTTCACTAAGCAATTGTTTATTTCACCAGCTCGCATTACCAGTGCGGTAAGAGTAGAGCGATAGGCAACTTTTAGGAATGATGCGTCGGACCACATTAGTGTGTGGTTGGATACAGGCAGCGGGCCGGACCTGGGCCACGTTACAGGTTATTGTTAGATACAGTCTGGGGGCCGGTCAAAATCCCTTGACGGGCCGGACCCGGCCCGCGGGCCGTATGTTGCCCACCCCTGGTTTAAACTATACAAAAACAATGTAAACAAAATTAAACCGAATTTTAATGGGTTTAACACCCAGTTAATGAAATCAAACATTCTGTTCTAATTATTGTGAGACACAACAAGCTAAATCGCGTTATCACAAAAATGGTCTTCGTTGCAATGTATTTTTTAAATGGTTTCATCTCGATAAAAGATAGAAGGTTAACGCATTTTTTGGTCGTCATTGTATTGTAACTTTTTAGCAGGTATTGTAAATTGTTTCTTTGATCGTCATTGTAAAGTTTTTCTTTCTTTCTTGCAGATGTATATGTATGATTTGTACATGCTGCTCGACGTTTAATGCTTTCCTGTATATTACAACAATAAAAGCTTCACAGCAAAAATTGTCCATATGTTTTCAGAGGATAAAAAGGGAATTCCTTATAATTCCAAAATACTACAATGATTCTAAATAGATTGTAAATTTTCTGACGACCTGTGCGGGGTTAAAGTAAATTGGCAATCGCACTCTTAAAATACAGGTTAAAAGACATTATCCGACCACAAATGGATTTATTGTGTTTATTCGATTATATTTTGAGGTTAGCAGAGCTCTATTAATTAGAGACGTTAATTGTGTATTTACTACCTGTTCTGTCAAAAAAAATCCCAATAACCTTTTCAAATTTTTAAGCAAAATTTTATAGGCTTTTGGGTTTACGTTGCGGATACCAACTTTAGTTTCAGGTTGTAAAAAATCTAAGACTTGCTATGTTAAGATTTTAGTGACAGACCTTTTCATGAGTTCTTGTATTGAAAAGACAACGAAAGTATTTGGTGAAACGTTATCGGCAAGCAGCCGAAAGGTGAATAGTTGGAAAACAATCTGACGATTGCCGGGGTGAAAATTCTCGTGTATTTTCGTCTTTTCAGGGATAGAATATATAAATCCTAGTCGGTTCCTGTCATACGTTAGACGGAAAAACTCGGACAAAAATGGGCCGCTTCTTTAAAAAATGTCCATAATTGTACAATCAAGAAAATATATTAATAAACTTTGTGTTAAATTCATTTTGTTTTGAATTGGCGAATAGCGAGATTAGATTTTTGAACCTACGGAAAGAGTTACCAATCGGAGTGGTGTAATATGCAGATAAAGCTCAATATTTTTATGGCTTGGATACAGTAGCAAATTACCGTCAGTTCACTATCTCTTCAATGCAAACTGACCTGACAAATCGGCTGTCACTCTAAATCCTGACATAAAAAGTCTTAGATTCTTTGACAATTTAAAATTGAAGTTTGGAACTGCAACCTAAACTCAAAACCCTCCAAAATTTTACATTTTTAGAGTCCATAACCCTTCGGACAATGGCAACTTTTTCCCAACAAAACAGCTAGCAAATACACAATCAACACCTTTATTTCAAAAATCACTGCTCCACTATTACAAAACTTTACAGCTAAACGAGAACACCGGCGCGCAACCTTGAACAAGCTCATTTCAACCAAACAAACATTTGAGAATCACCACCATTGGAAGGGTACCACACGTCACTGCCGCGCATGGAGGTCTTAATTGGTTATAGGACATGTATAATCTTACGAAATATATAACAATCTTTTATAAAATACATGACCACACATGTATAACGTATGTTATTGGTATTTAATGGCTGATATACAAATATGGAACAAATAAAATTCTCCTGATAGCCATTTCAACGAACAAAAAAACATGAAACTTCCGTTTATATTATAATAAACATACGAATTAATGTTAAAAAGGTTTGTGTGCGCATAGTAAAGTCCACGCAAAACCAAAGAGAAGGTAGTGTTTGCAGTTAAAGCATACTCGGACAAATCAAGGATACGGAAGAACAATTATACCAGATAGTAATGGAAATATTAAAAGTGTATAAGATGTCATTGGCAAATTCAAATAAACATAAAATAATCATGAATTAAAGGCTTACGGGACTGAACATATAAAAAAAAAAAAAAACAAGATAAACAGTAGAAACTTACAGAATTGAGTTCGAAAAAACAGTATAAAGTTGGACCATAACTTGCCCAACTAAACAAGCGGGTCTTCTATGCGTCAAGTTTCTCCCATTAAACCAAACTAGGGAAGTGTTATCTCAAATGGTCAACACTATGTGTGCTTCGAACACGACGCTTGTAGCAATGTACCAGCTTTTCTCAAATATAAATCGTATTTTTAGGGAAGTATGTAAAACAAACAAGGTTGTAAAACAAACACGCAAATATCAGCTGCATTATTACAATTTTGGTACAGAATTGCGAATGATAAAAAGATATAGTGCATTTAAAAAACAAAAAAATAAATTAATAACAACATCCATACAGTGCATTTCGATTTGTTAACAAACCTGCATGATTATAAAAAGGTGAATATATTAAAAACATAATGTAAAATAAATTTACTCATACAAGGCATGGCTGGAGCAGTTAGTAATTAACGGGGGCGCTGGCAGTGTTAGTGCTTGTATATTGGGGAGGTGGCGACCCGGGGTTCAAACGTCGAGACTTCATGTAACCGACCAGTTGATCTGGTATTTCAGCAAGCACGTCCTTCGCAAGTCGAGCTTGACTGAGAATTTGGCTTTTTCCTTGGGCAATGTAGTCGCGAAACGGTACGAACTAAAATGTGCAACGTTATTTAGTTGTTTATATATATCTTTTCAGTTTAAGTCTAGCGAGCTACGCAGCATTACTATCTATAATCAATGTGCAGCATCGAACTATTTCCATATGTTTCTGCACCAATGCTAAAAAAGAGCTTATACAACAAGCGATAACACTGGTACCTGAACAATATCCCTTTCAGCTTCTATACCGCGGTGAGATACGCGCACTGTGTCGCCATCCAGCTCCTCCATTGCTGCAATGAGGAAAAACGAAAGAATGCGTGTAATAATGCTGTGCATAAAAGCCTGGCAAACTTTATAAGACAGTTATATCGGAATGTTTAAATTTAAATGTGTGCTGGAACTTGATTAAAGTCATTACAGCAATAACATAAAATTATTTGTCGTCGTATTGTAATCCAACGGAAGAACAAAAGAAGTAACGCGAAGTCTTTAGGATAAGAATGACTGGCACGAATGCTCATTTATGCACGGGAGTGGTAAATGGCGGGAAAGGTCAGATATCAATAGAATATCACATACACACAACTGCGTGTTTTAGGGGTTATAATATTGATTACCACGGTAATAGTACTGCTTGTTTGATTCGTGTAAAACACTCCAGCGGATTATAAACTGACCGTCAAATTCGGCGGCGCCCACCCCCACGATAATAATGGAGATCGGCAGTCGTGCTGCGTTCACTATCGCTTCCTTCGTTGCACCCATATCCGATATCACACCATCTGTTATCATGAGCAAGATGTAATATTGCGACCCGTTGGTTGCATCGACCGCCATCCTGCAAGTGCAAAAGTGATTGTTACTCACTTTATAACGACTGCCACACTTGCAAAGTCAAAATGCGTGCAAACATGATAAAACACAATTGACCTTTTTAACAAAACTTTTAAATGCAATGGGATTATCCCCACTATTTATAAAACAATAAGAAATTGGGTCCATTAAAACTGAAGGATTATCTCATACAGAATATACTGCAATAGCTATGATAACAGGACGGTGAGTCCGCGTCTATCCTGACATTTCACCATAGGATGCTTTATAACCATTGTTCTTAGTATTGTGGGGATAAAACAGAAATATGTTATAATCACACGGCATCCATACTATTGGATGATATTGTTAACACAACGAACTTGCTGTTCTTACGTCCGTCATTGCATTTAAGTTTTATTTTACACGAGAAAGGATATTTAAAATAAACATAAGATTGTTGGAAACTATATGCGCACGCAGTGTATGCTGCATCTTAGATAATCCATTCATATTTAATAACCTGGAGACACTGTTTATAATAGGTGAGAAGTTTGTCGGCCCGTAAAGTTGAACGGAGCGAATGCTGTGCTGGTATGCCTCCATTACGCCCTGGATGCCGAAGCAGTTTGGATTCGCTGGATTAAAGTTCTGTTGGATGGTGGTTGTGAGATACGCGATCGGGCTCGATACATGCGATGTAAACCTAAACTTGCCAAATATCTTATGAACGAAAGAAGGGGAAAACGAGCAAAAATATATTTGAAAACTATTAAGTAATGTAGACATGGATTTTTAATTGTACAAAAAGCATTTTTTAATTATTTATTTATTAGACATAGAGTAATTCATCCAATTCTATAACGTTGATTGATGACTGCATTTATCCCAGTTGATTTACGCACAATCATGTTTCCTCGTTCGTGCAACTGTCGGACGGCAGGCTGCAATGAGCCTGAGCGAGTAATATCAATTCGTTTACCTGTGATTGTAACGTCACAGTTGGTTGTAAACGATGAATAATTTATCTTGCGAACAAACAAGAACGGTTTATTTCGAAAGGTAAATCACAAACACCGATGACCGTGAACGTCGTATAGCTTGGTTCGAGGTAAGCGCCATTCATTATGCACAAGCACCGAAAATGATCAGCTGCACGGGCCGAATACGCTAAATGCACTATAAAAGCTGTGCGTGGGTTGAGAAAGTGCAACATATACATCAAGCTGTGCGGAGAGGTTGGGACATCAACAAATCGGTTAACTGTGAGAAAAAATGGAAAGCATGATGTAAGTTCGCAAGTGTTTCGAAACTAAAATAGTTTTTAGGTGATTGCATTTCATTTCAACGCTATACCAAGTGACTTCAGTTTTAAACCAAAGCTTATTCAGCATGTCAAATTTAGCTGTGGTCAAGCGGTACGAGAAGACCATGCGAGAAATTGAGATTGCTAGGAAGAGAAGAACCGCGGAGAGATCCATGATCTTCATGGGCCACCCGTATAAAATGAAGAAAAAAATATTAAGAGCCTCCTTTCGCAGCAGAGGAAAGGATTCGGTTGAAACTCGGGAAAAGGTGGAATATGTGACTCCAATAAGGGGGCAACTTAACTCACAGATCGCATTACAGCAGTCTGAAGATGCTAGGAAAGAAAACACGAAACATGCAGGGGTGGGAGCCGATGCAACAATGTCAGCGAACCAGCGAGCTACTGTTATTCTGGTCAATACGAAGGAACCCCCGCGTTGTAATGCGACAAAGAAGGAAAAGTCCAAAAAAATTAAACCTTTGACCAGCAGCAGAGAGGAAAATAAAATAATTGATAAAAAGATTAAACGATGTTTAAAGCGAGACCAAAAAAAGCAGAAGAAAATTAAATTGCGTCAGAAGAAAGCTGTGAAAGAACTGGAGAAAGAAATAATAAAGAAAGAGAAGATGAGAAAAAAAGAAAAGAAATTGATCAAGATGGAAAAAAGATCAAAAAAGAGAGCGATAAAGCAACGAAAAACAATAGAAAAGATTCAAAGATTCCACTCAAAACTTGAAACCTGTTCAAATCAAATAGGAAAATGTATGAAAAGCGCGCTGCATGTGATTTGTGGTATCGGGGGCCTTGTACTTATTACGATCGGTCTCTTCACGACTGCAGTAAGCACTGCACCTATCGTGATTATTGGGTCATTTCTCTCATTGATTGGCATGGTAGGCGCCGCATTGCGCCTGGCAATATGTGCTGAAAGCTTTAAGAGAAAGGACAATTACAGGTCGGAGACTGAATGCAAAAGGTGGGGTGAACGGCGGATACAAAATTGGGACGGAATTTGCGTCCACGTTTAACTATATACAATTCGTTGCTGTATAGCTTGTTACTAATAATGCCGTATGGATATAACTCAATACACCTGTCAACACATTTACTTTTCAAGACATCGCAAGCCGCAATATATCAGTGCGACCGTGCGTTTTTGACGATTGATTAAATAACAACTACCGTTCCAACCTCAGATTTAAAATGAGCAACTTATCTTGATTATCTCACAGTCGTTCACTGCACTCATTAAATTTGCAATTCAAACGGTCTCAATTTACTACGATGAAATCAGTATAACAAATACGAATATCTATTCGTCGGTTATAAAACTAAATACCAAATTACACTATTTGTGTTGCTTTTATTTATTCTAAAAGGTTACAAGACTCGTATTCCGTAACGTCCAAATATAGGGGGGTTTTTGAAGGAATTAATGAGACGTTTGTTATGACGAATAAATCGTCTCCCATTCTTTGCTTTTGCAAATTTGGCCGGCTTCGTCAAAATAGTTATACAACCACGACCAGTGACAAACACCTATTTTTAATATTTATGTATATAGCATAGAAGAATACCATGCCCAACAAGTAAAATTGACTCCGTATTTTGCCGAGTACCTGTATTGATGAGCTAAATTACGCTTTGAAACCATAACACCTTAAATGGTAACAGCTGGTGGTCATTACATAACGAAATCTGTGTCGTTTTGATGATAATCCTTTGTTCATTATAAATAATATATAGTGGGGGAAACAGGTTAAATTAGTGTGTGCGCATGTTCTGTGAAACACACAGAAGGTTCTACTTGTCCGTTGCCCCGGTAAAAACTCGTTGACATTTATATTATTGTAGCTGTATAGTCTATATCGCAAAACGTATGCTTCACATTCCGAACATCACTGCCGCACATAAAACTAATGTGGGTGTATGTTATAGACCAAGTTCTTTAGATATTCATAAGTGTTCGATATTCACAAAACAACACGAAATTATCCCGAACGAATCGGTTTAGAGACATTGTAGGGAGTATGTGACGAGTGATGGTCACCCGGGATGTAAACGGAAACCCAGGTTATAAAACTAATTTCTCGCTTTTCGGAATACTAATAACAGCTAAAGCGGTGAAAAACGACGGCTACTAAGATAAGAGAGTAGGATACGAATGTACGGAAATATTATAATTGCTCAATATCGACATTCGTTCTGGTACGATGGGAGACAATTTTTAAAAAATATTATTTTGGTTTGAATAGACTTTAATACCGGTATGTTGCCGATGAAATCGCAAGTTTAATCGTTAGTTAAGGTCATGTACACTGAGTGGAATCTAAATATTTCGATATTATAATTACAACATTGTATATTATAACTCTAATAACACTGTGTTATATTTAAATGTCTAAAAAAGAACACACGAATACCATGTGTGAGAACTTTCATTACCAGTGCAAACTCGTGTGATACTCTGCCGTCAGGTGGCAGTCGAGCGCCGAAGCCAAATGTCGGAAAGAGCTTGTCCGAGTCGTAATCCTGAACTATGTCACCGACAGCCTGTAAGGGACCAAGATGGTAAGAATAGCTTGTGGGCAGCTTAAGCTGTTGCTATGTAAGGCGGTTTTATTGATCGCTAATCTTCTATCTTGTACACCTTACAAGTGCGCCTTATGCACTATTCGAGAATAAACGGGTTGTTCTTAAAATTGTGCATATGCTACCCAACAATCTTTTATAAGAAATTTAGGAATGTTTATACAAATTGTAACAAAGGAGTGCCCACTTTATTCCACACATACCTGTATAGCTAACGCGTATTGGTTCGGTTGGTTAGGATGAATGTAATGTAACGAAGAAGGTTGATTCGGGTTGCCATTTGATGCGGTAAAGTCGATTGCGACTACGAAGTTTAACTCGGTGCTGTGGACGAAATTGGGTCGTTGTTAAACGGAATACTTTTTCGCTGTCCTTACCAAATGGACGCCGCACTTGTAAACTCGTATAGAAACGCCAACACCCCGTGTTCATTACCTACTCAGTAGAACTGCGAATAATGGTAGAATATATGAAGATGGACAGAATACATATGTATTATGGACCCCTTCGAAAAAAGACGAAAGTTGATTTTACTTCATTTTTTTGTATTATGCTCGTTTCAGATATACACTGTTGACTGACATGTCGGTAATTTATTGATTTTACAAACTGGAAGAATTCCCGACACAACAAAACTGTTAAAATAAATCCGGTATTCGCAATTTTAGGCGTTGATATTCTTTGATAGCCGATAGCTCCGGAATAAAAGGGACTATTTATTGCAAATTTTACACAAACAAAAAAATAATGCTGGAGCCCATCTACGTATCTAGTCTTTCATATTCCAATAAAAATCAATTACTCCAAACCATATCAAATATTCAATGTGTTCTTTTATGTCCCAATGTGTAGACAAAAAACTATTTGAACCAAGTTTTAAAATGTTAGCTGTTTATCTTATATTGTTATTAACCAACAAAAATAGTCTTTTGTTTAATAGAAAATGGATAACAAATTTAAGTAACTTGAACAGCAATGCGTTCTGTCAGCGAAAGAAAGCGTTATACCCTTAGTCCATGATAGACCGAGTTTTATCCGGTTTATAACCAAGAAAACCGAACGTTTCAGCAAGTAGAGAGATATAGCACACATTCTAAGTTAGTTTTAAAAATAGTTGTGTTTGACATGCTTAACAGTATCTAATTTGTTGGAAAAATTTCGTTTCAGAAGTAAAAATAGTAACTAGACTTTGAGAAAACCAAAATTTAAAATTAGAAAATTTTAAACAGAACATAAGTTTTTAACGTTTAAAGCATATGCTATTTTACAATAATTATCCTAAGGTAAGATTTATACACCAGACTTAAAACGACAAAAAAGTACCCAAAATTTGGCAATACTAATTGCAGTTTCGCTCGTTGTGAACGTTCAGTCGAGTTTCAAACGACACTGCAGCTCTTTGTCTGCACACCGCTCTGCATTATTTATACGGGATGGTTTAATGAATTTGTCAACACGCAGCCACACTTAATACGCAATAGTTTGTCACAGTCATGGACTACCCACCCGCCACGAATGTAATCAAGAAAGCTGAACTGCTTCGCGATTTTCACGTGGAGAAGGTTCACGAGTCCGGAATGTTTGTATTTTTTCTTCTTTGCTTTCTTTTTCGGATTAATGCACTTGAAACACAACAGAGATTAGGCAAACAACGGGTTATGTTTTAATGAAGTTTAGGGTTGTGCATTTAAACTTCTCAGTCTTATACTAGCTATAACTGTTTTTTTTTCTAAATATATATATATATATACAAATTATTCGTATATCACTGTATACATTCTACACAAAGGTAAACCTTATGTATATATATTTATATATACTCATATCTAGTATGATACGCATTTATGTATACATAGACAATAACCTCCGATACAGGTCAAATTGATGTTTTCATAAAGCGTTAAGGACAACTGAATAATTAGGTCATGTAACTGTGTTATCACCGTGTTAATGCAGAGTTGTAAGCCCTGGTTGTTAAAGGGCGTAATATAATCTGACACGAGCTCGTATGAAAGTGGATATTACCTTACTTTCCTTTAAATAGCAAATCATTAAATTTAAGCGTGAATAACAATTCTGCTGTTTCGCTTAGGACGAAGTTATAGAGAATATGAAACCGAAATTGTTATAGAAAACGTAGATAAATAAACATACAGAACGTAATTGTAATTTATTACGCGGTTCTGTGAAAACATAAAACAAGTTTCAAAAAATGAGCTACAAACCTCGTAAACGTTGTCAGGACCAGGGCCACGAGTCAACTTATTCACAGACGTGGTAAAGATTCCGATTAAATCGTGTCTGTTTGATAAGTGAAGTACAACGTAGTAACAATTACGGATATTATCGATTTGTCTTCTAATGTTTGATTTCCAAATTTTCTTTTTCGTTTAGTAGATTTACAGTTAATCTAACCAAATTATAAAATAGGTTTTATGCAAAATACATTTTTGTAGGACACGACACCGCCCAAATTGAATTATGACGGCAGTTGAATCACGCTATAATTGTGACATCACCAATATCGTTGTTACTGTCATAAACACTATTTATGTTAATTTGGTTTTATGGCCAATAATGGTCTGCAAAGAGTGATTAAGGTGACCTTGTACAGGGTGAGTAGTACAAACAGCAAAGGCATTGGTGATAGGTAATAGAGGTAATAAATCAGTAAGAACAACCTACCCTCCGTCGCGGTCCCAGTCGTATACTTCAACTTTTATTGTGCGATCATAGTCACCATTGCACAGTGTTCGGACGGGTATCTGTATCATCCCCCACTCCGGGTTGAGAGTATTCTTCTTTACTTCGGTTTTGTGGCAAACTGTAAAACTGTATGGTGGAATTTTCTATATTACAATACAACTTAAATGATATGTCAGACGAATATCAACAAATGAAATCACTTGAGTACTCATTAAAACAGAGGCAGATTGCGTATATGGTCATTTGGCTATGATAAAATCCATGTTTAAATCTTTTAAGAATAATTAAAGTTATTGCATGATCCAACCCAAAAAGTATGAAATGTTCGACCAGGTTAGATAGGTGGAGATAAGACTATCTATTACCCTTATTTAACCAGCTAGAAGTTATTCAATGATTCACGGTTTAATATTTAGTCACTAATTCAAAATTATAACTTGTATGTACTAATTTCTGAATTATATAAAAAATACACAAAAAAATATCATTTGGATTGTATAGCTGCATAATTATCCGGAGTTAATCAATATAACCAGTGTTTTGTAACCCACTAGTATGACACAATGAAATAAGTATGTCACATGGACCTGTTGTTTTCATTGCAGCGACAGAACACCATAAAAGGGTCGGACTTTCCGAAGAGATCTTTCTTATCGAGTTTCCTGCCGTTAAATTGCATATGGATGACATCTTTGGAGGAGTCGAGTTCCTCGGCAGTGATGACAATCCTCCCTGTGTTCCGTGATGATGTCCCCCTGCAGATAACAACCGCCTTTATTAGGATGGGCTGGAAACCAGCAAGCGCTGTAATTCGTGCTTTCATTAGCACGATTGGAGCCACAGTTGAAGCTGTCCTTGACTTGCCTATTATGTGGCTCAACACATTTTACACATGACAGAATATAATATTCAGTTTATCCACAGTATAGGGAAAATGCAGGGAGCATCATAACTGTAATTGTGAAAACACCAGGTGTCCATGTTTGGTAACTGAGAGCTAATGCAGTGTGTTACATAAAATAAAAATTTAACTTTGTTTTCATGCAAATAGACAATTGACTTTGTCCCACAACCTTTAGTTTATGGTCTTGAGAGTTACCATAGTCAAGTAGGCGAATTTCAATTTTTTAAATGACAATGAAGAAGTTTACTTAGCGGGTTTAAAAAAACACTGGTATATACTTTTAAATAGAAAATAGCAAAGTTATTTAAATATCATACCTTTACTGGTTGTGTACATTATTGAAAGAAACAGTACATTCATACAAAAAAGGTTATGGTATACATCTAGTCTATATATGACACTATACAAAATGCATTACAAATAACTGACTCAAATTATGCTAATAAAAATGACAGGATTACTCATGTAATGCATAGTATTCTCTTGATTTAAAAGTAAAATCAATTGATTTACTTTTGTCGTTCTGTTAACAAAAAACTTCCAATCAGAAAAAGAGCTTTTGTAACCTAACTGGGCAAGTGCCTATTATAATTGCTAAAAATGTGCCTAATCATAAAACTGAAAACAATAACACGGGGATAAATATATACAATGTGCTTTCTGGATAAGACCAAAACATGTAAACCAAATTTTGTAAAAATCTAACACCCACGTTATAGTTACAAATAGTGCATGTGATGTAAATCAGGCCATAGACACATTTTTACTGTATTGAGTTCATCAGATAAACCATGTCATGATGTATACTTTTAAATCAATTGCTGTGGCAATTTACTTTTGTTGAAAAAAACTTATTCGTATTTAATGCAGTGTTACCATAAAACAAACTGTTTTCATTAATATTCTTTCATTATAATTTAATTAATAAAGTTAACCTTAAACAAGCTAATGTGAAACCTGTAACATGCCACATTATGCCACACAAATAACAAAATATGTTTGTGATTCAAGGCAAATGCATGTCACAGCTAACCTATATACAATTGACCTTTTAACCACAAAAAATATCAAAATACATTTATATGAATTCATAAACAATACCGCAACGGAGCCTCGTAACGACTACCAGAACTGCCAACCACCTCGCCCAATGAACAAAAAGCTTGGCCCAGGAAATCCTGTAAAATTCACGGTACAATAAACTTTGAATTTTTATTATACTACATGCAGACAAAAATGGCTTTAATAAATTTATTCTTAATCAGATCATTTGCTATTGGGGAATAGTACAAAGTGAACAACATAGAATCTAAATTATCCTGTAAAAATATTTTATTAATATATGCCCTATAATTAATTTATCTATGCATACTCTCATTGATAATAGACATAGTTTCTTAATAACCTGTTATTACATAATTGTCACAATTACAGATTTTAGTCGTTAAAATACATATCATGCAGCTGTCAAAGTTTTGCATCCGCTTTAGAACAAACAGGGAAAATAAAACAAGATTTAAACCACCTACTTTATGCAATCTTAATGTAAAGTATAGGTAGATCTAAGACAACCCCCAAAAACATTTTCTTACGTGCTTGGATAGATCTGGGCTTTTTGAATCTACATCATAACTGTGAAAAAAGACAAAAAAAATCATAGAAATTGATAAATTATTATTTTAAACAATGCAGGTTGGAACTTACACATCAAATCTCATTGCTTGTCGTTCCTCGAAGAAATAATCAATAATGAACTTTTTAACAAAGTCAGGATTCAAGTTGTTCCAAATTGTCTCAGTGCGACCAAACTAATAAAATAACGTTGAATTAAATGAATACATAATTTCTACCGATTAGATGGAAAAACAGTAACCACCTAGCAATGCAAGAAGAGGGGGATGTGGAAATACCACATGACCAACTGGCAGAACATTTTTAACTAGGCATATGTATTTAGTTTCAAAACAATTATTTATGAAGGCCGCATGTTTAATGGTAATGACCATAATAGTGACTTTTATTTTCACGTAAGTAGTACCGGTACCCAAAAACCTTTTTTGTATAAGGTTAAAAATATTTATCAAAAATGTTAACCATTAAACATTTCTTGTTAAATTAGACAAATTAATACTGTATAAACAACAATATTTACTGAAGTAGTTAAAATAAATTGCAAAATTTTCTTTATCTTATTGTCCACAATCTATACCTTTTGCTATATTTTTAGTATGCGTTTCTTTAATTTCTATTTTTAAGGAACAAAAACAAAAAAACTAAACTGTCTGTTATTATATTAATGACAACTTTTTGTATTCCACACTTTAAATAAAGTACTTCAGGATATTTTCTAATAGTAAAGTGCGCAGACCTGTGTTTAAAATACAACATGCACTTCAATCACTGCATAACGAAAAAAAATTAGATTATACTGTAATAAGGGTTGCAGGTTCGAAACTAGATAGTCGGTTGTGTAATTGGGCAAGGCACTTAGGAAAGATAGTCTGAACCCATTGGATTAATGTGTTCTACTAAATTAAAGCGCGTCTCTATCATATCCAGCGCACTGCAATATCTCTCATAACCCGACAGTGAGCGCCATGAAATCCAGCGATTGACTATGTGATAACGTCCCTTGTGTTTCCTATTCACAGGGATAAACATAAATATTCCATGGTATCCTAAAGTTACAACTCACCAAGCTGCATAAACAAATTATTTACCTCTCTCCATTCTTTTGAGCCAAGACCCTGAGTGTACATGACAACCACTGTCAATAGAATTTAATATATGAATGATTGAATAAACTAAGTTTTAAACAATATTTTTTGATTATCCATTTTTACATAAAGCAATGGTATATACATGATTTTAGTATACAACATATCTATGGTTTATATAATTTCGGAACACAAAAATAGACTTGTACAACTACTTTATATTAAAAAAATCAAAATACAATAAAAAACAGAATAAAAAATTACTTGGATCGGACTTTGAAAACAAATCTGCATCGATTAAGTTCCTGTCGACAAAAAAATTATTAATAACAATACCAGTACTTCTATGTAAATTATTTAAAAATTCACAGTTTAGGGTTCAATACACTCAACCCAAACATTTCAACTTGTGGTTTTGCAACAGGTTTAAAGTCCATTATGTTGCGATGTATACGACTTGCAAATAATGGGTGTTAGAACTGGGTGCTCCTGTTTATCCCAGGATTGGAAAAGGTTTTTATTTTATTAAAATATCGCTTGCACACAGTTGGTTTAGCAAATCTCTGACAGTGTGCTGCGGTTTCATTTTAGAAAAATATTCTTCTGGCAGACCGACACACTGCCACTGAGCTAAAGCTAACATGGCATGTCTATATTTTAGAATGTGTCTTTTTGTAGATGCCTTTACCTGCATATGACATCTAAACACAATTGACACGATGGAGAACTTGAAGAAAATGGATGAAATGAATTTTTTAGACTAATACTTTGCATAACTAAGTACTGGCACAACACATTGGTCTTATATATTCTGCTTAACTAGCCATATACTAGAACTTGGTTTTTTTAAAGCAATTTTTACTGTTGGATATTAATTTTATATATAAACCCCGTAGCTGACGTATTTATATCAAATGAGAGCGAAGTGTTGTTGTGGTCATTTATATTTCAATTTTATACAATTGAATGATAATAAGGGTCAAAACATATTTACAGCCAGGTGTGGTGTGTAAATATAGCCAGTTAACTATGTACCATAATTGTGATGAACTGAAGCAAAGCAATTGCCAAGTAACAAAAGTAAATTGGGCTTCAGAAAACTGGTGGTCAGTAATTAGTGGTGGAATGTATCAAGTATAATTCAACACAAACTATTTCTGACCACTTGCTAAACCTATAGTTAAGGAAATATTAATTCATTACTAAGGCAACAAATGGAATCTAGCATACATAAGTTATCTATCCCTGTCTATGTATTTTTGTAAGTTCTGTAGCTTTGTAAAATAGAGAATATTCATGTTTTACCCTATATCTGTTAATTGCAATATTACATTATTTTATGCCCAATATGTCAGTTTACTAATGCCAATGCAGTGTGTTCTATATGATAAAGACCTTCAGACAACAGTTTTAGTTCATCCCATCATATACTGGGTTCAGGCGATGTGTACTTGAATAACCAATGAGACAACCAACCAAGTAAGCCAGCTGGTTTTGGTTAAGCTAAAAGTTAACGCTGACTGAGAAGGTACTGGGCAGTTGCGTATAGTGGTTTAAAATAATATAAATACCAGGTTAACAGTGTAAATATGTTCACAATTTACATCATTGATTGAAACAGCTTGTAATATAATTAATGTGGATCATTTCTACTAATGATATTGTGTCTACACACGAAAATTATTAATATAATAAAACTATTAGTTTGTTTTAAACATGCATCTAGTAAGTATTCAAACAGACTGATTTTACTTATAATACAATTTACATGTGTTACTCCTCTGAAGAAGCAAGAAACTTACCTACATGACACACCTAATTCAATCGCTATAACAGGTTGGCTGTTCCATCCTCCACTTTGTTCAGAGTTAAAATTTGAAGTAAACTCTAAACCAGCCATATTTTACTCTTCTCTACCCAACCTATTGCTTTTAAACCAAATCTGTCAAATACGAAACCACTCAATTTAACAGGTAAACTATGTATCAATTGAAGCGAACACTTGAAAGACAATAGTCATTTAATACTAACACAATTGTGTTGTAATTTTTAAAAGCGGAATGGCCGGATTTTGGTGGTTTAACAATCAACATTTGGACATTTACATCTCGCCATCAGTTTTCATTGTTACATGTAAGCAATCAACATGAAAACCACCACAAAACTAACGTTACAATATCATGCAAAAAGTCGTCCCTTGCTCGCAACATTACAAAATATTTATTAAAAAAAAACGCTGAATACGAACGAAAAAAGTTGTTAATAGAAAATTTAAAAACGCCCAGTGGGACACACATGAAGGGAAAAGCTAACGACAAAATATTTAAATAAATGAGTTCGCATTTTCTTTGCACAACAATTGCAAATTGGTTTTTAAATGTTCCAGATTAAATGAGCCAACTCAACATACAAATTTTTGCCAATTATCATGAAGAATATAGTTTAAATTTTAACTTAGACTTTAGAGATAAAACTGAATATTGGTCAAATACCATAAACAAACAAATAATTACTTTTATTTATAAATATTTGAAATGCTAGAAGTAGAAGATATTACTAAATTGATGTACGGTACTTATTTCACTGCTAGTCAGCAATGCTATAAAATTGAAAACAGAAATTGATAAATGAAAAGTTTTATTAATTGGGACATTTTACTGCGTGGATTTCAGTAAAAAGCGAATGTGTTTTACTTTAGGGCATGTTAAAAAACTACACTCGCAGATAAAAACAATTAAGATAAAAGTTTAAAATGCTTTAATACAAAGAAATGGTATGGTACATCAGCAAGTGTACACAGACAAATAAACAAAAAAATCAGCCACAATATATTTACATTACACGGAGAATATAGATATATATAGAAGGTGCGAATGCTGTTAAGCTCTTTTAATGTACAGCAACATTTACAACAGGAAAGCTCGACTACTACCACAAGCTGATACACATGAAACACACTACACATAATGAGTGACATGTGTCGAGGTATAGCAGTTTAACCCTTCCGTGCCCAACTTAGCGGTAAGAACATTTAAATTGAGTGAAATTTAAAGTTATTTTTAAACTCCACCTTACATAAATATTTGCATTTTGTCATAAGAAACATGTTGGGTTATTAACAAGTTTAAAAAGGTTTTAGAAATATTTTTTAATGTCATTGACATTAGAAATACAGAAAATAAAAACTCCTGTTGGTGTGAGTGCAATACCGTGTGGAATAAGATTCGGGCACATAAGGGTTAAGTCAACAAGGCTGAATTCCCTAACACAAAGGTGGTTTGATTACACAAACAAATGTAATGTACTAAACAACATAAGTTAAGGTTGTTGTGCTGATGTAGCAATAACCCCTCCAGCTCCATGCACTGATGAACTTCCATTGTTTTCGATGCTGTTGCTCATAGTATAGTCTCCTGTTGAACCGGCTGAGTTGGTGTTTCTTGCATGGAGTGGAATAAGTATGTTACTCAACGGCGACTTGGTTGACATCTCTTTCTCAGTAAAGTTGAATAATGGAGGAAGGGGTCGGCCATTGGGCAGCTTGGTGTTTGGCAAGCGCAACTCATCGAAGAAACTGTGAGCACAAGACTCAAGTGGGGAAATACGTGTGTCGGGGGAGTACTCAAGTAGCCGACTGCACAGCGAAATTGCTTCTGCCGGAGTGCGGGGTCTGAAAACTTTGGACCACGGATGTGCTTTGATTTGTGGAAACCTAAATTCAGTATAGTTGGGATTCATCTCACGGATTTGATCTCGAGTCGGAGTTCCAAGGACTTTAATGATTTCTACCAGCTGATCAACTCCACTGTCACCAGGGAAGATAGGCTGTCCCAGGAGCAGCTCAGCAAGGACACAGCCAGCTGACCAGACATCAATAGAGGAAGTGTAATCTGTGGCACCAAATATAAGCTCTGGAGCACGATAGTATCTGGAACAAATGTAGGAGACGTTTGGTTCGCCCCGAACCAACTGTTTTGCACTTCCAAAGTCGCATAGCTTGAGGACAGCTGTATCTGGATCCAGCAGAAGATTTTGAGGCTTGATGTCTCTGTGGCATGTTCCTTGTGAATGAATGTATGCGAGACTGCGGAAAAGCTGATACATGTAAAGCTTGACATATAAAATAGGAATTGTTTGCTTCGATTTGCTGTACTGCCTTGCCACCCTATATACCGTTTCTGGAACATAGTCCAAGACAAGGTTTAGGTAAATTTCATCTTTTTTATCCCCACTTGAGTAGAAGAAGTAACGCAACCGAACAATGTTGCAGTGGTCCAACTTTCTCATGATTTGCAATTCTCGATTTTTAAATCTTTTATCTTGCAAAACTTTTTTAATGGCTACCATCTCGTTGTTTTCAATAAGACGTGCTTGGTACACAACACCAAATGAGCCATTTCCGATGATCTTTGTGTCGGTGTAAGAGACTTCTTGTGGCCTATCAGGCCCATGGCCATGTGTAGCAACAACAGTCGTGATTTTTGATTCTTTATCTCGGCTAACTTTCATGTTTCCTACCGTCTTGGGTGTGCCGTGCATGATTTACAAAAACCAGTAATGTTCGATAACCTCACTGAGCCTCACTTATCACCATACAATGGGCACAGCACTTTCATAATATGGTGAAAAACTGCAGAACAATATTTTGGGTAATTTAACACCTAGGTTGGAACCATCTAGCAAAATCAATTCGATATTTGATACATATACAGTCTATTTTTATGAACTGAAACAAACTGTATAATAAACAGTACAAAAAGTATTTGAAAAAATCATTCAGATTTTGCAACAATTTTTAGACTGTCATCTTGATATTTACACTTCCGTATCCAAAACATTATTAATATATCAGTGTATACATTTTCATTACCGGATTTAATTAAGAATTACATAGAAGTTTTAAGGGTATGTATAAAATAAATGAGTTTATTATTTAAATAAAATTAAATTAGAATAAACAGAAATCCCAAGCGAAAAACATATGGTAAAAGGGGAGAAAAACTTGAATTTGACAAGTGTATTATTCATCATGTACACAACTCTATAACTGTCATGGAATTCTTTATTCATACTTTTAACGATTTGAAAACTATGCTACAAAGAAAAAACAATTTAAACAAGTTTTCTAAATTAAAAAGGTTAACAATATAAAAGATGTTTACATTACCAACGCAACATTTTATATAAGTCAACTAATAACGTAGTTACAAGCCAACACGGTTAACCCAAGATCAAATGAAAGTCAATTTTAACAATTTAGCCAATATTCAAAAAACTATTTTCTAACAGTAAGTCAGGAATACTACGTCGTAGTACCGGTACAACTGTTACAATAATTTATTTTTAAATACATATAGAATTAGACATTTAACCCAAATCTTTGGGTTCTAATTGACAAAGCAACCAACAATCCTTTGATCTCCACCGCCAACGATTCACGCCAATCAAAATCAAAACTAGAACAAAAGTTCGCAAGCGCGCCCCCAGCGAAGGAGCTCTAATTTCACAGACATCTCATATAATTTAAATCGGGGTTCGGCCAATTTATTGCTGCACATCTTGCCATAGAGTATTCTTACAAAATTATACAAAGCTAAACTAAAACATTGTTTAAAAATTAATAAATGCACCCAATTTTACAAATTATAAAGAGAAACTGTATTTTTGCTATTAATAACAAATTATATTGTCCTACCCAGTAGTTGGATTGATTAGTGCGTAACCTTACAGTCGAAGGGTTACATATTCAAAACTGGTCACTAGCTGACCGGTTGTGTGCTTGGGCAAGACTATGGACCTTAATTTAACAAAAGCGTTTTAATCCTACACAACATAGTTACGTTGCACACAGGTAACCCTATGGTGGGTGCGAGGTAATCTGACGATTATCCATCTGAGAACACGATTTCCCGTTCACGTTGATAAAACAGGAATATAAGTATTAGTTATATGTAAATATGTTTAACAATATGTAAATATTTTAATGCCATTGTGATGCGTTAATCACATTAGAACGTAACAATTGAATTTTAAATTGTGCCAAGTTACACTGCATGCCAGCCATTTTTTGCTTTTATTTGGGATAAATGAAGAAATGCGACGATTGTTCGCCACATTTTTGTCCTTGCTGTTATTCAGTCCGAATTTAAAATGATGGCTACCACGAATCGAATCTTTGGGTTGTTAAAGCATTCAAAAGTATGATATTGGTAATATTTATCATTTGACATTATTTTAAGCTATCTACGTTATATAGATCAAGTTTAATAAAATTCTATTATAAACGAGGTATTGTACATATTTAAAGTCCCTTGCCCTAGGACTCAGCTGTCTAGCATGAGGCGGTTTTCGACCCCTTTTCTTACCTATATTAAACTATTCAGTGAAACTTGGTTCCATTATCGTTCAGCGTAAGCCTAAAACAACCATTCACTTTTTCAATTCTATTCAATTTACGGGCATGTGCTCATAATTCTGACAGTACCGCCGTTTTGGTATATATATATATATATATATATAGGTATATATATATATATATATATATATATATATATATATACGCCGTTTTGGTATATATATATATATATATATATAGGATAGGATAGGATATTCATGTTTATCCCCGTGAATGGGAAAACCCCAGGGGTTATCACACGGGCAATCGTCAGATCACCTCGCGCCCATCGTCGGGTTACCGGAGCTATTGCAGTGTGTTGTATGTGATAGACACGTTCCTTCAATTTGGTAGAACCCATTAATCCGCTGGGTTCAGGCAATGTCCGTAAAGTGCCTTGCCCAAGGACACAACCGACTAGCTAGCGACCAGTTTCGCACCTGCAACCTTTCGATTGAAAGGCGACGCACTTAACCGCTAGACCATCGGGCCGGTATATATATATATACTCTGTATACATCTATTTTTTTACCGACACAAGTTTCGACTCCAAGATGGGGACGTCACTTTGACCGTTTTTATATATATGAGTCGGTATATGTATCGGTCGCACCAACCATCCGGCCACACGACCGTGCAGCCGTTTTGGCATATGTCCGATATATAGCTTGGTGGGTTAGTGTGTCGCTTTGCGGTCGAATAGTTGCATGTCCGAAACTTGTCGCTAGCTAGGCGAATGTGGTCTTTGGCCATGCGGACAAATTCCAAATCCAGTGAAATAAATTCTTTAACTAAGTTTAAAGGACATCAAAATAATACACAAAAAAATCTTTAATAGCTTCGATAATTCGTGCGCGAAGTAATATTAAGGTTCCCGTGTGACAATGCTACTTTACGTTTTCCCATTCAAGGTGATAAGCCTGAACTTTATCCTGTCACGAACCTATTTATTCTTTTAACCACCCAGTATAGATTTCAACTATAGGATGTGAGTTCAAAGTTTGTTTGTCAAAACCAGCTTGCTGGTTGTGTCCTTGGGCAAGGCATTTAGTGGTTTTAGGTAACCCTGCGGTAATTTGATGGTTGTCCGTGTGATAATGCGTTTCCCGTGCACGGTTAAAAGCGTGGTCTGAAATCCTATCGCCGTATATTTCTTGATTGGAGCACCCGAAAAAGCTAACAACACAAGTCCAAAGCCAAAGAGTTTTTTTGCATACGTCTTTAATCCTTTATTTAATGCGAGGTAGACATTAACTTGGCAGATAGGGTCATCGGAAGAACGGATTCATGGGTTTTCGTTCTTACATGTTTTGTTGTCGACATGCACAAGCTTCTAAGGGCCACTCAGTGTGTTTTAGACGAAAGCATATTATTCGATGAAACACAAAATTTTTACAACAATGTTAATATGGAAACAACTTTATGGTTCTACTCCAATACTCAGACAGGTAGATTTGACGGTTTGGTCCAGTGACCACAGACCATGGATTTTGCACACCGTCCGCACTCGTCACCACAAACCTATAAAAATAGTTGTTAAACAGCAGCACTATTACCCTGAAACTATATGTACCTTATAGTACGAAAGCAAAATTCTGTTATTGCAATTCCTGCTCGTTTTCTTAACCCAATGAATGCAAAGGGTCGTTAAAAAAAGTTATTATTAAAACACGAAAATAGACTAATATAAAATAATGAAAATTTTCCTCTAATAGTTCCGTTAACCTAACTGTTTAGACGCAAAATTCTGACGACAACCCGCCCGTCTTATAAACCATCGCGTGAATAAACCGTAGAATCAAAGCTTACTTTTTGAATTGCCAGTTGTTGTCAAACATTACAACTCGGTTATGTCCGTGATCGGCCACGAAGATGTTACCATCAGTGTCACAACAAACACCAGCAGGGTTACAGAAAGAGTCGACTGGTCCTGGCGAGAACGGAATGGTCTCTGGCACTTTAGCGCAGGAAAAAATACAAGCAAGATAACCGCCATCTTGGTCAAATATCTGAAACATGAAGCTGAGATTCACAAGGGAGGTGTGGTCGACATAAGGTTGTGGACGGTACTTGGTACACATGAGTACATCTATGATAAACATGCATAAGTTCGACTTACCTTTACGTCATTGCTCGCCCAGTCCGAAACGATAATATTTCCATTTCTCGGATCGACGGATACGAAATATGGGGTCTGGAGCCGCAGGTCCTGATCTCCTCCGAGTCCCGCAGCACCCATAACGCTATTTGAATGCACAAGCTCCGCTGCGGAAGCTCCACCTCGAAATACTCTTTCCAATGCTCCGTCAGTGGCGTGAATTGAAACACATCTTTGAAAACAAAATGTGTTGATGCTCGATTTCCAATATACAGTTTACTAACGAGTGCAATTGCAGTAGGCATTAATCCCCATGCCGAACTAACCTTTTTTCGATATCGGTAACAATAAGTTTTCCGTTTCTTGGGTCTGACACAACTCCACAGCATTTTGAAAAATAGCCTTTGCCAAATCGTCTGAAAATAAATAAACCTAATAAATTAGACAAAACTTTAATCATATGGTGACATACTTTGTCATTTTACCGCCTTGGCTGAATTTGTATACGGCATCTCCACAAGCCACAAGTAGCTTATTTTTCTTAGTTGGAGTGGCACTAATGGGATGCAGCATTTTTGATCCACTTGCTTTTGTTTTTATAGAATTCACAAACACTCCCGTCTTCGAAAATATAAACACCTTTTGCGCCTAAAATAATAGAGTTATTTATGTAAACTTCCCGCTGCGATTTACTTAAATTATAATACCTTGTAATCAGTAGCAACTATTTGCCCAGAAAGACTTAGCGATAATTTTGGAGCAGAATGAAAGCTAACAAGTTTTCCAGAGACAATAAACGAACGAATCAATAATTTGTTCAAGGAGGATTCTGGATTTTGTTTTATACTGCTGGGTTGTACGCCGGGAAGGTCAGTGTCGGACTCGAGTGGTGGTGCCGACGCTATAGTGCTTGCTAGACTTGCCACAGCTGCATCTGAGGTGGGATCTGGGATTTCATACAATCCCAGTAAAGCAGGATTTTGTGCAAGAGATTTTACTGGTGATGTCGTGAGGGAAAGCAGTGAATTTGCGCTTCCGGTAGGAGAAGATATAGCGCGCAATGTAAGTGATGTAGAAAGGTTCGCTATGCCTGGAGAGCTTCGTCTACGTGTACGCCCTCTTGAAGAACTCTGTTGCGAGTGTGTACTGCTGCTTGATTGTACCGTTGTTTTAGGTATTGCCCCATTGTTGTCGAGCACTGAAATCAGGAATAGCGTCAAATTAAACCGTTTATTCCGTGTTGATTAGCCCTGAAATGTTTACCTCGGTCTGCACTTTTACTTCGCCATTTATTCATTTTCTTTGTGCTCGACGCATCCGACTTGCTGTATGAACACCGGGTAGATTTCCTAGCTCCCAAGCCACAATTTACGGTTTCCGTATTTGATAACATTTTATTTTGCGATTCCATCGGTGGAAACTTTCTCATTAAGTTAAGACTTGGCGATTCAACCGAAGTTTGTTCCCCATTATTACCTACTGAGAAACGGTATACAAATTATAAAGAAAGTATATCCGGTACAACATAGCCAACAATGAAAAAAATGAAATCCATAAGTAGCCTATTGAAGGAAAGGACAGGATAGTCATGTTTATTCCCTGGTTCGAAACCACGCTTACAGTTTGTTTTTTTGATGTATACGACAGAAACAAGCTAAACTTATTTCAACCCGTTAACACAACTTAACAAATTGATAAGTTTTAAACGCCCGATTTTTCTTTCCCATCGGGGGCCTCTGTATATAGAGACCTTATTATACAAAACAATCGCGCCAATAATTTGGCCACAAGGCCGTTTGAGTTTAGCCAACGTATATTCAGTACCTTTCCCACAATACACAAACCGACAGCTATGTTCGGTTTGGATACCACCCATTTTGGACTAAGGGTCATACACACAATAAGTTAAGCTAATCGACTGGTCATTAAATATTGGTTTATTAAGGAAATGATGGATTTACCGAAACGTTTGCGCCTTTGCACTGGGTTCATTTTATAGTAAAGTGGTCTCGGAACAACGGACTGATCCTCGTCATCACTTGTGAACGTATTGTTACTTCCGGTGCTCAGTGGTCGTGAATTGAGGTCATTGCAGCGAGTTTCTTGTTCAGATGCAGACGAAGTTAATTGAGCATCTGACAACGAGAGTTCTTGATCTGGCAGAGAAATTACACGCATCCTAGGATTATCCGACGTAGCAGACCTTTGTAAACATTCTTCAGAGTCTATGGATACGTGTGAATTAAATGAATTGTATGTTGGCTACAAAATTTTAAATGAAACCAAAAAGGCGAAGTGAAACGGTAAAGATCACGCTTAAAGGAAGATTATGCTTGTTCTTACTTGTGTACTCTCCCTGCAGAATACCAATCAGACTGTTCAACAACGGAGCAATTTTTTCACGAATCTCTGATTCATCCTGATTAGCTGAGAGTTCCCAAAAGGCTGCAAATTAAAAAAATGTTTAATATTATCCCAAGGTAAACTACACAATAAATGCTTACGACAATTTGAATTCTGTGCACTAATGTCATCAAATTTATTAGTTTTTAAAGCATTTTCGACATCATCGGTTTGATTTTTAAGTTGCAAAATTTCAGCAGGAGTTCCACAAAGAAGAACAATTTCTGCCGATTCGATTAATTCCGCCCGACTTCTTTCCAACCGATCTAAACTGGTACTGTGTTCTTCTTCAATTTGGACAAGAAATGATTTTCTTCTTTTCTTCATTTGTTTAAGCTCCTAAGTAAAATATTAGCATTAAAAATTAATGGTTGTGAAATAATCAAATTCTCCGAAAATTGTGCGATCACACATTATTAATTCGTACAATTACGCAGCATTACATCCAATTATATTATTTTTACTGGGCGTCATCATTTCGTGATGTATGAGAAGAAGCATTATTTATCAGACATCAGCTAGATAAGGATCTCCTCGCTTAGCTTAAAACCAACCAAATGTGGGAGCTACAGTAAAGGAGCTGTGGTCAAATCATCGCAAATTTAAGCCGTTAAAACCCACATAAGAACCACATTATGCCCTCTTATGTGACCTGAGGTCATGTACCTGTTAGGTCTTAAATACCGTAGGTTATATATCATTACTTTTAAATGGTTCCCACCCAATTTTACCTTAATTAGGTTTGATTCATGTATTCTAACACTTTCAGCAATTAATCGTGCACGCCGATGTGTAGTGTTAATCGCCACTTTGCTATGTCGACCAAGGTCGGATTTTTGCTTTCTAGTTTCTTCAACAGCTTTGATCAAATATTCTTGATTTTCCAAAGATATTTTTAAGAGTTCTTCTGTACGCTTCCTCTGCATTGCAACCGCTTCTGTGAAAACGAAATACTTCTTGTTGATTTCCTGACTGTGATTATGGGTTCCCTCAAACCCGAAGGCCAAAGGAAATGTTGTAAAATTTATAAAAACTAGGAGGTAAATAGAATACATTATTATTATGTATATATAAAATAGCAAAGGACTTTAAACCAATACAAATTGATAGTGAAATTTAATGCGAACAAAAAGTATTCGGATACCCCATTTCCACCATGAACCATTCGGGAAAACCCCTAACGCTCAACCACACTTAAACCAGTACTTACTTGGACTGATTTAAGCCCTTACAATATAGCAGCAGATATAAGTTGAACAAATAACTAGAATTGTTGTATATTAAGTTTGGATAGTTGACTCTGGGAAACAAACGTTATATACTTTGTATAATATTTAGCGTACACTCAAAAGTTTTTTTTTAAATAGTGATGATTAAACACGTGGTTGGCACTCTTTAGTTTTGTACAATCTTTTATAACTTATCGAAATGCACAGGCCATGCTAATGTACCTTTTATTTCTTTTCTTTCGTGACCGTGGTGCAAACTTTGTAAACAGTCGTGACAGGCAGGAACATAGCACGTTGAGCATATTTCATGACAAACCTGGTCACAAAACTAATATGGTAGGCTAAATTCAGGATGCCTTGTTTAGCGAATTAAATGCACTATGTTTAAATTTTATTGAGTTACAATAAACCTACCTGTTCCGTGTGGTTCTGGCAAAACACCTTTGCTCTCTTCTGCATTTCCGCGCTGTGCTTTCCGGACTGAAGTTCCTTTAGGCTGACAATCTAAAAAAACGAGACGATATATTAAATGTTATCCCATGTTATATTATATGGGGGAAACAGCGCCAAAAATAGTTGAATTGTAAGCACGGGTGGTAGCTATCGGATAACTGCGGTGACTTGGTTAATCGACCGAAGCGTAAGTGTGTCACAACTGCTGGTGGTTTTTAAACAAACATTGGAAAATTTAATTTTAAAGAACCGACTAAAACGGGCAGTTGTAATTCAAAAAGATAAATCGGGTGTGTTTGAATTACCTTGTGGTTTTTCGTAAATTTGGTTTGGCAGTGACACAGCTCACAATCACGACAAAGATAATCGGTACAATCAAGGCACCTTGAAACTGCTCCTTCGAGCTCGTCAGCACAGTTGTCACAATTGTAACTACTTTTTCTGTAAAAATTATAGCTAATCTTTTTTTACCAGAAGCAAAATTAGTTTTCTGTCTTACCTGAGTTTACTACTTGTATCAGCTTCATTTTTAATTCCATCATTGTTTTCTTCTAGTTTTTCAGGTGACGATTCCGACCGACTACGATCGTTAAGGGCATCGATTAAACTCTGAATAAAAACAACTGGTTTATTCGGCATTGATTTGTTAATCTTAGTTAAGTATACCTTTACCTGTAAAAAGAAGTTGCTTTTTAAAGTTGCGACACCATACTTTTTAGGCAGAATGGTTGACTGACGGCAAACAGGGCAATGCAGCGAGCCGGGTACCGCACTTGAACACTGCGCCACACAAGGTCTACAAAATGAGTGCTGGCAGTCCAACAGTACTGGTTCTGTATAAGTTGCTAAGCAAATCTGACAAGTCAGGAATTCATCGTTTAATCTGTTTCGAAGTGCCCTTGCTCCAGCCATAGAAAGATCTTTATTAACTAACCGACTTAGGTGTAGCACGTTATACAGTGAGTATGTGAATGTAATATCTTGGAGATAGCTGGCTTTATACTTGCCTGTAGGAAGCTACAACCACAACAGTAAACACAACCTTCAGATTAACATCGACTACCGATCCTTATTTGGTATAGTTTCCCCCACTCTGCGCACGGGAAACGTAGTGTTTATACTCAGACTGCGCCAAGAGCGATAAAGGGGCTTTGTTGTAATGTACCCCAAAATAAGAGCTAGTTTCCTGTAATCTGATTGGGGTACTGTGATCTATCCGTGCCGTCTATTCTATTTTTGTCATTTACTGCATTCAAGATATATTGTTTGTAAAAATTATGTCCCTGGTAATTGCTAAAGTGTTATTTTACACGAAGGAGAATTTGACTGCTCGAATTTTAGCAACTCGATCTTAAAAAGTGTCTCTATTGTACCGACACAATTGTACGTAAACCTGAAAGGAGACGACACTTATACGATATGTACGTTTTATTAAATAGCACAGCCATAACCTTTAAAATGAAGTTTACATATGAATTGCGGTCGTTTTTATTGCAAACCTTCATTACTGCGGTTTCCATTAATAAATAAAACATCCAATGGAAAAAAATTCAGTAACAATCAGATTATGTTTCTTTTATTTAATTATACATACGCGTATTTAACCGATGACAAAGGTTAAATACCACTCGAGTTAAAATAAAACTAGTGATATTCTTAATCGTGCGGCAGATAAGAAAAATGTTCAAAAAAAAGGTAAAGTGTGTTGTACAGCGTATTCAAAGTTGCACTGAACCATTTTAAAGAGTGAAGTACTTATTACTTCGGAAAGGAATCGGTCAAAATATAATTCATTGACGATTAACATTTACACCACAACAATTAATTGCCCTGGAAAACGTCGAAATTGTAAGTTGCGTCAGTAATCGTCTCTGTGGCGTGGCTGACTCCGATGGTGGGTTCGTGGTCTACTGTGTTCCTGGTGATACTCAATCGCCGCCGGACGGCTGTGTCGGTATGGTTGGTGCCGGCCGTGAGAGAGTTGGTTTCTGCCATAGTGAGATGCACCGGATCGGACCCTCTGCTGAAAATCTTGGTCAAATTCTTCAGCTTCCTCTGTAGAAAACAGAGAGAAAGTGTTTTAAAGGACGTGTAAAACAAGGGACACGATCAATACGTCTATGATTGTCCAATTTACTCCTGACAATCAGAACGATATTATTCCAACTTGGTGTAATCGATATGGGTATAGTAATAAACTTTAAACTTTCCTAAGAAACGTAAACACTACGCACCACGCGGAACAACGCTTTAACAATTCATATTTTCTCGATTGAACCGAATTTAACAATCCTTGGGAACAAACACACACACGTTTGCAGCTTGTTTTTAATTTACAATTAGTACAATATAAAACAAATGCTACGTCTTGGTGGGCTAAATAAAGCCAAGCACAGATAACTTGGCAGAAATAACAGTTGTACATCGCTACATCAGTGTTTAGGGTTTACTTAGTAACTGTACATTAATAGGTTGATTACCTTCTTCTAAATTAATGAACTCCTGGCAGTCTTCCTTTTCTCCAGTCTTCGAATTGTGCGTTTTCTCTATGATGTGCGCCCTTTCCCCTAGGGTGTGAAGCCATAACTTATTGAACATGTCACATGGTTGTGGTTAACATTACGTCAAGTATTAAGGCATTGTGGGACAAATGACAGGAGAATTTGCATTCAGGAGCCAAAGTGTACTGGAATAATCATTACCACAAGATTATAAATAACTCACATTGACAAACAGTCTGGGTTATGGCTTACCTACTTACAAACATATAGCATTATCACTCTGATCAATGGGGGTATAAAAAGTCA
>CH003293.1:174845-272519 GCA_000149265.1 Ciona savignyi
CAAGATAAAATAAAAAAATACCACCCCACTTTTGTACATAGTGGGCCCTTAAAATCAGTGAGTTACAATGTCCAAAGACATCATTATTAATTGCCTAGATCCTAGACCCTCGTAAATGCAGTAAACTATTTCACAAAGCTAAAAAAAATAAAAATCAACCAAATAAATATATGTTACCCCATTTGGGCCGATTCTAGTCGAAGATGAAGTCTGATAGACTTTTGGAGCTCCCCCACCATAGCTTATCGATGTAAATGACGATTGATAGGAAGAACCAGGAAGCTAAACAGGAGATTTTAAGTGTGTTTATCACGACCTAAACTTCTCATTGCAATATGTTAAATCGGTTAGTTTTTGTAGCATTTCATCGATTTGTTTTTGTTAACTCTGCATGTAATTTATACGCAATTTTGCAACGACAATCAATACTACAAGAATTCAACAGTATCGTAATCCTAATCATTCTCACCTCATGGTTGGCTGACTGAAGTTGCATATCACCACCCATCATAGGGTGCATGCCCATACTGGGAAATAAACTTCCCATTCCAAACATCCCTCCCCCAAAAGGTGACATCAAACTCATGGTTGGCTGAAAGAAATATAATTAACTTCCAGTTAGATACCAGTAACTTCTTTTACAACTAGTTGGAAAATTTA
The DNA here is from genome assembly GCA_000149265.1 of Ciona savignyi. NCBI lineage: Eukaryota > Metazoa > Chordata > Ascidiacea > Phlebobranchia > Cionidae > Ciona > Ciona savignyi. Next base: position 175,506 of record CH003293.1, read on the forward strand.
TGGAAAACATGCAACTTACTTATAATTTTTAAAATTTAGTTTGTAATAAAATTTAGTATAGAATAGTTACTACTGGTAAGTGTTCTACAAAAATATTGGGAACTTTAGTGAAGTAATAACTAAAAGGTATGTCAACACTATGTGTCAATTCTAAGAATCGTACCATTTCTAAAAATAGTAATAAATCAGAGCAGAGATCTTGTAAATTAGGCATTTGCTTTTCTAAAAAAGAAACTCTGCATAACGACCATAAAGAGCCATTTGACAGCAAGAATGGTAACACGTCACTATAAAAAGTGTTGCTATGTTAACATAAATAAAAAAAACATTACAGTTATCTTCTTTCTAACAACCTGGACGATACGACGTTGCAATGCAGAGACTTTCAGTTTTTATTGAAATGATAATCGCCGTTTTAACACAACATTTCCCTTTTGGTAATGGTTTAACCACATGCCACATCGTCTATTATTAATTCATGCATTTTTAATTAGACTACAAAGAAGTCACTTTCCCAATAATAATTTCATTAGTTGTGAAATTCTTATTCACAACTGTAACTTACAATCCATCCAAAACAATAACACACCACTGTAAGTATAAAAGTTGAGCAAAACACCCATTAGCTATTGCCTCCTGTTTGCATTTATCAATATTACAATATATATATATAAATATTATATAGCTAAATTTATTAAACGTAATCAAAAGCTTTTTTACCAGAATTAGTGTGGAAATCTAAGTAGGCTTGTACCTACTGTGAATGTACTCAATATTTTTTTTAATGTTTTCTTAGTGTTTTTTCTTAGTTTTTTCATGTTATTCTGGGTAGTTGCCTTGTAAAGTATGCCCATATCACATTAAATGTGTGTTTATAAATATGTAAAAAAAACAAATATTATCCAAAAACATGGTATTAGGTTTGCCAATATTTAAATGACAATTGTAACAAGATAGTCAAGTAAAACTTTATTAACAAAACAAAAAAATGCTTGCAAAAGTGTTTCATCCTCATGTTGCTACCTCTGTATGCCTTCGCCCAGTGGCCACATATCGTGGTTGCATTTGGTTTCCCATCATGGCAGCATTCATCATTCGATGCATATCAGCAAATGGATCACTGTAATGAAAAAAAACTTATTTTCAAAACTCTTTAACTGTTTTCACAACATATATTATTAAAATTGGCTATATTGTACTGCCACAAACTAAATGTTGGTTACTAAATATACTGTATCGCACTACAAAAGTTTAAAAAAATTAAACTCACTTCATAAAAGGGTCATCTTCAAACATTGATCGAAACATCACAGTTTTGCTGGTAACCACAAAGTTTAAATATTAAATTTACAAATAATAAACCACCTAATTACGAAATACAGGAATCTGTTAAACAGTTTTGATAAAATAGAACTTAATTACTGGTTGTTTAAAAATAAATACAAACTGAGCGAGACGTGCGTGCAAGAAATATTATGCCAGAAGTATGTTATCCGAGTATTCTAACACCTATGACGTAACAAATTACCGTTGTAACAAACCACAACAAAGCATAATTTCTGCAAGTTTATAGGCCTATATTATTAATATATAGTATATTAAAGATGTTCATCAGTGGCACAGATGGAACTCATTCAGAGGATTATAAAAATTTTAGGCTAATCCAAACATATTTTTGGTGCAATAAAACAAATAAAGAAACAGGGCCAAGCACATCTCGTTCAGCCTCTGTGCAAACAGAGCTCGAATTTAAATGAGTACAAGAAGAATATCGATATGGTGAAGGCAAAACAAACAAGGTTACACTCAAAAAAAAGAATTTTGGTTATGCCGATTCTTTTAGTTGATCAATTCGGTTGATGTCATCATTGTTTTCCTTGAAGGTATCGGTAACTAAAAAGCATAACAAAAACATTCATTTTTGGTGCACCACTTATGACTAATTTTACACAGGTATTATACAGAAATAAATGATTCAATTTATTATTTGCCGTGTTCTATGACACCACTGAGTAGCTAAAATATGGATTTGATTCTACAATCTTTCAGCTAACAGTTTGATACACTTCTACCAAAGGAGAAAATTGACCAAATATTGTGTCTATCATGTCAAACAGAATGTGGAAATACAGCTAACCAGACAGTGGTCTAACCAATTTGTATTTTAACATCGTAAAGTTACCCACTCATAAGAATGTAATAAAGCTGGTATTCTACCTAGTTCAAAGAGTGGCTTTGCATGGGATCCTCTATTTAGTATAGGTCAGCTAGGTTCAATGCCATGCCATAATCACTAATTTAAACCCTGCCCTGAACACTAATCTCAACCCGAGAACTAACCCTAGTCAGGCACAGGGGTCTTGCGGTTAAGTGCGTCGCCTTTCAATCGAAAGGTTGCAGGTGCGAAACTGGTCGCTAGCTGGTCGGTTGTGTCCATGGGCAAGGCACTTTACGGACATTGCCTGAACCCAGCAGATTAATGGGTTCTACCAAATTGAAGGAATGTGTCTGTCATATACAACACACTGCAATAGCTCCGGTAACCCGACGATGGGCGCGAGGTGATCTGACGATTGCCCGTGTGATAACCCCCTAGGTGTTCCCATTCACGGGGATAAACATGGAATATCCTTACCCTTACTCCAACCCCATGTTTAAAACTAACACTAATATCATAATCTTTCTTTTAGTGTACAGTTTTCCTCTTTTTAGTTTTCCCTGACCTAGCGAAGCTGTACAAAATAGAGGGACCGGCTTTGCATGGCCATTTGGTACTTCCAATAAAAGCAAGTTTACAATTATGCCTACATAAATGTTTTTCATTATCTTCCAAAATTTGTTTCACGGCATCGTCCTGTGGTGGTGTAATCAGCACAGCTACTGAAGCCAAACCTAACACTGAAAAGTGTATATAAAGTGTCACAATGGAGAATACTTGTAATGAAAAAGACAATTAATTCTTTGTTAGACACGACAAGTAACTTGTTTTTGTTGATATTCCAATTAGTTAACTTCTTTCATTTGAACAATCATTCAAACAACTTACTTTAATTGTGTTTAAAAAATAGAAAAACTTACTAATACAAAACATCATTCCAGGTATTGGCATTATCTTCCCCATCCTAGTGATATGTCCCATGTAAATTGCACCAGTTAAAAATGTTGCAGAACCAATAATTTCACATTCACGGCATATACGTCTTCTGCGCCTTGGCTTTCTTGGATCATCCAAAACAAATGATTCAGATACAAACAACTTTACCCTATCTAAAAACGTCATGCTATGGATGTGGAAATGGTTGATTAATTGAGCAGTGAAAGCACTATAATTTTAGCTTTAATTGTTGTTTACTAAAGGCAAATGTATAAAATTTAGTTTCAACAACAAAATAATTTATCGGCAAATAAAATGACAATTCCATAAAAGTTTCAGTTAAGCAATCAAAAAATGATCGCATATTCATGGTTAGCACTTGGTTGGACAACTGTGACACTTTAATTTAACAGATAGCTGTTAAAGTTACCTGATATGTTAGTGGATGTCACAAGAGTATACATTGATTGAGTTTGTTTAGTTACACTGCTCGATTTAACCAAAAAATCACATGAGAAAAAAAAGTTATTCTTGGTTCTCCCTCAAACGTCGAATGCCATATTTCACTGTGGCAGCGGTGGTAGTCTCAGGAACCCAAGCTCCACCAGCTATTCTTATATTGAGTGACTTGCAATGCCAAATTCCGACTGCAACTCTTTTTAAATCATCCTTCCCACTTGGACCAGTGTACTTCTTGTGTTGTGACACTTCCATCCTCTTGATCAGCTTACGCAAAGAAGCACCATACCTTGTACCGTATTTACCAACAATTCCAACTTTTTTTGTCCTTTTTGCCATATTGTAAATTTTAATAACCAGAGTGAAAAAGCAAGTTAACAAAGGGTAGAAAAGACTTGATCTTAATTTTACATGATCTCTATAGAAAAATATTCTACATAGACATTACGTTTCTTGTGTAAGGGGCTCGCCGTATGTTCTAGAAATTAGTTATCCTTCTATTACGCAACAAAGAGCTCTATAAAATTAATATAAGAACGCACATAGTCTAGAAAAAGTCGTACCATATACTTACTTAATAATTCTTCTTTAATATTGTGTGTTGTACTCTTTATATCTGTCACTGCGCAATCCAATGACGTTTTTTTTTAATCGTGTCATCATCGCGATGCAATTAAAGGTTGTTGCGTGACGTTACAGGGGTAAGTTAGTGATTAGCATAGTTGCATTTTCGTAATTTTAAACACACGGTTACGATTGGTTAGGGTTTAGGCATAGTAGTGAGTATGTGAGTTAAACGGATAATTTAAAAAACAAAGCTTGAAAAAAAACTAGAAAGCGTCAACCACTTGTTAGGCACCACTATTTTTAAAACCTCTTTTGAGTGTACGCTATATACGTTCTGCATGCAATAACGAACGGCTTACCTGGTTATCTATATTCTGTTCAATATTCAATGTTAGTATACATTTTACAACAAGTAGGCCTATAATTTTTTTTTCTGCAAGCACAAACCACTGTTCCAAAGTTAACTATTTAAACTCAAGATACATGTCTTCTGTATAAAATATTTAGGAACTCCAAAGACGAATTACATTTTTGATATCGATTTGGGAAATTGATTTTTATTGGTAAAAAAAATAGCCCAATACCATTACATTTATTACATATTAGCTAACACATATATATCAAAGATAGACCTAGTTTGGATATTATGTTCTTTCCTTTTTGCATTCGGTAAAGTTTATGGGGATTTTCGGGAAAAGTGGAAGATGATCATCGAGTAATAGGAATATTTGTTCGTATTGAAAGTATCTATTTATTAATGTCGGTTTTGAGTGACTAGATGTTTTAAACACGTGGCAATAATGTATTATAATGTTTTTTTTAATTATGCGGGCTTTTCGGGATAAACTTGGATATTTTAATTTATGTGTTTTTAGTTTCGATTTTAGTTTCGAACACGGACGACAGAATTAATTAAATCATTCCTTTCACTATTAAAACTAAATCCAAAATAAAACAGTTTTGAAAGCTTACTTGTGGACAAAATTTAAATACTTAAATAACCCAATGTTTGAGGTGCACATATGCTCTTTGTTGTTTAAAACGAATTTATTTGAAACGTTTCGTTATCAAAACAAGTAGCCTATAGGCTGTCCATCTTTCCTCGGGCAAATATGTTTTTTAAACTTCTGCGAGAATTTTAAATATATAACATTGTTTACAAGCAGTATTAAGTTTTATAATTTGACCTCTTTAATAAAATTCTGCTGGTACTAAATAAAAAACGTTCAAAATTATTCAGCGCTCATAAAAAATACAGTATTAAAGCCATCGTTTACTCGATATTGTAAGTAAATACTGGAGGATAAGACTAAAATCTCGGAAAAGTGTTAAAAAACACAAACAAATAATGTCACGTGGATAAAAGAATAATTTTGCTTTTACACTCGTACAAATGGCATAAACTGCTCCAGGACACAGTTGTTTGGTTCATTTTTGAGTAACCATCGGTGAATGGAAGGCACGACTGAAGTTACATTATTGTATCTTCGCTTTTCCCACAAAAGTCTGCACATTTTACACATACCAACATCACGTTGGTATAGTGGACCGTGTTCTACCATCATATATTCGGCTGGGGTGGGTTGTTGGAGTCTCCAGTTGAAGTATTTGCGGTATTCCAACGGATTTTGGTCAAGGTATTTTAAATAGTTCACAACAGCTATGCCATTTTGGAAATCTTCATAAAATATGAACGAGTCTTTTGGAGCAATAGCCTCTATATCCGCTCTTGTAGGTCCCCATACCACAGGCACCAAGCCGGCTTCGTAGGAATTCGACCAAAGTTTCTCGGTTATATAATCTCGGCAGTGCTCAGCGTTCTCAAATGCCATGTAAAACTTGTATTTGGCTGCAAATGGAAAGTAATCCGATCCTGCGGGTGCGGCTCTATTAAAGCAATTGCCGTATTTGTCCACCGTCAGTCCATGCATCTCCATAATGCCGATAAGATATTTTCGGTACACCCCGCCCAGAGTGATCCCACAGTTACCCGCCATCCAGAGGGCCATGTACGGACTATTCTGTTTTCTACCAATTATATTCTGGACGATAACATCGCCATAGCGCAATTTAGTTTCTCCATTGAAGACCCCATTTTGTCTGCTGAGTTCAACAAAAGGCATGTAAATACTGGAATCCCGTCGGTAAGTTATAGTCCAGTTGAAATAATTATGCATATCTTCGAATTTCAAACCGCGCAAGGTCGAAATTGCATAAGGTGACTCAGTCGAATAAAACGCAAACATTTGATGCGGCTTCCTATGAAAATAAATTGCAATTATAAAATCGTACTTATATAAGGCCACACTGAACTGATCATACCTCTTTTTAGGATCTGGAATTTTATCCATATGCGCTTCTGTAAAATGAATTATTACCGCGTCGCTCTCATCCAAGTATCTCTGGTCATAAGTGAGGACACAATTTCCACATAAATTCGGATCGATTCGAAATTCGGGCTCATCTCCAAATGGACCGACCCAGAATAAAATATATATTGTTCTGGGTTGAAAGAAACTATTAAACTCCGTTTAGAGAAAATCATTGAAATATGAACAATGGAGATGGAATATATTTGTATCGCTCACGTCAAGGCAGTAAATTGGCAGGTTCATCTTAGATTGTATAAATATCCAGCAAAAAAGTAAATATTCATTAAAAAATGTTTATGAACAGCTTACATTGTATAAATATTTAACAAAACATACCCATCATCTCTTAAGCTGTTAGTTGCAATGGTATCTTTATTTAGTATGGCCAAGCTGGTGATGTTGTCTTGCTTGTAAGGATATTCCTGTCTTAAATCGTATTGTTTGTCAGTGCCAATATGTCGTGTCATGCGATATGAGGCTTTTCCTTATTGCTTCATGGCCAAGAAAGTTTGACGTGTACAAAACCCAAACAAACATAATAAATATAGCAAATCCCAAGCATAGTTTAATCCTATTAACGTTTGCAATCCTAATCATACTCTCGGTCCTGTTTCTGTACAATTAATTTCCACTTTATACAATTATTCAAATCTTAAACCACATATTCAGTGCTGTAACGTTAAACCAGGCTCGATATATTTGGGGAAAATCTTTGGGTACTAAGGTCAACACTTTTAATAAAAATATTACAATCTACTGTATCTTAAATACATTTAGTTAGGTTAACTAAAACTATAGCCTTAGGCCGGGTCCTCTCACACCGCGATCTGGCATACTGTCGTTCAATTCTCTTAAACTGGCTGTGCGTATAAAGAAACAATATCTGTCAGATTGCAAACTCCTGTAACACCAAGTTTTGCAGAATTACCGATGTCATCCTAAGTGGTTAAATGGGATCAATATGGATTTGTTCTTAATATAAATCTGAAAATAGTTTTCTTACTCTTATACTTAATATAAATTTACAATGACGTATTTTCACTTAGACTTGGCTCTATTGTGACTCAAGTTGGAACTTCGACATCCAAAAATACTTTGATACACAAAGACTAGATTACACAACGACGCCTATATATAAGATATATGCCTGTGCCTAATGCCACAACTACAGTGTTTTATCAGAAACTACAAATTTTCTTGCATGTCTGCTGCGCATATTATGATAGGTTTCTCTCCTTTCTCGCTAAACGCCACGGGGTATGTTTTTCTTAAGCAATCAAATTTTTAGTTGAAAGAATGTATCGGCGAACAATGGTTGTTCATTTTAAACAAAGAAGGTGGTAATTTCCACGTTAAAGTCTGTGATACATTATCTTAAATCAGTGAAACACAATCTTTTAGGTTAAGGTAATCATAGAAAAAGTCTAACCCTATAGATAGCGAGGAAAAACAAGTAAAACCTACTTACAACTGCTCAGGTTCTACACAGCTTATCATGCGTCGTCTTGTTAGAAATCTGATTGCTAAAAATTTAGTTCACTGGTTGATTCACAAATCATGTCTTGTTGTCGCGGTGATAGGAATTGCGTTAATCATAATTCACCAACTGGAAAGAAAGGAAAGACGACTTGCTCCGATGTTTTTTGTGAAAGAACTGGGACAGGACCGAATGAGGACATTAAACAATACAGCAGCACGTGTACACGCTACTAAGTAAGTCAAATGTGTTTTAAATGTTTTTGAACAATGTTTTGAGTAAATCAAAGCGTTTTCAGTATTTAACTGTACTTTTTGTAGGCCGATATATATTTTATTCTGGGTGGGACCATTTGGAGATGAGCCCGAATTTCGAATCGATCCGAATTTATGTGGAAATTGTGTCCTCACTTATGACCAGAGATACTTGGATGAGAGCGACGCGGTAATAATTCATTTTACAGAAGCGCATATGGATAAAATTCCAGATTTCCCCAAAGAAGGTAATATTGTTGGGAAGTTATTACATATATATAAAGATGGTGGGAAGTTATTAAATGTTTTCAAGAAATCCATTTTTTATCCATTTTTTTATTTTTTAAACGCAAACCATCTTATCTCTCGCTGGGTCTTGTTTTGTATTTGACTCGGTTGTGTTGCCTGTTCGCGCACACAACCTCAAGTAGATTTGATATGGAGTCTCAAATACATTTGTGATAAAGATATATATTTCTCATTATTATACTTAAAATATTTGTTATATAAAACCATACTCCGGACCATCCGCTTAGTATGCGCTGTTCTTCGGAAAGGATATCAGTTATAACCGTTTTATTTTTTAGGAAACCGAACCAAATGTTCACTTTCTATTCTACCGAATCACCGTATGCAGTTATAACATTACGGAACTTGTCTTTTCTGGATATGAGTTTCTATTTTAATTGGACGATGACATACAGGAGGGATTCAGACATCTACATGCCTTTTGTTGAGCTGAATCGACCCAATGGTGTTTTTAATGGCGTCACATTCCCCCAGTATGGCGATCAGGTTGTAGATAATATCATAGAAAGAAAGGGCGGGAATTACACAGCTTTGTGGATGGCCGGCAATTGCCATATCACCACCAGCGCTGTACATCGAAAATATTTGATATATCGTCTTGAAAGTCTAGGTTTAACTATTGAAAAGTATGGAGAATGCTTTCGACAAAACGCCCCAAGAAATGAAGAATATTATCCATTTGCTGCGAAATACAAGTTTTACATGGCGTTTGAAAACGCTGAGCACTGCCGAGATTATATAACCGAGAAACTTTGGTCGAATTCATACGAAGCCGGCTTGGTGCCTGTGGTATGGGGACCTACAAGAGCGGATATAGAGGCTATTGCCCCGAAAGACTCGTTTATATATGTAAATGACTTTAAGCGACCTACTGATCTCGTAAACTATTTAAACTACCTCGATCAAAATCCGTTAGAATACCGCAAATACTTTAACTGGAGACTACAACAACCCACCCCAGCCGAATATATGATGGTAGAACATGGTGCACACTACCAACGTGATGTTGGTATGTGTAAAATGTGCAGACTTTTGTGGGAAAAGCGAAGATACAATAATATAACTTCAGTCGTGCCTTCCATTTCTGATTTTTTTAAACTTAATGAACCACAAAAATGCCTTATGAAAGAAAGCGCAGGAAGAATTAAAAACTTATAGCCGAATTTTATTATATCGCACTATAAACTTAAGCTTGATTTTTAATAGCAAAGCAAAAATACTAGTTATGACAGAAGAAACATTTTTTATGTATTATCTTTGCGTGACATCACATTTGCACCAGTGATATAACAAAGAAATCGATCATTTTTACTTGAAACAATATTCTGAAAAATTTGCCTTAACAGATTAATAATGCAGTCAGTGGTATAAAAGCAGGCAAAAGAAACACATGACTGCAGTTCATAGAAAACTGATTTGATACCACGTGATAACCATCACTATTTGTAAAATCCATTTACTGTAAGCTATATATTGCGGCATCCAGCAATGATTTTGTTGTGTCTGTTCCTACCTAATCACTCTTGGTATATCTCATACATAGGGAGGGTACAGTTTGTTTTAGCAAGTATAAATTGATTGGTTCCAGGGTTACCAATCCAAACTTGATATGTAAGTGCCAATATATCTTTTATTTAAGTTGCCTCTTGCTTTCTGTTAAACCCTAGGCATGTCATAACACATATGGATTACATGGATTTAACCCGGATAGTTTAAGCAAACATTGAAAATATATCTGTTTAATTTACAAGTGTGTTACATATATACGTATGCCGGAAAGTAAATTATGAATTAAAAAACATTGAATCTGAAATTATTCTTAAATGCCTCCTAAGGAATTGATTTTATGATCTCGTCAGGAAACTTCTCCATCCATACATTAGTTCCCCCATTGAAGTGTCTGGTACTGGAAAAAAAGCGAATAGCAGTTTAAAAAAGAAACATTTTATTGCTTACCATTTCCAATAACGAAGTAATACAATTACACTTCCAGGTAAGTGGCTAGAGATTGTCAACTATTCTTTTTTGTAAAACACAACACATTTTACTGTGCGCTATTTGATAATTAACAAAGGGTTCATATCCACGCTTGATGCATTTTTTTAATTTCCTTCTGCAAACAAAAAACTAATGTGTATCCGACTTAATAATTCAATCTTGTTACCCATGTTCAGTAAAAAGCATACATTCTTGTCAGGTTCGTTTACGGTTGGAAGACGTTGTCAAGAGCATTGCTAACTTTTTTAAGCTGATCGGTACAGTTTTGTTTCTGGCAATAAACTTACAAACCTTAAAAACATGTGTTAAAAACACGTTTAAAACATACTAAAGGAATATATTTGCGTCAGAAACAAAAAGTTCATAGGGTGCCGATAAGCGTAGTTTCGTAAATATTGCGATATAGAGAGATTTTCTAGTAACTTTAATTACACAATACACCATTTAAGCTTTCATTAGTTGATTGTAAACGTAGTATAAACTACCATTCATACCTTAATTGTTTAATTTTCAACTTTATTCTATACATTCAAAAAATAAAACTTTATATTACGTAAGTAGGAAAGTTAGTTAAAATATATAGCACCATGGTAGTATAAAGCATCGTATGAATAAACACAATCATACTAATCTATTATTCCTAATAATATATATTTACAGGCGTTTCATTATTTATCACAGTAACACGTGTTGCTGTATGTATTCGTTACACTTTTTAGGCGGGGTACGCGATTATCTACAGTCAGCTAACAATGTTCTGTATAAAATGCTTGTATTCACAATAAACAGTATAAAAAGCCCTTTAACACAACTATAATGTGTACGTGCTAAATATGTCGCGATTATTTATATATCGTATGAGCCCTAATCGAAACAAACTCATTTTATAGGTTAAAATAAAGAAGTACACTTTGTCAGATTAATGCACATAAATACCTTATTTCTACATAAACGCGGGTTAAAAACTGAGCCGATTAACAATTTTTATTGTCAAGGATTTTACATAAAAATTTCGGTTGAATGTGTGGTTTTTCATTGGGCATTCATCACAATTTAGTTTCAAACACTTAATGATCACCCTGCTTAGCATTTAATAAAAAAACTACAATATGTGTTTAAATAAAAAAAATGGAATACGCCAGTATTTTGAACACGCCAAGGCAAAACATGATATACAGTATTTCTACTGAATGCCATATGACAGATATGCTACAGCATAAACATTGTATAACTTACTTCAAGTAACCGTGTTCGCGCATAACTTTTAAACCAAGGTTGCTTCGTCGACCGGAACGACAAACCAATATAATTGGATCATTTTGTTCTGGTTTGTTTAACGAGTATTTGCTTTGGAATTCCTCGTCATTCATGATCAGTGCTGTTTCTGAGATTGGGGGTGTATTACATTATTGCTGTTTACATACAGCTTGTTAAAACTGACGTCCAGCAGACATAAAGCACACACCCATACTGTTGGCATACTGTGTTACTCAGCCATAGAAATGCAATAAAACGTGAAATGTTTAATTGATTAAAAACGGAAATTAGAATTGCTTCTGAAACGTCGCAAAATAAATTAAGTCATACTACTGATTACATTCTTTCTGCTGCGAATTCGTATAATGATCCGAAATAGGCTACAGTGTAACTTATAGTAATGGACCGCATATAAATTGTTGTTATTCTTACCAAGCTCCTTCAGCGGAATATTAACAAAGTTCTCTGCGTCCACTCGAACCACTGCAACCTCATTAGGTTCGCGAACATCAATGATAGGAATATGTTTTGCTTCTATTATTTTTTTAAAATCGTCAATACTAATCTCCCAGTCATGCCTGCAACATACGGACAAGTAACATATAAAATGACCTTGTTTGTTGGTGTTATGTCAAATGAATGCAGAACGGTTTTAGGCTATATTACAAAGTGCTTGTATTCTATTGTACTTACTTTTTAAATATGTTTTTATCGATTTTCTGACTTGCCATTTCTTGCCTGGAGAAGAATAAAACGAGTCTTAACCGGTTCTGTGGTGTTAAACTAAACAAAAATCTGTTATAAAATTACTTTTTATATAAACTTTTACTTTTTATATAATACCATGTGGCTTTCCAAATATAAAGTTGCAAAGTAGCTATTTAGGCCTTTCAATTTCCTGTATCATTTCCCTTTTGTGGCATAAGATCGATTATTCTATTAAGTGTGCATTGTATGATCGGGTAGACAACTAATACAAACAGTTTGGATAATGCAAGTTATCCTTTTACTCTTAAAACTTTTTTATATCCAACATTCCTGCAAATCAATATATAAGCTTTTTTTATATCCACCGATGGACAATGCAATTGAGCAAGTGTTTAAACAGACCGTCTACGCAATTTTTGTCAAACCTATAAAGCCTGATGTGAGGTTTCTCAGTGAACACGTACCTTCCTACAATTGTATCCTTTCTACTGCAAACATTTTATTTATTGTAACATAAAATAGACATAGGCGAAATAGTTTATTTCATAACGAATAGTTGTGATTGTCTTTACAATAAACAACTGCATGCTTGCAAAGGAAAGCCATCAAAATAATGGCAAGATAAAAGTACCACCCCATGTTTAGGGTATGGATGAATTCCCAGACGCAAAACCGTGAAGAAACTAGACACAAACAAAAACCTAAAATCGAATGAAATTGAATTTACTTTATCCTGACGTGGATGTAGTTGCTTGGTTTTTATATTCGCGACATCGTAAAATACCCCAACTATGTATAGCCCTAATCAACTTTCTTAAAAAAGTTCAGTCTCTAAATCAAGAATGTGACAGGCATGTCATGTCACCCCAACATTTGCCAGAACGAGTTATCGGACCGGATTAAAATTTCAAGAAAAATATGCAAAAAGTAAAAAAAAATATGCAGAAACTTTTTGGGAATAGCTTCTTTTGAGCATAGCGTTTAAAACGCTCTTTCCAGAACCACCTAAATATATAAAAATAATATATAAGCCACTATTAGTATTTCGTAGGCTACACGTGGTACCCATATTAACCGATTTCGCTAAAACCGGTAAAATCCGACCGAATAACTTGAATTGCGCCTACTTTAGCAGGCATAGCACAACAGGAATTATTACAAAAATGCGCATCTCCAGTAGCAATATTAAAACAAATGGCACAAGTCATCAAAGAACCTAGCGGATTAATGGGTTCTACTAAATTTAAGGAACGTGTGAATTTTCGTATATTGTGATTTTTTATGTGAAGAAGAAAAGTGTGAATTTTCTTATAATTTTTCTGCGTCACGCCCGTGACAGGCATATCCGGTCGCCCAGTCATTGTAAGTACGGGTTTATCGAATCAGGTTTAACCATGCATTCTGATAATTTGCCTCGACCTTTCTTTTTACAAAAAAATTAAAGAGAAAATCCAGTTCTCGGGAAAAAATAACATTACATTATGGTAAACGGTAACAACGAGCTTCTACACGGTCATATTTGTCATGTTAGCAGCAAAGACCCAATAACATTTACCTTAGTCTTTTGTGGAAAGCTAATTCAGACAACAGGATATTCGCAGGGCGGATACGAGTAATTTGAGGCCATTGTTCCACTAGATTAATGGTAAATAAAGCGATTGTTCATGCATGGTAATTTACTCTACCCAACCTGGAGGTTTAAGCATCGCATGTAAAATATATGCTTTTAAGCGTGTGTGGGATCATGTCTTATACATATTTATGGGATATCGTATTAGCACACTTACGGTAATAGTTTTAGTAAACTTATCTTGTTATGAGAAAATCGCATTTTCGTTAACATGGAAAAAATCTTGTAAAAAAACAAAAACTGCTTTTTCGCCAGCGATCCAATTCAAATTCTTTTATAATAATTTTATTGGAAAGAATTAAGCACTTGCATATAAGTGGGTATATAATGTTTAAAATAATAAAATGTTAATTAGAGAACTCTCCAATAGTTAAATGTTTTTTTAATATTTATTACCTCTCTATCCGGATTAAACACAAATTGTAAAATTAATGTAATATAACCAGTTATAATTTTACATAATATGCCTTTAATTAAAAAAAAATTACTTTTTTGGATACAGATAATTACAAATTATAAATGCGCAAATTGTTATAAATGCAATAAATATAAATTACATTTAACATGCATAATAAAGAGATATTCTATGGAGTAAAATGGAATGTATACCACAAAACATGTTTTTAGTAATTTTTAATTGTGTAACTTGATTGGTAACAGCATTTGTTTGAACAAATTTTAGTTTTCATTGTGATGACCATAAACTGTATCCTCCTTCCAAGTTCCTGGCTCTACAAATTTAAGTGAAAACAACATTTTTTAAATAAACATTGTAAAGTATTATTAAGGTTTAAATTTTATGTAACACAGCTTAAAATTAAAACAATCCACTTCAAACATTATGCCAATAAGCTGTATAACATAAGCATAAAAAACTATTGGAATGTTGTACCAAACACTAAGGTTATGTAAGTAACAAAGTTGATTAATCTGAATATTGAACAAAAACCAACTAAACTTACTTTTCCATTCCCTGTTTCTCTGCAACCACCACCGCTTTGGATCCCCTCCCACCTTTCATGCAGTGAAATATGGCATCTGAGCCATCGGGCAATGGCTTGTTCACACCATACTTGACCTTGAAGTCTTCATTGCTTAAACATAATTCTTTATCTGATGATGTTTGCAGTAAGAAACATGGATATGTTAGATTCGTATCAGCTTGTAGTTGCTGTATACTTTGGCATGTAAGGTGTATCTCATCTAAAGTGGTTCATGATCAAGTTATTATACTGGTTACAATTACCAGTACCTTATACAAACAACACAAAATAAAAAAAATACCTTTTTTAGCGCATTTTAATATATCATAGAATGGTAGGCAAAAAAATTACCAAGATCAATAAAAGGGATGTTGATATTTCTTTTGGATGCAATAGAACCAGAAGATTCAATTTCAGAGGCATTGCGGACATCGATTACAAGTGGATCACTCTTCTCTAGTAGTAGCTTCAACTCTGGTACACTGATTTTTTGTGATTCTCTAAAATAAAAAAATAGTGTGTAATGTTAAATAAGTGGTACATAAGTGTTGGTATGCAGTTAATCCTACTTTAATATATATATATGTATTTTATATACAACAACTGGGGATAAAGGGCATATGCTATGCTAAACATAAACAGTGTACCGGTATGTGATAATAATAGGAACCACCCCATTTTGTAAAACTAAATTTATATAACACACAACAAACTATGTTATTTTTCAAGCAAAAACTTTTGGCATTTAGACTTGTTTTATCAACAGAAAAGAATATTTATGTTCAAACATACCGATGTATAATCTACCAACTGTAAGGGAACTGAAATGATGCATTCAACATCATGAACCTAAACAATTTGTAACATGCTTCTGGTGGAGTAATTTAAGTGTTAATTATGAAATGAGATAGTACAGGCTTTTCAGGAGCCATGCACAAAACATTGTAAAGTCTAGTACAAATAGTTGGAATACATCATATCATATTATAATTTGGTTTTTGTTGTGTTTAAATAACTAGTTATAAAAAAAAATTACTAAACAAAAATTCTATTTAATCACATTTGGGGTGTGTTTAAAGAGAACATTGCTGAAGTCATTAATTGTGTTTTTAGAACTGTCCGGTATTACTCAAAGAATAATTACAATTGTGCATATGCACACAATATTAGCTAATATTCTAGAAAATGTGAACATCACTAAGCGATTTTTTTAGCGGCAGTATGGATACAAATGCCCTGGGGCGCAGCCATTCGCAACTTCGAATTTACTAGATTTTACGGATGTACTAGAGTAATCAGTCATAATTGCCTTTTGTAGGCTAAAACTTGGAGGGAAAGGGGGAAGAAGAAAACTGCTCACTAAAATAAAGATTTAGATTAAGTGTTTAAAAACTAAGATTAGTGTTTGGGACAAGGTTATAATTAGTTTGCATAGTTTTAGTGAAAAGTTTCCATCCTTTTCTCCTTTTGGGGTTGCCATGGTTGTATAACAGTGCAACCATTAGTAAAAAGCCAAGCAAAGTAGTCAGGAAAGCATAAAAAGAAGATCAGTGAGATTTTTTTAAATTATCATAAATGCGCTAGAAATTTATCGCGAAAAGCAATCCAATTCAGTAAACGGTAAGGCAGTTGCATAAAACCGATTTAGTTGCACATACATTTTATAAAATCCCACCGTTTTATTTTTGCAACATAAAATAGTGGTTTACAGGCCGTGTAAAATTGTTTCGGGCGCGCTTGCCTTCGCCTTTGACCTTTGCGTCTTTGGCGCACACGATTTTTCTCATCAAAATCGGTCATACTTAATATGCCAAACCTGTAAAAACTTACATTTCCAGCAAAACACTATTTATTCTCTGAGCATATTTCGGAATGAGCATATGCAAGATCTGTTAAACTTTCCAAACCAGAAAAAATACTGTATAAAACTGCTGTCTTTATTTAATAATATAACAAGCTACATACGCAAATGCTTACTTTAATGTTGGCAAGCCGCTGCCATGTTGAGCCATGGTTTTGTAGTTTTATGTAGTTCAATAATCCGACAAGGCTTTACGGTAAAAGATAACAGGCCGACAACTTTAAAAACAAGAGGCCAAGAATCAAAAAGACGAGAGGTTGTAACATAATTTGGAATATATATTATAAACGCCATATAAATAAACACAAACTTAATTTAGTTTAAATTTAAAAGTGGCTATACAACATAAAAGCATGCTTATAGTTTATTGTGTCGAAACACTATGGTAAAAATTAATCAACTTTTTAAAGCGGTTTACGCGTTTACAAAATGCTCCGGTTAATAACAAATAACTCGACTTGTACATAACTTGCAAACAAATAAATAGGTTTGTTAGACAGAAAAGTAAAATTTCAGTAAACTGTTTGTTCGTAGCTACCGCCAAGTATTTAGTGTTACAAAATGTTTACTAATCACTAAAATGTATATAGGCCTACAGTAAAAAATCTAAAGTCAGTTCTTTACAATCTCCCACGTTTATTACCGTATTCTACCCCAAGCTCTGCTCAAATCATATATAGTGTTCCGAGTACTCCTGCTGCCCGCCGCGCATTCACACGATAATATATATATGATTACTTCCCTCTATATTCACTTTTATACCATGGTTAAAGCAAATATTATAAAAATACATTTTATTTTATATTAATTGGGTAAAGTAATACGACTGCAGTTATGATTTAAAACTAAAAGTTGCGATGTTGTCCGTTTGTTGATACAGGAAAAGGTTGAAAGGTTACCAATCACTTGGTATTTCGTTGCAGTTACTTACTTTATGTATATATGTATGAAAGTCCAAAAAACAGTCTTGGTATTTGCGGTTTTTAGTTTCCACCCAAACTGATGATTAAAATTATGGGCATTGCTTCAGTAAATTAAAATAAACCAACTACAAATAAAAAACTGTGTATAAAATATGTAACGCAAATAAAAATGGTAAAACTGCATTTTGGAAAAAGTGCGCAATTCTAAAACATAGAAGGAGAAAATACAAAAGTGTTACTTTAGTACGGGAGCCCGTAGGGGTCAACATAGCTGGAAAAGTAACCAATTTTCTTCTATACAGCAATGATCTATGTATATTTCCACGAAAAAAATGGACGTCTGCCGGGCACATTGTGGTGGGTGTGGTCAGGGGCGTAAAGAGGAGACCCACAAATTGAGATAGATTAGCTCCAAAGGTAACCCGACGAAACATATTGGTAAATGCTCGGCATATCCCATGGTATCATGAATGGCTATTGCCAGACATTTCAAGTAGTGGGAAGTCCCCGCCAGACCCATATAACTAGACCCCAAAATTGAGCTAGATTAGCTCATGAGGTAACCCGATGAAACTAATTGAAAAATGTTCGTCATGATCTACGGTATCGTAAATCGCCAATGCCAGACGATTTAAGTGGTGGACCGTGCCTGCCAGACGCCCTCAAATGCCCCATGTTCAAAAAATTGAGCTAGATTAGCTTGTAAAGTAACCTCACGAAACATATTGGAAAATGTTCGGCATATCACAAGATATCATGAATGGCTATTTCCAGACATTTCTAGTGGTGGGGAGTGCCCGCCAGACCCACATAACTAGACCCCAAAATTGAGCTAGATTAGCTCATGAGGTAACCCGGTGAAACTAAATGAAAAATGTTCGTCATGGTCTACGGTATCGTAAATCGCCAATGCCAGACGATTTAAGTGGTTGACTGTGCCTGCCAGACGCCCCCTAATGCCCCACGTTCCAAAAATTGAGATATAGATTAGCTTGAAAGGTAACCTCACGAAACATACTAGAAAATGATCGGCACAGCCGAGGGTATCATGAATGGATATATGGATGCAATAGATGTTCTTTTGCTAGTATTGGGTCCAAAGGTACAGTAGACATAACTTGTTGGAAGGAATCAAAGTCGTCTTGGGATATTTCAAGAAGAAATCGTTTGTACATTTTCTGTTCTAAGACATTAGCAAGCAGCTCGTGAATACGCGTGCATCTGTTGTAAAACCTCCCCTTGATAAATCCTACCATTGAACCTTCCGCCAAAACGTCGGCTTCGGTGAGAACATATTCAATTCCACTCTTCATTTATAAGTGTACCAACTGCTCCGTAGAAAGCTAATTCAATGTGAAAGCTCCCTAACATTATCAACAGTTTGTCGAATATGGGGGTTTGGATGGCTTGTATGGAGTAGGCTTTTATTGCAACGGCCAAGTCGTAAGTAACAACTGCAAAATCCTGGCCAGTCTCCTTTGCAACGTTCATGGTCCGGATCATGGTCTCCCTCACTACATCATTGTTGGTTGGTGATTTCGATATCGGATCCATATAACAAATTCGCTGAAGGGGGAATTTATCCTGAATGTAATTGCTCATGAATCCAGCATGTAAAGGTGTACTGTCTTCCCTCGAACTCCAGAACCAATATAAGTCCAATAAATTTAACCGAATGTTGTAGCCGTCATCGCTTTCTAGTTGTGTACTGGATACATCGGTATCAACATGAGCTTCTGTGGTAAGACTAAGGAAAATGGCTTTGTGTATAGATTTCCCGAACGGGGGTATCTCGCGTTCATTTCCTACAAAACTGCGTCGGTGTCTAACCTCTCGAAACGCAACTATGGTAGTATTGGTATGTTGGTCACTTTAAATGACATTCTGGTACGTGTGGCCAACAGTCGCGCGTGCAATGTTCCTTTTCCATCTAAACTTTCTATGTTTGCGTCATTGTTATCCCAAACACAGGCTGTTGCTAAGTTTGGATCAAGGCAAATCCCATCTGGCGCATCATGTGTGTCACCTTCAACTGAAGACGCCAATTCAGTTTCAAGGCCCTTTACCTCACTGTAGCTTATGCAGTGTCCTGATCTGTTCAGAATTTGCATTACCAGCTTTGAACCTGTGAGGGATGCAATCCCGAGGCCCATAGCTGTGTGCTTCCATGGCTTTACGGTGCCGTTATAGTGACGTTAAAAATGACATCCGATGCCATTAAAGTGACTTTTCTGTCGATCGTTTCCCTACGTGTGCCACTAAAACTTTGGTGTCTCACCACCAAGAAGACTTCTGAAAAACAAGTAAACTTGTTCTGGTATTTCTGAAGAGCATTCTTTCAAGTTTTGGACAGTTGCAGGATTCGGATTCTTGATCTTTGGAAGTTGCATAATTAGCGATCGAAGGTAGAGAGCGGCACATCTTAACTTATTATCCTCTTCATGCCGTTTTGCATCCTTATGTAAACGAGACCTGGCATCCTTTTTTTGAAAGAGAAGAGCTGTGGATAAAGTTGCCTTTCCGTTGATCCGCTAATATTATTTTGATTTCTTCTTTAAAAAAATCTTTTACTTTCCTGATAAAATTTTGAGTTGTGTAGGTTCGAATATCTGCCCTATCTCCTCCACAACTATTATACTCCTCTTTGTACATGGCAAGTAAATCAGCCACTAATATACACCGTCGCCTTTCTATGATCTCAGTCTCGATAAATGAACAGAGGCCTTTAAATGCTTTCTTGTGGAATGAGAGAGATGATTTTTCTTCAGTAGGCTTAGATTTAGTGTCAGATTCTCTTAGGAACGCAAGGCGACATGACTTGTGGTATTCTGCTTCTTTGGCGATTAGGTCTACTTCACTCCGAATTATACTCTTGATTCGTTCATTTTTAGAGACACTCGCCCGTTCACAAAGTGATTCACAACCGGCAACCGTCGCTATTATTAGTCGAGGTTCTTCTTTCCTATTTTTCTTTTTGCGGTTTTTGCCACAGAAAATACAAGACCCTTTCAACATGCCCTGCCTATCGCACTTTGGAAAGACATTACTACACCGTGTCGTGATGCAAGTGATTTTTGCAGCTGGTTCATCGTTAAGTGAAGTGGGTTCTTTCGGACGTTTAACTGCTGTGTAGCACTTGTGACAAGAAGGATGATAGCTAAGAGTAGAACTATCATCACTTGCCAAAATGTTTCGTGTGATATCAAGTACTTGTCCGATTTTAAATTTTTACGCCAAGCAGCAGCATTTCTAATGGTTTTCCATGTTTTCACATTTACCTTTTGAAGCTGACTTTCCACTTCTGTTGACTCCTTACAAATGTAGCACTTTGATACGTCTTCGGCGTCAGTGTTCTGGACTATAAATAGAGTCTGATGCTGTGACATAACAATCAACTGTTTCTACGACCATTTGATACAAAGCTTAGCCTTACTGTGTGCTACAACAATTACGACAAACTAAACTAGTTGAAAAACACATCTTACTACCGCTAAAGCTGAGACAAGAAATCGATAACAAAAAATAGTGCAGTTATTATGTCATAATGGCGGATGACTACGGGCGGGAAATTGTCCGATGCAGATAAGTAAATCGTTTACATAGGGGAGCGTTTTTAGTAATTATGCAAGTTGACCTCCAAGCTGTTCTTGGTTCATGTTATGTTAGGGTATGTATGTGTGGGCTCGCGCTTTCTTTTGTCGTTTAACTGACCGGGGCGTTAGCTGAACTTGTTTAGGCTGGCTGCCTAACGGTCTCTCGCGAGCTGCGCAGCGGAAAGTCTATTCTCCACAGATCGCACACTAATAATTATAGTGACCACGATTTGTACTGTCTTAATCTCAAATTCGAAGTCCATAACTCTTGATTCACTTTAGTTGTATTCTGCGTCTCATTCAATACACGGTTTATTTGCGACTCAAGTTACTTATTACGTCATTCAGCATGACGCCAGTTGTATAGTCTAAGGTACGTTATACAGCATGACGCAAGTTATCTCAAGTACGTTATTGTAGGTTATCATATAAATTTCCAGAATATATAGGGAATCTACAAGGTGCGAAAAGTTTACGTGCCAGACGTTTCACATCTGCACGTTTGACTAACTGTGGGGAATTAGGTTGAAAAACTATGTTAACGATTTAAAACGCAAAAGTACAAAGGCCCGTACAAGGTGATAATTACGTAACGGGTAATAATATGTGAGAGTCGGAAAACTTCAAATGCAAAACTAAACGACGTAAAACACAAAATATTTAGGACATAAAATAAATTAAAACAAATATAGATTATACGAAATGCTACAACATCTCATTTTTTCCACATTTTGTTAAGTTTGAGAATATAAATAACGGTCTCGTTGAGCATTTCGGATGTTCAGTCGAAATAACAATCGAAGTCATGTGGTGAACGATCTCACGAAGTTTCGAGCATTTCACACGTTTATCCTGCAAAAACTAGAATAACCTGGTTGGGAGAATTAAGTACAAAGCTAGAATTGTGCAATCGTGCATAAAAATCTGGTGTCATGTATGTTAATGCGTGATAAATGTTAGGTGGAATATGTAGTAAAAGTGACATCTCATATTCAAGGTAGCAACGCCACAATTTGCATCACATGAGCCATATTTTTTATACTTTGCCAGCTAATAAACCAAGGCGTGTACGCCTGGTTACTCACTACCGAGTGAGCATGAAATAGATGCAGCGATGATCTCGCTATATGCGACGAAAGCGCAATTAATAAAAACGCAAAAACAAAAACCGAGCGACCTGTCATATGTAGGTTTTACGACTCGTAACGAATAAGGGAAATAATCTTGCGCGGATGTATTTCCATCAACAAACAAAAGAAAACTTTTAGTAAGCAGGACATAAGCCGTGTCTCGTCATTACTGTGCGGTGTTTGTAAAAGCCTGTTTTACACACGAAATATATTCGGTTCGGAACATCCGACACATTGACTGAGAGGCGATTAGACAATTAGACATCGCATTTACATGCGGCGCGATTACCATAGCTATACGGAAGTACGCTGGTATCGTTTAATAAACTGTGGCGTTGTGAAGCGGGTACGCTCACTTATTTACACAGCAAGAGCGCAAACGCGCGGGGCAGGGGCTATCTGACTTCGCAGGATAAGAAACAAAACTCGAGCCGCTGCTAAAACGAGTATATAATCGCATGAACTAGACGCATAATTTGCGTGAGGCGATTAAAAGAAAACTAACGCCTTGTCGGCGGAAACATTGAAAATCTGGCGCTACGAACAAAACAAACGTCGTTCGACGTGTAAATGCGCCTAATATACCGGATGGGTTGGCGCAGCATGGCATCATTGACTCAAGCTCATGTTAGCATAATCGTAAAAGCGTTACTGACCTTGTTTAAGATGGAATGCATGTAGCAGTTGTTGAAGGCGCGTTTGCTCTTCGCGTTTGTAAGAAGTCTGTAGAGTAAAACACCGATATTATGCATTCTTGCAATAGCCTAGTACCATTCAACCAAACCAGGGACACTAGTATTTGCAATCGTTGCAGACTAATAATTACATATAGTATATATAAAAAAAATATAACAAAACTTACAAAAAATAATCTAGAAGATACAAAAATAATAATACAACCCTTTCATATTTCATAAAGGGAACGTCGTCTTGCGTATTCTCTTGTTTCGTCGGCGGAAGCGATGCTTATCATCAACTTGATTTGAATAGAGTGCGTTGTCTTGTTAGTCACCAACTTCGTCCAGCGAAAAGGGGCGTTTCTTACTTGCTGCTTGAAGTTGCTTGGTTTTAAAATTGCTTCTTAGATAAATTGCGTTTGGCCACTCGTCGTTGCCAATGTACTTGAAACTTCTAGTTGAAGTTGACGTCGGGAATTGTTCGTTTTGATAAGGTGCGTGTCCATTATCACGTCGGGGTCACCAATGTGGGCTCGCGCTTTCTTTTGTCGTTTAACTGACCGGGGCGTTAGCTGAACTTGTTTAGGCTGGCTGCCTAACGGTCTCTCGCGAGCTGCGCAGCGGAAAGTCTATTCTCCACAGATCGCACACTAATAATTATAGTGACCACGATTTGTACTGTCTTAATCTCAAATTCGAAGTCCATAACTCTTGATTCACTTTAGTTGTATTCTGCGTCTCATTCAATACACGGTTTATTTGCGACTCAAGTTACTTATTACGTCATTCAGCATGACGCCAGTTGTATAGTCTAAGGTACGTTATACAGCATGACGCAAGTTATCTCAAGTACGTTATTGTAGGTTATCATATAAATTTCCAGAATATATAGGGAATCTACAAGGTGCGAAAAGTTTACGTGCCAGACGTTTCACATCTGCACGTTTGACTAACTGTGGGGAATTAGGTTGAAAAACTATGTTAACGATTTAAAACGCAAAAGTACAAAGGCCCGTACAAGGTGATAATTACGTAACGGGTAATAATATGTGAGAGTCGGAAAACTTCAAATGCAAAACTAAACGACGTAAAACACAAAATATTTAGGACATAAAATAAATTAAAACAAATATAGATTATACGAAATGCTACATATGCCAGGAACATTCCATCACTAAAAATGTCTGGCAGCGGAGATTTATGATGCTTTATATCCTGCTCAACATTTTTTATTTGGTTTCATCGGGTTCTACAACAACTTTGGGATAGGCTACTAGGTATGTGGGTCTGTCGGGCACACCCAACCACTAGAAATATCTTGCAATAGTTCATTTATTATACCCTGGGCTATGTCAGACATTTTTTAATATGTTTCGTGAGGTTACCTTTTGTGCTAATTTAGCTCAATTTTTGGAACATGGGACATTTGAGGGCGTCTGGCAGGAGAGTCCACCACTTAAATCGTCTGGCGTTGGCGATTTACGATACCGTAGACCATGGCGAACATTTTTCATTTAGTTTCATCGGGTTACCTCATGAGCTAATCTAGCTCAATTTTGGGGTCTAGTTATATGGGTCTGGCGGGCACTTCCCACCACTTGAAATGTCTGGCAATAGCCATTCATGATACCCTGGGATATGTCGAACATTTTCCAATATGTTTCGTGAGGTTACCTCATAAGCTAATCTAGCTCAATTTTTGGAACATGGGGCGTTTGAGGGCGTCTGGCAGGCACAGTCCACCACTTAAATCGTCTGGCATTGGCGATTTACGATACCGTAGATCATGACGAACATTTTTCATTTAGTTTCATCGGGTTACCTCATGAGCTAATCTAGCTCAATTTTGAGGTACTAGTTATGTGGGTCTGGTGGGCACTTCCCACCACTTGAAATGTCTGGCAATGGCCATTCATGATACCATGGGATATGCCGAACATTTTCCAATATGTTTCGTCGGGAAGTCAGACTAACATGTTAGAGTACTTAGTTAGCACATGCTGTTTGTCCATCGTACCAACATTGGAAAAACACCACATCACGACAAAGTGTAAACACGTCTATTCGGCCAATAAGTCTGGCGGTTAAGTGCGTCGTCTTTCAATCGAAAGGTTGTAGGTACGAAACTGGTCGCTAGCTAGTCGGTTGTGTCCTTGGGCAAGGAACTTAACGGACATTGCCTGAACCCAGCGGATTAATGAGTTCTACCAAATTCAAGGAACGTCTCTATCATATACAACACACTGCAATAGCTCCGGTAACCCGACGGTGGGCGCGAGGTGATCTGACGATTGCCCGTGTGTTAACCCCCTTGGTTTTCCCAACATGAATATCCTATCCTATGCTACGTCAGATCCGTCCGCGCATAGAGATTAATTTTAACTGGTTTTACGTCATCTACATTTCTTTAACAGCAGCACATGGGTCATCGGTGTCAAGTTTGAATGGGTATCTCATAGATCCAATAGTTTCTGCTTGCAGAAACATATAACATCAAAATTGTTTTACGAACAGTGGTTGACACTGTCTAGTTCAAACCAATTTGTTTCTATGTCTTTTTCATATTACCTTATACTTCTAATCTATTTAACTTTTTTAATGCACTAGACTTCAGACAATTTGTACACAAAAACTATTTTTTATTACAACGTTCTTTATTGAGGCCAATAGGCTGATCGGAGATATATAAACAAATTCCGGGCTGATCACCACACCATGCTGTTTTTGATTAAATCACCTTAAACACTTGCTTCCGATCACGATACATGCATTCGTTTGTCTTGTTTTACATTAGCCCTCTTTTCTTTGTCCACAATTCGCCTAGGAATAAAAATGGAAAGTTTCAGATAGGGCTACCTGGCCTCTGGCCATAGAGTGGAAAACAGCCGCTATCTAGTTGACGTGTGTCCTTGGTAAAGTACTTAGCATACGCTGCACGAAACCTAATGGAACAGGCGCGATTTACTACGTTTTTTAAAACACTTATAAACAATTGTTTTCTTGACATTTTTTAAGTGTATTAACTGGAAAACTATAAGCAAACTTGTTTTCTTACTGGACAACTATTTGTGTCGTAATTTACGACCCAGTGCAGCAAAGGCTATAATAGTAATTAAGTAACGAAACACCTGAAATGGTTAACAGTCTGATTATGTTAAAGGGCAATACTTACACAATTAGGTCTGTTGGTACTGTGTTAAAGATAGAATGGAAAACTGGTGGTTAAAGATGATTTGGGTCCACTGTGCTGCACTGCGATACATGCTATGTATTCTACCACAGACTGGCTATATTTTTCCTGATGAATTTTTCCAATCACCCGAAATTATGGCAGGTATGTGTATATGCTGAATAAATTATTGCTTTGAAATAAACTTTTTAAATACTATTTGTTACGATAGTTTATAAGACATATTAATAACTTGGTGAAAACCCCATTTTTATCATAAAGTGTAGCCTTAATTAAAAGTAAGAAAACAACTGACTGATCATTCCTGACCAACTTTGTGTAATGGTTATTGTAAAGTATTACTAGTATTTAAATTTCCCCTTCTAATCCATTTAAATATGTTACAGGTGACCTGTTGGACATAGCTTCATACAGAACATGGGAATGGGACAGCAGTAAGCCAGCAAGGAATATAGTTTTTCCTCTTGTATCATCCGGAATACCTTATATGGTGATGCGGTACTTGTCAGGCATATTTGGCTCGCAAAACATTATAACACCATACACATTGCTTCTTGGTCCAAGATTATGGATGACAACTTTAAGTTTTGTTGTTGACTATCTGATATACAGGCTTGCAGTTAAGTGCTATAATGGTAACACTGTAGTTGCAGATGTGGCTGTTAATTTATTTGCTACTTCCTATACATGCTGGGTTTTCTGTACAAGAACATTTTCTAATACTGCAGAACTTCTATTGCTTGCAATTCTTCTTAATCTGGTAGTTATACCAATTGGAAAAGAACACAATGTTAAAAATATATTTGATATGAATGCCAAGGCAACTTTAGTTGCTTTAACAACAATGGCTGCATTTTTTATAAGAACTTCATTCATTGCTTTTGCTCTGTTTCCAATTGGAATGTGGGTATTTCAAAATGTATCCTTCAGCAACAATCCAAGAGAAATGGTAGATACTTTTTTAAGGGTTTTCGCTCTCTACCCAGGGTTTGTAATTGCTGCTGTTGGCTTTGCTTTTTGTGATGGGATATATTTTAACCATAATAGCACACAGATGTTTCCGTTAAACAGTTTGTCTTTACATAATGTTAGTCGTTGGATCACAGAATTACCATGGACACCAATAAATATTCTGAAATACAATTTTAATGATTCACTGCTTGAACAACATGGAAAACATCCATACTACACACACACTGTACTTAATATACAATTAATGTTTGGGCCATTAGCAGTAATAATGTTGAAATCCATATATGATGCTCTGACCAAACAGCAAGTCAACAAGAGGATATTTTATTTACTTCTGGGTACATTGTGTAGCGGACTATTTTTCTTGTCTTGTATTCAGCATCAAGAGCCAAGATTTATATTGCCTATTTTGTTTCCGCTTGTTATTTTATGTGCAAATTCCTTCCTTCCAATTAATGAGCGGAAAATTCTGATTGCAGTGTGGCTTCTATTCAACACAATTGGTTTTATGTTTTTTGGGGTTGTTCATCAAGGTGGTGTTATACCAGCAATGGAATACATTCACTCCGTGGCTAGTGCACACCGTAATATGCCTAATGGCAATGGTGTGCAGTTTGTGTTTTATAAAACATACATGCCACCTTACCATCTCACTGCTTGGCCAGCGAACTCCTTTAACCAAGGGGTTCATCACGTTTCAAAGGCAAATAAAGTCTTAAATATATTGGATTTGGCTGGAAGCTCTCACCAAGATCTGAGAATGCATCTCCATGCAATAAATTCGCCATCATTTAATACTTATCTTGTGGTACCAAATACACTTCCATGTTCACAAATGGAACAACTCCGAAATGAATTTAAATTGGATAATGTATACAGTTATTTTCCTCATTTTAGTTCTGAAAATCTGCCATACTCTGAAGATAAATGTTCCACAGTAAACAAAGATTCAAATCCAATACTTGAAACTATGTCGTTAAAAATCTTTCAAGTTACCCCTAAAGTACCCATTTCACAAAGATATACACTGCCAAACAGTTCTCCTGTAAAAACAGATTCTATAGTAGAGTACACAATTTCCCAACCCAAAATAAACACTAGCAAATTGTGATTACATATATTTGAATTTTGTTGAAATCTTCAGTTATATTGTAATTTAATATCACGAATCACGTTTTTTTCTTGCTTACTACTTAGGGTATCCAAACCATTTAACAAATGTCTCTTAAAGCATTGACTTAAAATAATAGGACTTGTTTGCTTTTGTTAAGATTTTCTACATGTTGTACTGCAAATGTTATTTTTGTTTTTCATTGTATTCAAGCATCAAAAGGCGTACAAACCGCAAATTAATTGTTTTATTTATGTTTTTTAACGGAAAATAAATTCTATACAACATTTACCAGCTGTCCTACTTATAATTAATAAGAAGAGTTATTTTTAATACACTTTTAAAGGATCTTTATCAGATAAGGAAAGCATTACTTTAATTATACTGTTTTTACACATTTTTTCTAATTGCTCTTTCATAGTTAACAAATATCCTCTCTCGGTGTTGCTATGTTCACAAAGTACAACTGTAACGCCATTAGAGGCTGCATCCAGGACCTCATGATGAGACATCTCTCCAGTTAAGTAAACGTCAGCTTTAACACCTTGTAACACACTTGCACCAGAACCAGCACACAAAGCAACTGATTTGACCATTGATGTTACATCACATTTGTTACCAATAGCTAATCGCACATGTGGTATCGATAGATGTTTCTTAATCTTTTCCAATAGTTCAGAGAGTGTGATTGGTGTTCTTAAAATGCAGATTCTTCCCATACCAGTGCCAGATAAAGGTGGGTTAGTTAATTCAACTATTTTAACCTTAATTGCACAGTCTATTAAACTTCGGTCGGAGGTAAAATCTATTAGTTCCTGGAGGCTTGACTTTGAGCACCTACATCCATATTTTATTGTATTGTTATCCCTTTTTTGTTTTGTTGCATTAAATTTACTCTCTAATATATTGCCAGAACACTCATCCAATTTAACTTCAGATGTAAGAGTTACATGATATTTTTCATTAAGCTTGATATTTGAGTTTATAATTGGTTTGCATGATTGAAGTTTTCCAAGTCCAGTTACAAGCCAGTCATTTACACCACCAGCCACAGCATCGCAAGCTGTGTGAGGTGAATAAATTGCAATTCTATTCTCAATCGATTTAACAATAATTCTTTCCTTCCATGTTGACATTGTCAACCTCTTCAATGGTTTAAAAATTGGAGGGTGATATGAAATAATCATGTCCACGTTTGACTCAATACCTTCTTGTAACACAGCCTCCGTGAGATCGTTGGTGAGCATTACTTTGTTTACTGAATGGGGTGCAGATGGCTCTACCAGCAAACCAACATTATCCCAGGTTGCAGCATTATGCAGTGGTGATAGTTTACTTAAGTGTTGCAATATTTCTGTTAGATCCATAGCTTTGGCACTTATGGCTCTAATTGAATTTCGCCACAAGTTTCCACATTTACCAGCTACAATTTTGGCTCCATATATCATTAGGTCATAAATCTCAGTTCTCGGTATTAAACAATGATAGATACCTACAAAGAAAAAAAATCAAACTTGGTCATTATAACTAATGTATCTGAACCAATTAGCCCATACAGAAAAAATTAAACTTCAATATATGCTATACAAACAATGGCACCGAATTAAAAAAAAACGAAAATGCACAGGCTAATAAGGTGAAATTACTAATATGTACAATATTTATTAAATGTATCTAAATATGAAACAGTTAGAACATACCGTACTAAATTACTAATACTATTACAGTGTTAACGAAATCATGTTTCACAGTTTTGGTCACTAAGGACAGAACAAAGAAATCTCTATTCAAATTTTGTTTATTGTTATGCTGCACCAAATTCATTCATCCACTTTTCGTATTTTTCCAGATCCTGAGAGGAAACGGACTTTGATACTTTGCGCATCGCTTCAATAAAATCTTCTCCAGTAGTTGGAAGGTGGAGCTCAGATTGTGATAGATTTCGAATTTCTTCAGGTTTTAAGCCGGCAATTCGTCTACGCATTGCCATCAGTGAAGCATCTCGACATACATTTGTAATATCAGCTCCAGAATAGCCTTCCAACTTTTCTGCTATCATTGCTAGATTCACATCCTCTGCCAGTTCAACTTCCTTTAAATTGATCTTTAATAATGCCTCTCTGTCTTTGGATTCAGGCAATGGAATATAAATTCTCTTTTCAAGTCTTCTCTTTAATGCTTCATCAATATCCCATGGAAAGTTAGTAGCAGCCAATACCATAACCATCTTTGTAGCATCATCTCCACCTGTTGCTCCCTCTACTCCATCCATTTGAATTAATAGCTCTGCTTTTACCCGTCGGCTGGTTTCGTGCTCATCACCAGAACCACGTTTACTACCAATGGAATCAATTTCATCAATGAAGATTGTACTAGGAGAATAAAAACGAGCCATTTCAAACAAAAGGCGGACCAGTTTCTCTGATTCACCTCTGTATTTTGAGCTTAGTGTCGAGGAAGAAACATTAAAAAATGTAGTTTTGCACTCAGTTGCAACTGCTTTTGCAAGTAGAGTTTTACCAGTGCCAGGTGGACCAACCATGAGTACTCCCTTCCATGGCCTTCTTATTCCTTTAAAGAAGTCTGGCATTAATAAAGGTAGAATCACTGCTTCTTCAAGCAATTTTTTTGCTTCACCCAATCCAGCAATATCACACCAGTGAACATTAGGATTTCTTTGAACAATATCCCTTTCAAGTGATTCTACTAAATCTTTGTCATAGCCAGTTGGGTCAAAACGTTTTTCATCCTTATTTTCATTTGGCTGTTGTCTTTTGGGGGAATTAGATCGACCGACTTTCTTAACCTTATCCATTGGACGTTTTGGTTCAACTTGGCGTTGGTTACTTGCTCCTACATTATTTCTAACACCAGCCCGACGCTCAGAGGGTTGATTAGGACTAGGCCGAACATTTGCAACTCGTGGGGGATTACGTTTATTTAATGGAGCTCGGGGTTGTGGTTGTTCAGCTGGAGTGGGTGGTGGCCAGACATCTGGGTCACGTGTTGGCTCTTCAAATCCTCGACCTCGCTGTGGTGGTGCAGTGTAACTCCCTTCTATCTTAAAACTTGCCAGAGTAGTAGTGATATCTCTCACATATTCATATTCTTGTGACAATTCCTGCCTCACGCCTTGCCATAAGCTTCTGGTCTCACTGTCATGATTTAGTGTTTGCAAACGTTTTTGTATTTGTTGCAGAACACCTTGGTAATAAACAAGAGCAGTATCGTAGTTTCCAAGCAAGGCATACTCCCTTCCCATTTTAACATTTTCGCATATTTCATCTAAGCTGGTCATGATGATCTTATTATGCAGTAATCCAAGCCTATACAGTTTTAATCTCTATGTGATATGAATTAAGGGGAAGTTAAGTTTTTATTAGACGGAGGCAACTAAATCAGCTAAATAATTTTCATTAGTCCATGAAACCAAAGTTATTTTACCTTAAAATACGGAAAACGGAAACGAAAAGTTAACATCTTTTCCGAGGTGCCACCGTTCTAAATATATTTAGACGCTTTGTGCATATTGTAAATAACCATACATCAAATTAAAGTTATTTAAGGGCTATAACATATGCCAAGAATAAGTGCACAAAACTCTATAATTGCGTGAATATTAAAAATATTGATATTCGGTATTTATATTTTACATTTTTAAATCAAAAATTACCAGTCGAAAAAGTATGGTTTAATTAAAAAACGAGCAATTCTTAGAACTGTTGTACATCGTAAACGGGTTTAACCTTTTACTTCCGTTGTTCCGCGTTTTATATTTCTAGGGAAAAAACACTGGTGTCCATGAACGAACGATTAATTTAATATACATTCCCAGTGAATGTCCATTAAGCAGTAGACGTGTTATCTTAAAATATCAATAGTTATCACGACCTTTATCACACAAAATTTATTCAAAACTAGAGAGTGTCAACCACGTGATATCCACCACTATTTTTAAACCCCCTGTTAAGAGTACGCTATATTTTATCGAGTTCCCTGGCTATCCCATTACTCTTGGTATATCTTATACAAAATGTTTAATACTTGTTTCTGCAAACAGAAACTAATGGGTTCCCGAATTACCAATCCAAACTTGATATCTATATTTGCTACGGCCAGTTAGTCTGGCGGTTAAGTGCGTTGCCTTTTAACGAAAAAACAAAGCACGGACAAAACAACCTTTTTATATGTTTGATAAAAAACATCATCACAAAGTTTGGGGTGTTTTCGTTTGGGTGAGTAAGCGAACATGCCTAATTGCAGAAACATATAGAAATACCCCAAGTGTATAATGGATATATACTTAAACAATCAAAACTAACACAAATCGAAATAGATTTTAAAGATATAGCCTACCGTTTTTCTGAAGAATTAAAACAGATGAAATATTTCAAAAGAGGTTTAAATATTTCCGAAATAGAATTTGAAGAGATGTGAGAATCAATTTCCAACCTGAACCGTTTTCCAGTAAATATACAGAAACATAACCATGCTTAAATCAGTTTTTAACTTTATCTAAACACAACGTAACAGTAACGATATTTATTTTGTTGGACAACATCTCGATTTTAGTTTTTTTTTAGACATGTGATATTCATGTTTACCCCGTGTGATATTCATGTTTACCCCGTAATTTGGAAAACCGAGGGGGGTCAACATACGGGCAATCGTCAGTTTAGGTTACCTCGTGCCCACCATCGGGTTACCGGACCTATAATGCATTATGTTGTGTATGGTTTGGACGTTCTTTTAATTTGGTTGAACGCATCATTTCGCTGGGTTCAGGAAATGTATGTTAAAGTGCCGTGCCCAAGGATACAACCGACTAGCTAGTGACCAGTTTCGAACCCAACAAGGTAATCAGTCGGACTTAGACACTAGGAGCTGGACCATCGGTTTGAAATTAGATTTTTCATATAGTCTAAATCTTGACAAATAAATCTAACGACCCACCTAAAGAAAGTCTTAGATTATTTTAGAAACTAAAATTTAAAGTTAGAACCGAGAATTATTTGGGCAACAAATTAACTAACCGATATTTAATAATTACCTTTATTTCATTCAGGTTTGCTCGAGTCAATCAAAACTGCACAGTAAAACAAAATACTATGGTGGGTGTAAATCTTTGTACGTGATGCCGCTTCCAACCATCCCAGGATTGGGGATTTCGCGAGTTTCCCAATTGTTACACAGCAAAACACTCGGTAAATCGTAAGATCTTGGCGATTTTAGGTACTTAAGACTTTTTTTGCCCTTTGTGTTAAAAAAAGAAACTAAACGAACAAAAACCCATGCTTTCTTCTAAAATGGACCCTAACAAAAAATATATATCATCTACTAAAATGGACCCTAACAAAAATATATAGCATATCATGTACTCAAATTGACCCTAACAAAAATATATATTATCATCTTTTAAAATGGACCCTAACCGTGTTCAACCTTCGAAAAATGCTACAACCGTTGGCACCGAAGCAGTGTTGTATATGATATTCATGTTTATCCCCGCGAATGGGAAAACCAAGGGGGTTAACACACGGGCGATGGTCAGATCACCTCGCGACCATCGTCGGGTTACCAGAGATATTTCAGTGTGTTGTATATGATAGACACGTCCCTTTAATGTGGTAGAACCTATTAATCCGCTCGGTTCAGGCAATGTCCGTTAAGTGCCTTGCCCAAGGACACAACTGACTAGCTAGCAACCAGTTTCGCACCTGCAACCTTAACCGGCCGGACAATTAAATGTGTTCGGCTGGGTTTCATTACCGTTTGTTTTAATAACAAACCATTGTGCTAGGCGTGAATTAAATACAACTAACTTTTGGTCGTAAGCCTCAGTAAGGAACTTACATAGCGCTAACGTTGTTGGGAGTCCGCCCGAAAAGCTTGGTGGGTTAGTGCGTTGCCTTTTAGCCATGGGGTTGGAGGTTAGAAACCCGGGTTGGTTGTGTCCTTGGGCAAGGCAATAAAGATTTAAGAGTCCTACTAAATTGGAAGAAAAGCCTCCATTATACACAACACACTGTAACTGACGGTTAGCACGAGAACGCTCTATTGCATTTTCTAATTTACGGGGAAAACAAATATACCATATCGTATTTTTGGGCGGTTTGTTGGTGGCAGCGCATACATAATATATGATGGGATGTAAGAACTTAAATTTAATTGCACAAATGGTGCAATGGGTTGTTACAGCGTCCTTTGTGTTTTGCTCAGTATGAAAAACAGAATCCTGTATTTCTATATACACATAGAGAGAAATAAACCAACTAAAATTTAAATGATAAAGAGTTTATGGAAAACATTTACACAAGAATTTCCTCTTGTTTGAGCATACATGTAAAACGCAAATATTGTTTAAAGCAATTAATGAAATATGGTAGTTCTAAACAAAACAAAGTAAGTAGATATAGTAGTTAGTATGTACCAGTACTATTCCAAATAAAAAAACATATTTGTTTAAAAAAGAACACCTGTCCACATACCACGCTATAATGCAACTGTATGTTGGTATTCTAAAGTTTAGCCAAGCAATTAGTTTGAGTAATAAGGATACATTGCATTAAGAATGGAGATAATAGTGCAAATAACAATGTAAACCTTTTTAGCAGAATGTGACTTTTGTAACTAAACCTAAATTTATGCAACATAAATGTGCCTTCTCGGCCTGAACTAAGCATTTCACTGAAAAAAAATTGAAAAGTAATACATATGTCATAAGGGTTATGCGGATAAGTGATGGCCAACAACGAAAGGCAACAAATAGTATTGATCAGTTCACTACACCGATTTAATAGTTGTTAGCTTTTATATGTGACATCAATGGGAACTAAAAACTAATATTGCACAGTATACACAGTTGTATTTATGAATATATTTTATCTGCAGACATAAATGCTTGAAAATGGCCTATCACTTGTGCAACACTTTTCCTTACATCTGGTGAGGATGTAGGTATGCATTCAACTAACACAGGGTATATGTCTAAAACACAACACCAAAGCGATTTGTCTACTTTCTGTTTGGTGGATTTTAAGCTTTGTACAAGCGCATCTAAAGCTTTAAGAGCAAACATTACTTCATTAAGCTGCGACTCGGGAAATGGGAAATGGGTTTTAAGGCGGTCTGCACTGATATATTGGGTTAATGAAGTTCGGCATCGCTGCACAAGACTTGTTACTGTCATTTCATTTATTTCCGACAGCTTGTGCTCATTGGATTCATGGTCTCCACCATTAACAGAAGGAAGCATTGAGAACTGGAATAATGTACTAAAACATTGTTTGCTCAGTTCATCTCTTCTACGCTCCTTTCCTATTTGAATGTCAATGTCTCGGGTGGAAGCAGGTACCGATCCTTTGTTCAAGATGCTGATAATTTTTGACAAAAATTCCTTTGGAAATGTGGAACTATAAGGAAGAATCTCACTTCGGATGAGATCTATGATTAATACATCAAATGACTCAAGTTGTTTGTGGTTTTCCACCGAGAGTGATGCAGGAGGAAGGGAAGGTGGAAACAGGAAGTCTTCCATGCACCCAGATAACTCATCCCATAAGTTGTCAAATAAGGACAGCTGAGGATGTTGTCTTACAACAGGGAGGCCAGCTTGCAGAACTTTGATCAATGCATTAGCAGCCAGTTGCCATGTTGTAGTGTTTCTTGTATTGTATTTTTTCCTGATGAGGATTTTCTCAGTGCAGTTACAATAGAAGTTAAAATGGTATGACGAATCACTGCTTTGTGGCATGCGGTCATTTGAAAAATTTCAACAACCATTCTGATACAATATTCTGCAAACTGAATATGATTTATACAAACCCATTTATTTTTGTCAGGGGGTCCAATGTGGTTTTTTATATCGCCATAAGTTGGAGGATTTGATGCAAAATGAATAATAGAAATAAGGAAGTCAAATACAGCAGGATAAATTAAACTATCAGACTTGGAAGACACAGATTTTTGTACAATATCAATAGCATTTACAACTGCTTCCTGCAATGGTGTAAGCACATCATTTGAAGTGGGTAAAATGAAAGCAGTTGCGTCTGATCGGACAGGAACGGACACTGCGCCATAAAGGACTTGAGCTAACAGTTTAAAATCTCGAGTTGTAAATTTCTCCATGAATTGTTTATGCAATGTAGGAAAAAGGATAACCAGGGAAGTCAGATAAGCTTGGGATAAAATTTCATCTGGAGATCCTTGTCCTGGTGGCGGTTGTATGGTAGCTTTGATGCCAATGTTGCACCAGACTTTCCAAGCAAAGAGCCAAAGAGATATATTTTCAGTGGTGCCTTCATTTGATGTCGGGTTTAAAACCTCTTCAAAGCTACAAAGAGCAGCTCTAGACACTTCAGTGCTATTACTGGTGGCAGCTGCCTGCACATACTCCAGCACCTTTTTCCAAGCTAATTCATAGTCGTCCATTTCTAATAAAACTGATCGTTTAGTTTTGAACACCCGGGCAATTCCTGCCAATGTTAGAACACTGGTTTCCTGCCATTGTTTTTCTTCTGTGTCTCTAGAGTGATGCATTAAAATATTTGTCTCATGTGAATCATCCCGGTCTCTGGATGCATTTACAGAGGCTTTCTGCACCTCATCCATTAAAGGAAATAGAACAATCCAAATGACTTCATGCCAGGTTTCCTTAGACATGGTGGACCAATGTGCAGAGATTGTTGAAAACAAAGTTTGTCCTGCACTTTTTCTCACTGCTGGCCTAGTGTCAATGCACAACTTGCCCATTTTACAAAAGAGGTCCATCCAAAGAACAGCTGTAGGTGGTACATTTTTGTACTTTGTGTGCATACCACTTTCCCTTAACTCTATTAATCCCGGCCTTAATTTCTCATGGTTTTGCTGCATGTAGTCAGACATACTCCATAATAAGCCAATCGCTGTCAAACTTATGTTAAAATCTTGTTTCTGAGTTGCAAACAACGCGACCACATCTATGCACTCAGAAATTGAACTTGTGGGCAATGAATGCAGATAATCAGATATCACAAGCTGAAGACTTTTAAATCCGAGGCGAACTAATGACTCTGTTGTTTCCTCCGTAGCAGATCCAATAATATCAAAAATATCCAGCCAACCAGTACTTAAAGAATCACCACAGCTATGTAGAATGTGTAAAATCGCATCTAATTGCTTTTGTCGGGTGTCTGGGAAAGAAAATGAACACATTTCTTTAAGGGGTAACAAAAACATGTGTAACATTCTTGGATTATCATTCAATTGATCACCGCGGTAATGTTTTAAAGCAGCTTTTACGAGTGATGTGACGCCTTCCGCTCCCCATTCTCTTAACATAGGGTTTGGATGCTGACAGACTTCCAATAAATGTCCGGTCACTGGTCTCCACAGAACTTCTATTCTATTCATGTTAACTAGCCCGGTTTCAAGTAACTTAGCTACAGCAAATAAACTTGGTTCTTTTATGCTGCTGTTGTATGCAGTGTCCATTGCTTCAATTGACAATGAACAAAGAGCATTTATTAAATGGTGTAATGCAACATCATCTAAGTTCTGGGATGCTTCAAACAGCTGGGTTAGCATATTTGACAATACTGGAAGATCAGTTAAGACTGCAGTAGTCAGGATAGTGTTTACTGTGTTGCTGCCACTATCTCCACTAGGTCTTGCATTGGGCTTCAGTTGACCACCACCTGTAGGCTTTAAACCCAATATCCAGACCAGGTGTTGAAGTGTGGTTAAAATCAACTGCCATGCAGTGTTCATATGTGACCCATGTGTGTGTGCAAGAGTAATAATGGTTCTCATGCATTGGACATTTTTTGCTGTCAGAGATACTGAACTTAAAGCAGAAGGTTGCAAACTATTATTGTTGGGAAATGACTGACCAACTGCAACTACATTCTGCTGGTCACTGATGTCGCTGTGGAAAATCTTATGCGGAAGTCTTGGCATTGATGCAACAAGGACAGGTACAATGTAATGCAGTGGAAGAGATGCTTTGCACAAAACAATAATAAACGCATCTCTTGCTGAACTTAACTTTAATTGTCCGCAAACCCCAGCAAAGGACTCAATGCATTTTAATATACTGTCTGTGCAGGATTCATCATTGCTGGCATCTAAAAGCAGGGACAGAATTGAAAGCACAACTGACCATGAGGAATTAACCATTTTCTGAAGAACAGCAGTTACATCCGATTTATCCCTTTTTTCACTTTCATTTGCAAGGTCATTATCTATTAGTGCTGATAGGCCACGTATCAAATCCAACATTGATGTATATGCCATGGTCAAAATATATCCATCTGGTATTGGTGGTGGATCCATTTTATCTAGCATTTCCATAAACATGTATTTTAGAGAGTTTGATGGTCCAACTGGCAATGATATAAGCGGGACTGCTACACCATGGTAGTCGAAATGATGTTGTGATGTAAATGTGGATGGTGAACTTGTATCAAGCAAGGAGCTGGAAGATCCACTGTTGGCTTGTGCT
This sequence comes from Ciona savignyi, assembly GCA_000149265.1. Lineage (NCBI taxonomy): Eukaryota > Metazoa > Chordata > Ascidiacea > Phlebobranchia > Cionidae > Ciona > Ciona savignyi. The sequence goes on from CH003293.1 coordinate 214,554, forward strand.
TGAATAAACAAGTTTTGTATAAACGTTCCTAAGGATGAAACAAGGTTATGAAATATCTTCGTGCTGTGAGCTTGCATGTCATAGGCAACACAGAATGATTTCAAAAGTCTTGGCTGGGCACAAAGTTGACTGATAACCTCAATGGCGAGTGCTCGTTGCCAAAACGGTTTGTCAGTGTCCAAAAACTTTATAAGCAATGACAAAAATATTTCGCTTTCGGTAATAAGAGAACTGTAGTACTTTTTCAACAGAACTGAAACGACTCTGAGCAGCCGCATAGAAATGGGAAAGTAAGGTTTTTCCTTTTGGGAAGTTTGCAAAGAACCGGATGGTGGTGGTGGCGCTCCTTGACGGTGTTTTATATTTGGTGAAAACAACCTAATGACCAGTGCACATACTCGATCTTTCAGCAGAAACTTAAACTCAGCATGCTTCTTGAAAATAGTCTCATATTCAGTTAAAACACTTTCCAGAAGTTCCAGACCAAAAGTTCTTGTCATTTCTGTGATGCCTACTATCCAACGGGGACTATCTGCATTCACGAGCTGACACAAATCTTGGAACAGATGATAAGCATCCTTTACTGTTGGTGTTAGGTCGACAGGAGCATCAAATTTATTGGAGCCAGATTTCGGCAAGTACTCTTCTCCTGACCAATCAGAAACTAATTTTTCTTCGTCTTCTTCCACAACTCGGTCAAACACAAGCGACACAACTTGCCGTATGGTCGCCTCCGCCGTATTATTTGTCACTTCATTTTTGGTGAAATGCAATCTAAAACATAGTACAATTGCTCGTGCCAGAGGCTGGCCTTTAAGTCCACAATACTTTGACGTAACAAGAACAATTATAGTTTGAAGCAATCGAAGTTGCAGTTCTTCAAGTCCCTGCTCATAAACAAGCCACAGCATGTTCACTACACTGAAGGCATTTTTCTCATCCATGATTTCATGGGTGACAATTCTTTGAATTGCAGTAAGACACAACTGCATAACCTGTAAACTGCGGGTATCACATCCCATGATGAACGGCTGCATGATGTCATTACAAGATTCGCGTAGTAATGCAACAATTTTAGGCGATGTCATGTGACTTGACGATAAAGGAATAGCTGTACGAATTTTCATCACAGCAGATTCTGCAGCTTCTTTCACAGGGGGGTACCGCCGTTTGGTTTCACTGGATAGAAGTCGTAAATCTGCTTGCAAATCTTCAATCAACCTTTTTTCCCTTGATGTGGCCATTTCTTTTCAGTTCCTGAATATAATTAATAGTTTAGTAACAGAAATTGTAATGAACCACATTATGTAGGCCATTGTGCATCAGTTAACTGGTTAAAATGATTTGTTATAAGTTAACCACTAACAAAATTCAAGAATGGTTAACCTATTTTATGTAAACCAGTTTTCAGTAAACCATAATTTTGAGCGGACAAAACAATTGCCAAGAAACGGTCAGCCATTTAACTGATTTTTTTGTGATCAGTTAACCATTACCAAAATCTAAGCTGTTGATATCAGTACTTACATTATAAACGACTGAACTTAGGTATAATCTATTCATTTTTTACATGCATTAATAATTTTGAATTTTCTTACTAATATTTATAATGTTGATTTTTCTTACTAATATATATAATGTATTCATTTGGTAAATGTGACGGGAATTTTAACGAATAAGAGGGATGTAGATAATTATAAGAAAACTAATATTTTTGTTTTGTTTTTACTTGCTTTAATAATTTTGATTTTTCTTGTTGAAGGTGGTTATTTGCAATGATCCTTCAGGTTACAAAAAAAACTTTATTTCTTACACTTATATATCTTAAACTATTTTAGTAAATAAGGCAACTGGACACTTAAACCAATTTAAATCAACAGAAAATTTAACAAAAAAAATTTGTGCCTTAAACCAATTAAATCGCTTTTCAAGAAATCCCAAGAAACTGAACTCAAACCAGTAATAATTCGGTTTTAATGCTTAATTTTAAAAGTACAGCCGTTTTTAGTACTGTATGTGCTGATATTCTTCGCTATCAGATATTTTTAAACTTGATTACAAATTTACTCCAAATTATTAAGAATGCAGTAGAAATATAAAATTAACTGAAACAATAAATACCGGTACTGTATTGCTCGCCAATAGGTCGCACTATTAGTTTTGTGTTAAAAAAGTTTTATTTAGAGTTGACTCGCATATAAGTTGCACTAATAACCTTTTTTTTGTGGGGCTTAATATAATCAAAATATGCTTATCGACACCTGTGAGCGATAATAAGTGCATGTACGCAAGCGCAGACCATACGATTTTCATGAATAACTTGCAATAGCCGAAAACTTTCAATTTTGTTCCAATTTGGTGGCGATTTGCACTTATGTCAAGCGGATTGGTCGCACCTATATTATTTGAAAAAATATAAGGAAAAAAGTTGCGATCCATAGGCAAGTATATACGGTAGGCTATTAAACTAAAATAACCAAGTTCATTTTGGAAAATAAAAAAAGATGTGCCTGAGTTGACCCATACCCATCTTAATGTTTTCAGTAAATTTCTTAAAGTGCAACTAATGATCATCTTTAACACCTCATTTTAAAACAAATTATTGGGTCGATGAAAGTGGATCTTTTGCTGTTAGCTCATATGCTGTTGATGTGTATTGGCGAATTTGGGGTAAATCACCATGGGGGAATTATAATTCAGTACATTTAGTAAAATTGTAAAATAATAAATATTCCATCGCAATTTAGTTATCATTTGTTCATCTGTGTGTCTATGTGGAATGTGGTCCAGCTGGTTAGATTATTTGGAGACACTAGATCATTTTCTAAAATACGGTCAAAACCAACTGTTAGCTGTGTTAACACAGCCACATGCTGCTTACACAAAATAGATGCCAAGCTTGTATGGATAGCTTGGGGAACTTTTGGTTTTTGCTTGAAACAATTTATATACACCATGTATTATGTGTAATTTTAAATAGTTAATCTGGGATATGGACATTTCTGCTTGCACAAACTTATAGCATACCATAAATATTGTTTTTACAAATAGTGGTGGCTAAACATGATTGACACTCTCTAGGTTTTATTGTACTTTTAGAGTAACAGTCTACATAATACAAAAACAAACACAATGATATATCAGCTAACCTGTTCTGTAAAGCACAGTTAGAGTGTGTACCAATTTACAGGTATCGTTTTACTGTTGGTATAGAACCAACCATCATTCGTTGTTCCAGTTGAATGTACCAAACTGAAAAATTGATGAATAAAATGTTAAAGTCACTTTCAATCATTCTGTGTTGGACTAACAATCAGATTGAAACAGACAGCGTTACTAATATGATATCAGTTTTGGTATATTTTACCGATGCATTATTATATTGAGGTACCAGTATAACATTTCCAGCTTCGGTTTTCCTTGGAGTACTGTTTAGGTTAGCATCCTATTTTTTTGGGTTATTGATGATAAAGCGGATTATAAATGTTTATTGTTGTTCTGCTTCATTTATTTGGATGTATATGTTATTTCTAACTTGCCCAGTGGGGAAATTTACTTTTCACAAATATTGCATTTTAACTTAAATTGTGGGTCAGGTGAGTCACAGTTAGAGTTAGGTAACTTTTTCTCCATGGTCATAAATTCACTGAGTTTGTAAAATGTCCTTGAAGTACTAGCACTTAGTACAACATATTGGTTAGAGTCAGTATTCAACCAAGATGACAGTATGGCAGATTTTTAAAGGGAAACCAGAAGTGCAACTAGCTGAGTAAAATATTGGCTATAGATTTTTGCTGAAAAAGTAGATAAAAGTGATATTGAATAAGTTATGCGAAAAAATCAAGCCTATAAAAGAATGGAGAAATATTGCACCTTAAAATAACAATTGCGGTGTTGGGGCTGGGTTAAAATTAGTTTTTCTCTGTTTGTGTTGCATCAAAATTAAGAGCAATTGATGGCTTTAGTTTTATATTTTAAAGTATTACTACAATAGTGATACATCTATCTTTGAAAGTTTTTAACAATCATACCGATATAAATAAAGAACTAGTACATACAAGTAATTACCTTGTTTATTATTGGATTACTTGCTTTAAAGACTCGGCGATGGGCAAGTCTAAAAGAATATTTCCTTTCGTGGTTCTTGGTTGCAGTATTTTAACGTAATAATAATAATAAACTAATTTTTACATTACAGCCTATACAGTTCTAAATAATTTTTATTTTTAGATTGTACTGTAATATACAAACTAGAGATTTGCTGTATAAATTTCTGCATAGACCAAACTACGTGTGTACGGTATAGATCAGGCATGGGCAATTTATGCCCACGGGCCAGCCGTGAACGAAATTTGATCGACCGGCAGACTGTATCTAACCATACCTTGTAATTAAGATACTGAATACTATTCATGTTTTAATCCGGCCCAACAGGAACTTCATTTTTTACATCTTGCCCGCCGACCCTAAGTATAGCTAGAACCTCGATGGCTTGTAATACGTTTCGCCAATAAACTGGCAACGGCAAGAGTTGTAATGCATGAAACATGACAAGTGTCACTTAAATTTTTATTACCTTACAATGCTTTTAATGGAAAAAAAACAGCAGCATATTATTTTCTTTATAGCACAAATCGCTTACAATATATCGCCAATTGGTATTTGAATTTTACATGTATTTATTCCAATGCCAAACTAAACGAGAGTGACCATGCGCATGCAAAATTGACGTGTGCCATTGTTGAATCCAAATCAGTGAGCTAACTACTCAGATTACAACAGTGAAAGAAAATAAATAACTCTCCAATTTATAAAGCCACCATATAAACTTCGAAATGAAAATCCAAAGAATATGCACAAAATCCGGACAGAAGAATAATATAATCAAATAAGCTGGTTTCTGACAATAGATTTTGTTACCACGATATAAAGTATCATACATGGCCAGGAAATTTACAGCCTACCTAACAGCATAATAATGGCAGTGGATATGCATTGTATAACAATAACAAGATAACCAACAAATTGGTTACTGGGGTATGATTTGTACAAAACACGAAAGTAATAACTACACTGCAGTTTCAGTTTTCACTCGTTTTCTAAATGAAGCAGTCCGTCCAAAAGCTACAGTGGCTGCTTTTATCACTCTCGTTTTTCTCCTCCGAACAGGAGGAGTTGGGACCGCCGGGAACTCAGCCATGTCTGCTGCCGTTGGAGGGCGGGCAAGAGTCATCGTGCTGACCGAAGGTTTCATCAATGGAACGAAGTCTTTGGATTCATTGAACTGCAGCACCAAAAGATGAACAACACGCCAAACAGTGCCCGAAAACAAAAGTGATTTTAGTTAGTGGTGAAATGGAAACTTAAAAACGTGGTATTTGTTTTTGCTTAGTTATGAAACGTATTGAAATGTGGTTATTGCACTATTAGAGGTGAACTTAGAAAACCAAAGAAATAATATTTTGTTTCAAAACTATGAACAAAAATTTGATTTGGACTTTTTTAATTTAAACTTTCTTTTTAAAGCAGATACACTGTTTGATGATGGGGATTCAAAGCTACTGTCAAAAATATCAAATTTTCCCCTTGCATGATTTTGTTCGGAGTCGTTGCCGTCATGCACCTGTAAACTGGATGTGCTTCCCAGCCTATTTCCACGCCGATCCCGCTGTGGAGTGCACAGACTGGCGACACTCATGCTGGGAGTGAGGCCGGTGCCATCGCTCATTTCATCATCATCTACAGTGTCCCGTGATGTGGTGCTATCTGCTCGACTTAAACCAATCGGAGGTCGTTGTTGCGACGGGCTGAGCATGTTGCCGACAGCTCGCTGAACAACACGTCGAGGCGTACGGCTGAACGAAAATGCCCTGGTCAGTTTGCGGCTCGACTTTTTAGCAGCTCTGAAAAATAAGTAAAATGTTAGTATTTCTACAGAAATGAAGATTTAACAGAAAATAAAAGAAAGAAATGATTTTATTCGATTTTGAATTTTTTTATGAGAGTGATTCAGAGTAGAAAACAAACGTTCAAAATATCAACAGGATTTAAATCAATCACTATTGCAAAGAAATTCTTAAAACACCAGAAGTGTTCAAGTTACCTGACTGCCCGGCCTAAAGTTGAGCCAAGATCCACTGTGCAAACATCAAGTTCATGGGAGTTGACAGAACAAATAAAATTGTCATCTATTGCCTTACACATGGTGTTTGCTCGATGTTTGGATAGCAAGCGCAGCAAACGGCTTTTTCCTACATTTGCTGCATCATTCTCTTTGTCGTTGCTATTCGATTCATCCTGCTTGGCGGAAAACAAAAAGATTCAGACCAAATCCATTACCAGCACAATATATTCACATTTGCATATTTTTAGTATGAATTATTAAATAGGCATGGAAGCAGAAATAACTGGGTGATAAACCTACAAGAATATAAACCAGAAGAAAACCTGGTTATCTACAGCATAACCATGGGGCTCAGGCAAATGGTTAACTAAGTACAATAAAATACATGAAAGAGATACTTTAAACAATACATAACAGCGCAAGGAGTAAGGAAGAAAAGTATTAACAAAATATTTCAAGGTCCATTACAGCTTCATCAGTCAAATAGTTAAGCAATATTAGTCTTGCTAGTTGTATATTGCAACAACATCAACCATTGCTTTCTGTCTAAGGCTGTTCATTGTTTATGGTTCACCAGTGTGCAATATGTGGAGCTGTGTTGCATCTTGCATGGTGGTTAAGTATAATACATGCTGTTACCTCTTTCGACTGATTGGTGCTATCCTGAGAGCATGACATCACTTTGAAAGTATACAACCAGTCTTGTGTGTCTGTCGGCGTGCGGCAGAACAGAGAAATTGCATTTTGACAATCTATATCAATTTATATTACTGTTTGATTTAAGCAATTGGATTGATAACAAAAAGTTAAATAAAGCGATAACAATTTTATAAGAGGGTTTTTGAATTCGTTACTCTTAAGAGATTCGAATCCCTTGAAACCAAAATTTTACTTTGACCATTAATTCTTAGCAATATTGTAAGTTGCAACAAATTGGATTGGGAATGAAATATGTTTAATCCAAGCATACTACCTTCAGAATCGTTTATGTTGACTACTTTTTTGATATGTGAAAGTGACATAAGTTTGATGTGTTTTAAACATCGGATCGCAGATGGTGGACGAGCATGAACGTTTGGGCTCTTCATACTCTGGCTCTTCATCCCACGCCGACGCTTTGCAACCTGCCATGAATTGCTGTGTAAGATCCAAACACATTAAGTCACTGCGTACTTGTTACTTGTGTGATCACTTACAAGACAAATAAGAAATGTTTATGTTGACAAACTAAAAAATGGAAATTATTCTAAATCCAACGTCATGGTTAAAATACTGGACATCATTAAACCAGATAACGATTCGAAATATAATAGGCCTACAGTTCAAAACAACAAAATACAATAATTTCTAATAGCCTAAGGAAATACAAGCGATTTAGGCATGCGTTCCTTATATTTATCTTATTAAAATTTCTGAATTGTCAAGTCAGCAAAAATGGGTGCATGGATCAAAGCGACACAGTCTCTCAGAGATTTGATTGACAGCTAGGTGCTAGCATAAGCTTTAAAACGTTTCTTTATAGTAATGCGGGTAGCAAATTAGGTGGTGGACAAAGTAAGTGTAGGCCAACTCGTACAAAATACACAAGTAAGCGAACTCACACATTTGCATCAAGTGACAACAGGTAATAAAATAGTAAAACTGACATTGCTGCTGTTATGAACAGATGTATTTGTGGACTATTGTTACAATCTGATTTATGGCAATGTAGAGTAATAAAAATAAAGTATTATTTAAAAAGTTGTGTACTGATTAACTATTAACAGTTTATAAATACAAGGGCAGGTCAAATGACTGTGATGATTTGAGCATTGACCTTCAGTTGTATATCGTGGAAGCTTAGGAAATGCATCAACCAGCCCACTTACTTCAATACAGTCCGAGAAGACAAAGAGACTTATGTGATCTCCTTTATTACACAGGTTGTCATCCACAACTATCATCTCGGCTCTTGCAACAAATTGCCTGAAACAAAAAATTCAAAAATATTCAAGTTTGTATTTATCAGCAAAAATATCAGAGCAATAACCGTCCTAGACGAAAAGGTGTATTGGCCTTAAAAGACAATTTTTATTTTCATGTATATATATATCGGAAAATGCATCGATTAAGCTGCTGAATGTTTTTAACGAATACTTGCACTCATGTATTTCCTTAAGGTTTCTTAAACATTTCTATAAGTATAAGGACTATTATCGAATATTACATGTATAAAGGGGGCACCTGTGTGATGAAACTATGGTTGGAGGACATCCTTCCACTTCGTATACAATGTCAAATATCTGTTTCTGTGATTCAGTTTTTCGTTTATCTTCATTGATGTACGTCATTACTTTCTTAAGCGCGTCAATCGACGATTGTATGTTGGATATATCCGGGTGGTCGCTGTTCTCCCTTTCGGTGTGCTTCTTAATATCTGTGCTCACAAAGCGTTAATACATGGTGCTATGTTGAAAGGTAGTCACTTGGTTTGTGATAAAATTTTAACCAAGTAGTCTCAGTTTTTTTTTTGCACTATGCTTATAGTGAGAAGTAGCATTCAACAGTAATTATAAGCAAAACTGCCCAAAACCAAAAACAAAAAAGGAATAAGACATGATGACCAAGGGTTATGCTGTATTTTTATCCAGACAGTGTATTCCTTTGAAACTGTTATATATATTTATCCACCCTGTAGGCTTCGTATTTAACTAACATTTATACTTTAAATGTACTTGGTCACAAAGATAAGCCAATAAGCATTATCTCCATATATTAGAAGACAATTAACTAAAATAATTTGCCATTCAATATGATGTGCAATATCCATGTGTCAGCAAGTTTGGCTCTACACCAACCTTGTAAAAGCAAAATGATCCTCGGCACACGTTGTACTGGATTGATCAGGAGTTCGGCGAGCGTTTGCCTCCCACACTCCCGCTTGGCGTGATTGATTTTAAGGAATGCATGAAATCTGGATGATCGCGACTCGCACCGAGTAATCGTCTCCACGCTCGATTCAAAGAAATTAACAAACGGAGGATAGCACCGTCCAATTTCCTCAGCCTACAAACATTTCCTGGTTAGCATTTAATTAACAAACTGTTATTGAGTATTAGACTAGTATTGTGCACTTTGAACTGAGATTTAAACTATTTGATTGTTCGTGGCCAGCAGTTGAGATTTAATATGGTTAGATTTATCACTGGCAACTTAGACGAGTTGAAAGAAGTAACACCTTCAAATGTAGTATAGCTCTTGTGCAGATACAGGATTGAGACTAACATTTCATCTTATTTGTGCTGCTAGTAAGTGAGAAAAGACAGAAATTCACATCCGACATTGGTGATAAAATCATAAATAAAATTATAAATACCCAATCTATTTTGACAGCGCGTGGAAATACAGTTAAAAGAATAAGACTTAATATTATGCATTAATAAAGTATATTTAGTCAACTGGTATCTGTTTACTTGATGTTAAGTGTAAGTGCTTTTCAGTATTTTATAATATTAAATTTTACATGAGAATAATAGAAAAAGCCGATTTCAAAGGATAGAGAGTATGTTTGTTAATACCAATCTTACAGCTTTGCTGGATTTGCTATTTAATATCTTGTTGAATCTTGCATAACTGCCTGGCTTATTACCAATTGTCATAAAATATGGTTATTAGATGAGCTATTGTTGTAAATTAACATCATAGTATAAAACGGAAAGAATTAAGAAACATGATTTCTGTCACAACAACCTCGGTCATATTTAACAAAAGTAATTAAAATATTGTTTGATATGTGGAAGGTGAAAGGGTTGGAATATTTGGTCTCAAATAGTTTGTAATCGGTGCAACAGCAACACATGCTTAAATTTTTTTAATGCAATGTGAGAGGCCAATTATCTGCTAGGATCAGATATAAATGGACTTTGCTATTTTAAATCTTAAACCTTCTATTTCATTCAGTATTTTAGTAATAGTACTGATATTCTATTGTAATCAGTTACATTTTCTGCAATTTGCAGTTTTCCTTCCTTTTATTGTTTTATACACATGTGTAAACAGGACAAGGTAATTTAGTATGTTAAGGAACTGACAGGACATGTGATCTGAAATCTTAATATAAAGCTCACCAGTGCTAAGCATACAACACAACTTATTTAGACCACACCGGGCACACTCTTACATATTTTAGCACAATTTGGCCGATACAGGTGGTATCATTCCATTGTTGCATGACATTCTGCAGGTCTTTGCTCATATTTTGATGCACAAGTTCGATTTCAGGTAGAGATCCAAATATCGCTTTCACATCCTCACTAGCCAATATTGGTCCACCAGCTTGATTGGGAGCATCCAACGGTTTCTTGAATAACTTTAGAAAAATAGAATCGTCCATCAGAAATGTGTTATGATTGGTACCGTTCCATACTTACATTCAAAATGGTATGCAGAATTCCAACATAGTTTTTTTCCGTTTGTAGAAGCTCCATAGCTACTTGATACCTAGCGGTAACTATTGCAGCTGGACTGGATGTTTGTTCTGTAAAATAAAAAAAAGTCTTTTCAACTCTTTTCCATCGTAGTTATTTTTAAACTAAAAAGATTCTAAACGACAAGTAATAACTCTGACCAGGCAAAAATGTTGCACAAGGTCTTTATTTAACTACCTTCGTCTATAATATCCTCCTCCTCCTCAATTGGCTCAAAACTGGTATTGACAGTTTGGTTTTCTTCATTTAATGAAAATTCTGGATTGTTTTCACCTGACCTCGAATGACCTGTTGTGAACAAGCTGAGTCTACGAACTACACCTGAAGCGCTGACTTGCAAAGTGTCAACAGAAAGTGATAAACGTTTCCGACGCTTAAATGATCTTGTTCCAGACTTTTTACATGGCGGTGGTGTGGCCAAAGGAGTTTTAAAATCACTTACTTCTGCAAATAACGAACAGACTAGTTGTAAAATGAAAGTAAAAAACATTTTTCTTGTGAACTTTGATACCTGTTTGAGATACAGTTGCTTTGAGATCCTCACCCTTTCTCTTTGTTGCTAACTTGCTTTGAGATTTTACATTGCAATTGTATGGCTTCATTTCATGGACTTTTAAATTACCTAATGATCTATTCTTCTCTGTATCATCTTTGCGCTGCTGTAATCTTTTTTCTAACCTAACCACTGAACTTATTTCCACATTCATGGGAGGTGTGTTTCGGGAATTTCTACATATTTTGCGTCTCACTGTTGAAATGTGTTTTGGAGCTTGTGCATGATTAACTCGATGAAGAATTGATGAAATATTTGTCCCTCGATTCTCTGCACCTGGAGTGGATTTAACCTTCACTAAAACATTTTTCTCAAAGCTCAAAAAAGCGGAAATGCAGAATACAAAGTTGAGGATCAGTAAATCTATTCAAAAACACTAAGCAATATTAAGAATGGAAATAGGTCAAAAATCCAGGTGTTCAATGCATGTTAAAAATATTTTGGAATATTACTTAAATTTTCCATGCAATTTTCACTGAAGAGGTGGCAACAGAGCTACACCATCATTTACGTTCGATCGAGTTTTTTTTTTTTTTTTTGGTGGTTAACCAAAAAAAAGGAAAATTGTGCACTTAGTGCGAGTTGGTGGTCTTAGACCGATCCCCTTGTGCAATGTGGAAATTAATCCACTGAGGGAGGTTTCCCTAGTATGTGGTTGCTGGCAGAGACACCCTTCTCAGGCATCTCTCCACAGCAGGGAGGGGGTTCTATTGCTTAAGGTAACCCGAAAACCTATATTCACGCCCTATAGTGGTGAGACTGGAGACAGCGCTGGCTAACCGCACTACTACAGAGTAATGCGATTCTCGCAGCTCAGACCTAGCCTTTCGAGTTCACATGTTACCGAAGTAACGTAACCCTAGGGCCGGTAGAGGTGAATTTAGGTCCCGTTCATACCTAATGAATAAAGCAAGAAAAATATTCTTGCCTTATTCAAATAGAATCTACCACCAAAATAGTAACAAAGCTGCTAACTTTTGATGTCATACCTCTTTTAAAGACATTATCTGGAGTTTGTGGAGACAACACACTGGTTGTTGTGCTGCATGACATGTCCAACATTGAATCTGGGATGCACGCTGATGTATCAGTTGACTGACGTTTACGTGGAGGCAGTTGCCTTGAGTTTTCCCCATTAGTTTCCTGCATAACCAGTATTAATTATCCATTATAAAATTCGGGTTGGACTCAATTGTCTTAAAAATTGAACATAAATTTAAAAGAACAAAATAGACAAATGTATTTTGGCTTAGTGCTGTATACCTGTGCTAGTTTTGCAAGTGTTTCTTCGCGAAGTCTGGATCGCTTTCGAGAAAAAGAAGTTTTTCCTGCAGAGGCTCTTGTTGAGCGCATAGATAAGCCACTGGTGGAACCTCTCCACTTCGGAGTGCCTTTATTAAAAATCCCGGTTCGTGTCAATCACTGATCTTTAACTTTAACAGAAGAGTAAAAGACTTACCCAACAGAGAAGAAGTGGTTGAGCTTCGAGTCATTCTTGCAGGATACTCAACTCGTTCAAATATATACATCGACTCTGCCGCTTTTGCTTCTATTTGGATACTGCCCCAAAACCACTGCAATAGTAAAAACGTGTCAAATCAACTATCATAGGTACTGTACATTTTATCTTGCAGTGTATCTGTGTATCTATGAAGGGTCTTTTTAAAATTGATTGTATTCTACATGTTTTTTTTCTGAAAATGAATAGTAAATTAAGATATTAAAAATATATATAACAAGTCATAAAATAGAATTTATAAAATGTTACTAAAACACCTCACTGCCCAATATAATAACAAGCAACTACTACTGGGTAATAATGAGCAGAGTTGCCTTAGAAAAAAGATAAGTCAGTATTTTGATGTGGGAATACATTTCGCTAAAAAACACAGGTGTAGGATTAACCGTGTTATATTCTTATATACCGGTATTATATATATATATATAATATATATAGAAGTTGTTTTACTTTGAATATTAGTAAAAGTTGTATGTATAATCAGCAATCACGATTTTAAATGCAGAGGCCGTGATGGCATTTTTAGTAAAGGTCATTAAGTGATCTTATGATCATGATCGGTACAGCCCCAATAATTACCAGTTGAAGGTCATGATTACCCAATACCCACATGCTATAGTTTTGATACACTCTACATCCCGCGACTGGTTTGGAAATTTTAAACTGTCCACTTTACAACGAAGCAAAAATTACCTCTTGGACAACAATATATAGTTTTCCTTGAGGTTGAAACGGAAGTGAAGTGACCGTGCTCTCTTCCACCACGAGGTGAGTGCAAGATAGATCACCAGCATCTGCTACTAATCCTCCCTGATCTCGAGTTTGCTCTTCCATGTGACTCTTCTCATGATCTAGTGAAATAGGGACTTTTTAAAATACGCCATTCAGTCTTAAACTCTCAAAAGAACATGAATCTTCATTATCATATTAGTCATGCATTGTTATTTTCCATAAGGGCACAGGAATTCTGTTTTATAATTGGATAAAAAAAATTCAAAGAAATAGTTGCATTAACCAGGAGATCAACAGCAGTGTCAAAGAAATAATTTATGTTTGTTATTATTGCATCCTTGTATAGAATATTAACAAAATTACATTCAAATCCGAATGTGGGAATAACAGTTTTAATACAACAGCATTTGTTAAAATGCTACATTTATGAAGTAGATTCTTTACCAGAAAAGCCCAGAAAACTAAGTGTACATCCTTCAAAAGGCTTTGATTTGCATGGAACAAGAAATTCATCGTCAGTTGCTTTGCACGGCTCATCACGATGACGTGCTGCCCAACATCTGTGGATCCATTCCTCTTTCATTACAGCTGTGCCAAGACTAACAGCTGTCTGAAATTATCAGTCACGTTAACAGTTGAGATAGACATGAAAGTGTGTACCTAATTACAAAAAAAACATGCTTATAATATAATTGGATAACCAGTACGCGGCGGTACTAAGTTTGGTAACTATCAAGTTATTTTATACATCTGCCGCCATCACCATATTAACAAATACACAAGTAGGCTTTTGTATATAAAGGTACAAAAGTGCAACTGTACAAATTTAACATTACTAGTATAAAATCCACCGATGCAACAAGAAATCTCGTTGTTTAATAATCAACAATAATACAAATGCACCAACCCTATACTTGGGACCATGTAATGTGTTGGTCACAAGGTAGTCTATTTTCGAGCTCATGTCCTTCCTAATACAAGCGCCCATGTAATGACAAAGGGTAACCAAGTGTGCAAGATGCTCCTTTGTTTTAAAGTTGGTGAAGCAGAGATTCAATCCTTGCATGCAAGTACAATACAAAGGCCGAGATGTGTATGGTAGCGGCTGAGAAAAAAAACAATGGTTAACATCAATATATTATTTAGATTGCTTGAATGTCTAAAAATTTCTAAAAACTGTTGTTTTTATCCAGTATTAGCTAACAAAACACATCGCAGTTAAATAGCAACTAATGTTAAATAATAAAAATTGTATATAATATTGAGATTAAACTAAATACTTCTTTAGTCTGTATTTTGTACTAACATTAACAATCCATTACCACTACTAAAAATAATTTATTACAGACTAATATATATATCTGAAATTACCTCATTAGTTGCAACTATAGTACCAATCACAGGAGCGCCAAGAATTCGGTTGTCTGTGCTTTTCAGGGTATCAAATATTTTGCCATCAAAATCATCCATAATAAACACAGTTTCATAATAAGGGTCGTCTTCTTCTGCATATTCCATTCCATCCGTGGATGTCAAGTAAGGAATGTTCAGTTCCTTGAAAAATACATAAATAATTTGTTTTTGTTTTTTTCATTTAGGTACGGATAAAAAAACAGATATGTGACATTTCTATCTTTACTTGTGGGGAAATTACATTGTAAGGATTTATAAATATTTATCGTCTGATACCTCTTCTCAACGATCCAATTACCAAAACTATTGGAGTGTGCTGTATATGATTGAAATGTCGTTGATACTGATTTAGTTGAATCCTATATCTACTAAGAGGTCTAGCATGTTCACCACAATGTGTAGCTTCCACATATGTAATATAAGTTAAAAAAATCTAAGCACAATAAACATGCAATGCAGCCACATGCTTAATTAGTATATTATTTAAGAGGTACTCCTGATACTGCAACCAAATATACTTTCCAAATGCAATAACAGGTGAAGAAAAACATTGCTTGAAATGTGAATTAGTATTTTTAGACTTTTAGTTGGTATTTTAAGCTGTGATTAGGTTTGCTGCAAAAAATTGCAAGGCATTTTTACCATGTTCAATACTTTGTGTCGATATTTTGGCTTTGAACCCTTTATTGGTTTCACTATTTCAACAACCAACACCTCTATTAGTTTGACACACTGCCAAAGGGAAATTTAGATTGTAATTACTTATGTTATATATATATATATAATATACATGTCCTATGTGAATATACAATAATGTGTGTGATGAATTGATTCAGATCAGAAAAATGTAGAAATTAAGCATTGATTTCCCACTTTACAATATTGCCAAATAATGATTACAGAGAAAGAAATCGGGAACTTTTTCGCTAATAGCACAGTAGGAAGTTATATGGCCCCTGCACCCTTTGTTTATGATTTCTGTAACAGAACTGTAAAGAGCAGTTTCGACTAGGTATTAAAAAAATAAAATTATAGTTTAATAATGTTTGATAACAAGGAAAACATGTCGCGTATAAAAATGATATTTACCTTTAATTGCTTAATGAGCTTTTCATTATTTATGGCAGATCCGATGAGACACACTCGGGTTTCTATAGAAGGATGACGTTCTGACTGCTCATTTGTACCATCGGATGCACCAGTGGATGACAACTTAATACTTTGGTTCGATGATACGCTACTAACTTCCATGGTATAGTGTCACTGATGTTTCCTCTTTAAATAAAATTTATATTAAAAATGGGTACAGCTCATACTTCTACACAGTAAGCTTTACCTATGTACATAGAGGTTATATTAAAAGTTGTTAACTAACAACAAAACTTTCCACATGCATGAAACTCTACACTGCTGCGTTAGACCGTTTTTGACTTGCCTGTTTTCAACTTATTTCAATGATATAGTATTTCAAATAAATGTTTATGTTAGTCTACTGCAAAATAAATATAACATCTTGGTAAATGTTAACATGTAAACTTTCAGATTAGGGTAAAATTTGTACCTAAAAATCTCATCCTATGACTTATTTTTAAACCTTGGTTAAAATGTAATTATAATTAAAACCATTAGGGTATAGCGGTACAGGTTAGCGTTTTTTTGTCAAACTTTTACACTGTTCATTAATTATCAGATCAAATCATAATTTTCTTTAACCTTATGAAGCGAACTAATCTGTGGTAACATTAAAATAAAACAATTACCTTAATACTACGGAAAGCGCTCCGTCTCCAACAGTCTCAGTTCAAAACATCCCGCACAGATAGTGTTGATATACGAAGTCTGATTGGCTAACGCAGTGAAGCAATTAAGAAGCCGCATGGCGACAAGTGAAAGTAAAAGCAGCGTCGTAAAGAAGTTTCTTAAATTTTTAATAACTAGTTTGGATTAATTTAGATTTTACCTTTAATGTTAAATTAAATTTCTGTATTACAATTTTTAATGTTGTTGGTTAAATTTAATAAACTTTGACTCTTAATATCATCAAAAAATTATTCTACGTTTTTTATATTTTTAATAAATATATTTACTTAATTAAAACTGGGCGGATATTTCTATAAAATTATCTACTGAGCGAATTTATCTGCAACAACAGTTAAGTTATTTCGATATCCGATACGGTTCGCTGAGCACAACAGTTTGCCACCTTTGTTCTTGTTTGCGTTGGTTTTGTGTTGTCGTCTCGTGACCTGTAAATTAATAATGGCGAAAGACGAAATTCGTTATTATCATTTTAGGTATGGAAAGGACTGGAAATAATGCTTTGAAGCCGGTATGTGAATTTTTTTGAAGACAGCTTGTATTAAAACCTAACGCACTGTCTTAAGTAAACACTGATTGTATATTGTATTCTTATCTTGTTGTTAAAACTTGTTATCAATATGTGGTAGACTAAAATGCAACTATGATTTTTTTTAAATTACCAAAAATACGTGGAATATATATTTTTGTTACTTTAGCATCAGACATTTTTATTTTCCTGACGTCTGTTCTAAGTTGTTTCAGACAGTGCTACTCTTTCCCGGGCAACACCAAAAGGAGGGAAGGAGGGAAACTGCTCACTAAAACTATGAAAAGTAATTTAAACCCTGCCCTAAACACTGACCTTCACCAGAACTAACAACCCCATGTTTAAAACTAACTCTATGTCATTTTCTTCATTTTAGTGTGCAGTTTTCCTCATTCCTGCCTTCCCGCTTTCCCTTTTAGTTTTACACATCTTTCTGGGTCGCTCTAAAAGATAACTGAACGAAATAAGAGAGTGTAACATTTTTTGTTTTTCACAACATATTTCATATTTAAATGCCATTAAATAAATCATAATTAAACGCAGTCAAAAACCCTGTTATTTTCTCAAATCTAGTTTGTTTAAACATTAAGTTGTGGAAAAAACTTGTGCACTTGTTTATGGTTGATTGTCAACTTTGAATTTGTAAGCTTACATAGGCTAGCAATTCATTTTGTGTTTGGATCTAATATTTAAGTTTCTCTTTTAAATGTCAGGGATGAGACAAGGTTAGTTTCAGATGCTCGGGTTATTTGTAAAGTTAACTTTTATTTGTTCTTCTCTCATGCATTGAATGCCATTTTTAACTGTGGGAGAACCCAATCTCCACCAGCTATTTTTTATATTGATTGATTTGCAATGACAAATTCCGACTACAACTCTTTTTAAATCATCCTTTCCACTTGGACCAGTGTACTTTTTGTGTTTTGACACTTCCATATTGTACCATATTTACCGAACAGGCAACCATAAATCAAGTTTAATTATTTTACCAATTAATATTAAATCATAGGGTTGTTAAGTATGTTGCTTGCTTTTTGGATTGTTTTAAGTAGTTATAGAAATAGACTGATTTTAATTGTGCCATTATGTCTGGAATTGATATGTAGTTAGCCTACTCATATATAATAGAAAATATGAAAAACAAATATTTAGTTAATTTTGCAGTTGAAATTTTACACTGGACAAAAAAAGAATGCAACCGAATACAGAAATCGATGCAAGCATAATCCGATTTATAAAAATTGAAATATTTGTTTATAATCAATCAGAAATAAATTAGCAGATTTGCTCATTTTGTATTGTATTTCTGATTTCTGTATGTTCTGTTAAATGTATCTTGTCATCTGTCATTTTTATATTTTTCGTGTTATGAAAAATTAGTTAGGTCACTCTGACACTGAAAGATTGAAACTTAAATTTTAATTTGTTTTGTTTGAAAATGAGTCAATTTCCAAAGCGTCTTAATATAAAAAGAATTATATTGGCTTTATTTTTTTTCACTAATTAACCATTCAAATATTTTGGTCTAGGCAGGAATGCAGATTTTCCTAATTGTATAAATGGAGGGTTGTATAAACACTGAAAAAGATGTTGATAAGCTCATTATCAAGTTTGATACATATAAAAAACAAACTTTTCAAACTTTTGAACATCTTGTCCAACATATAGAAAAGTTAAAGGAAGATATTCAAAATGAAGCAGATTTTCAAAACAGCAAATCTCAACACACTGTTATTGCACAAGCAAATAAAAAGTTAAAATCTCATGGTCAAAAGCTTTCGTCGCAGCACAAGGATTTGCACAGCAGTGTCTCTCGTATCGGAAAAACTGTGGATCGAAATTTTGACATGGAATGTGGTTCCATAAACATGCATGAAATATTGCCAGATCATGCTCACCACACATTGTTTAACCAGGCGATTTGCGAGCATTTCTACAGACAAGGTTCTGTCTCAATAGCTGAGAGTATTGCTAAGGATGCTAACCTGCAAATCAACGACAAATGGAGACAGCCGTTTGTTGAAATGAATGATATTATTTCGGGTTTGCAGAACAAAATGGTAGAGCCTGCCCTTGAATGGTGTGCAAGAAACCGAGAACAATTACACAAAGAGAAGAGTGACTTAGAATTTAAGCTGCACCGCTTAAAGTTTATTGAACTGATTAAAAAAGGTCCAAGTCATCAACACTTTGCTTTACAATATTCTAGACACTTTCAACAATTTGCACCAGTACAGTGTAAGGAAATTCAGCAGTTGATGGGTTGTTTCCTTTTTGTTAAACAGGGTTTATCAAACTCTCCATATTGTGATATGCTTTCTGATGATATTTGGGCTGAAATTTGCATGGATTTTTTGCATGATGCATGCAGAGTCACTGGAATGTCAGTGGACAGCCCTTTAACCACAAGCTTTTCTGCTGGATGCCAAGCTCTGCCAGCTCTTCTGGCCATCAAATCAGTCATTGAGCAGCGACAGTGCTCTGGTGCTTTATCCAATAATGATGAACTACCCATTGATATTGACCTGGACGCTTGCCAACATTATCATTCTGTTTTTGCTTGTCCGATTTTAAGGCAGCAAACCACAGTAAAAAACCCTCCTTTACGTTTAGTTTGTGGTCATGTAATTTCCAGAGATGCCCTAACCAAATTGGTCTCTGGTTCAAAGGTTAAATGTCCGTATTGTCCTGTTGAACAGTCACCAAATGATGCTAAAGAAGTGTTTTTTTAAATACTAATACTGAAAATTTATATTTTGTTGTATAGCAGTGCAGTGTTGTAAATACCTTCTACAAATATGATGAATTTATATTTATTATTACCGCCAAGGTATGGTTCAGCAAACACCCATCTATTTGTTGTATCAATTTTAATTTCCATGATTAATACAAGCCATTTGCCCTTTTTTTCTCTATGAAATTCTGATGTATTTTGGCTGTGGGAATAATGACTGGTCATCGCATGAAATACAAAACATAGAAATGTAAATCTCTGTAGCGATTACTACTTTATTTAGGTTTATTAGGCTATCCAGGTCCTGATATTTAATTAGCCATTAAGTCACATTGGACTAGTTTCTATTACAAAACAAGTATGTTCTGTAATTGTGGACATAAATGTAACCACTTACCATTTTATTTAAAAATTTAAAAATCTTTGTTTTTTTCTGGGTAGGTTATTCTTGGGTATTTAACACTTTTGAAAAGTTTTCTTTGTGAAAGAAGTGACCAACTCAAAATGAAGCTGATTGTATTGTCAATTCTCATTCTGGCTTTGGGTAAGTTTGTATTATACTTTGATATGTTGGTACATAGTAATGTCATTTTATATGGTTCTATACGTATTACTGATAATTACTAATAGCAAATTATGTTCTAAACTGATATAAATGGTATATATATACATATCCTCAGTTTTTATTAATGCAAACAAATTCATGATTGCTTCATCCATCATGATATTAACTTGTATTGTGAATGAAGAAATAAGTCCATTTTCGAGTAGTAAAGAGATGTGGCATTTAGTTTTAAAATGACAAAGAGCGATATGTTATATTTTAGAAAAGGTTAGTTTAGTTGCAGAAAACTTATTTTTAATTGGGAAAGTTCTTAAGCTGTATGGACACTCATGGATTTTGAGGAACGACACACTCAAGCTGAATATATATTTATCCATGTTCCTATAATTGTCAAAATAGGTAGGAATATTATAGGTAGGGATTGAATCAGACTTTGCACTTCTACTTTCCATCTCACAAAATGTAACCATGAAATACTGTGTTAGGTGAGTTTAAGACAGTTTGCGAGTGTAAAGCAATGCTTGAGATGTAATTTCTTTACTAAAATCATCAACAATCAAAAATAAAAAAGTGTATAAAACTCTGTTATTTTTTTTTAAATACACTTGATTGTGATTCTATTATTGATTTGTAGGCAGATTAATTGAATGTGTTTTTTTCAAAACCAACCGCTGGCTACTTGGTTATGTCTTTGTACAAGGCACTTCGTGGACTTCGCCAGAGTGAAATAACTAAATTAGTAGCCATTGGGCACAAACAATGACGTACAATTTAACATGCCTAAATATTTTTAATTTATAATTATTAATTACAATTGATTAAAGTATTCATTGTATACACATTAACATAAAAATTCCCAATCATATATGACATCCTTAGAATTTCCATATTCGTTTTAATTAATTATATATTAATACTGTCTGAGGTGATGTTATTATTGTTTTCATTAATTAAAACATTCAAAAAAGTAGTTGAGCAAAACTTGAATATGGAATTATTAATAACTATTTCTACAGGGATATCACTGGTTTCTTCTGAAGATACTATCCCAGCAAGCTCCGGTAGGTTGTTTTCAACAAAAAATTATATGACTATGCCTGCCATTGAACAATAAACATGCAAACCGGGTACCCTTAAGACAGAGACTGTCATTTTCTGACAAAGATTACCATACTAAAGAAATGAAATTGTTTTGCATGTTTACTGTTGCCAATATTTTCTCTAACTTGCCTATCATCTGTATGAGTATCTATATTTCATTAGCATTTGTTGTTTGGTGGCGTGGACGTTGTCGTTGTTCCATATAGTTTAAAGGAAATGATTTTTATTATTGTTTTAGTGTGCATGTATTGTAGCAACATACCAGCAGTCTAATGTTTATGGTTGGTTAACACTAACTTAACAATTCCAATATATTTTTAACATTTACCACCCTTTTTAGTAACCATTCTTAATATTATTCTTTCAACTTGGTATTATTTTAATTAATACTTTTAAAAGAATTGTGTTCATGAGCTTTGCTAATATGTCTAACTATTACTGTATCACTGAAATGTTTAACCATAACTTAATAACGTTGTCAACCATTAAAACTGCTTTTGTAATAAGCCTATGGAAATATTTGTTATCCATGTTTTTTTGATGATCTCCAACAATATCTACAAGGTAAAATTTACATATTATATGAGAAATGAAGGGAAAGGCTTATAGTCACACTGAGACTTATACTCAAGTGGACAATTCTACTCATGCAGCATCTACCCAAGCGGCGTCCACCCATGCGGCTTCCACCCAGGCGCCATCCACACAGGCGCCATCCACCCAGGCGCCATCCACACAGGCGCCATCCACCCATGCGGCATCCACCCACGCGGCATCCACCCAGGCGCCATCCACCCACGCGGCATCCACCCAGGCGCCATCCACCCAGGCGCCATCCACCCAGGCGCCATCCACCCATGCGGCATCCACCCAAGCGGCGTCCACTGCTACAGCTTCAAACCCCACTACCGGCTCAACCACTGCGGAAACTGCAACTACATCAAATACTACATGTGAGGGAAGAAAGAAAAAGTGCACGAATCATATTTCTTCCATATTCAAATTCGTCATTGTGTTTTAGGATATCTGTCAACAAGCTGGAAAAAGTTTCATTCTTTTATTAAACTTTACAATTTCACTCTTCGGTTTTATCTAAACACCTGTTTAATTTTTTGTTTGTACCATATGTGCACTGTGCATGATATTTTAATATGTCTTTAATTCATTTTTAACAACCTATCATTTACTTCACACAAATTATTTATTCATCACTTGTGCATGTATTCATGCTTGTTTTTAAAGTAGCTAACAGCATGTTTCATTTAAATTCTAACTAATTATTAACACAATATTAACTGTTCCTCTAGCAACTACCAGTGACAGCAGCACTGCACAGCAAACAACGACGCAACAACCAACAACTCAACCTTCAACAAACGGCTCAACTGTTGTTACCACAGCTAAACCCAGCAAAACAACTGCTCCCATACCTACAACTGGTCCAACTACAACTGTGGCTCCCAGTTTATCTCCTACCGACAATAAATACACATTTGTGAAAAATAATGTTACTTGTTTGAAAGTTGACATGAAATCATATTTTGAACAGGTTAGTTCAATTTATATATCCGTTAAACTGAATGAAACTTAATTTTATCTTCAATTGCACTTTCCATATGAAATTATTTTTAAAGATAGGATACTCATATTAATTCCTAGCCAGATTGAAAAAAAAATCAACAAAAGCATTATAACACAGACAATTGCCAGATTACTTTCTGTCTATTGTCAGTTTACTGAAAGCTATTACATAATAAGGAATATGAATTGTTTAACTCATTAAACCAAAGGCTTCACGGTATGTTAATTAAGCGCAGCGGCACAATGCTGTGAGTTAAACAAAATCAGAAATACCTATCAAAGTTAAACAAAATACGCTTTATCTAGAATGGAATCACCATTGCCAATGTAACCGCTTTGTACAAAATGGACAAAACGAAGAGTTCATGCAATGTGCTTACAGTTGAATATAAATCAAATACATTTTCTCTGACATTCAGTATGGATGATAAAAATGCCTCATTTTATTTGAGTGACGTTGAAGCAAGTATAAATAAAGGTAAGTGTATTTGTATTAAACTAGTTATATTAAAATTCAAAACTATTACAATCTGCTGCAAAGGCTGTATTGAACACACCAGCTTTCCTTTTCCTTCCATTCTTTCCATTTTCCTCTTTATTAATTTATTTTATAGAAGGTTCTGTTATGTGTTTTAATCTTGGAAACAAAAATAACTGAACATTCAATAACAACTGACAAGTTACCTTGTATTGAGACCAACTGTGCTTTTCATTTAATGTTATGTCAGTGCTGTCATTTATTTTGAAATAAGAGTATCTTAACTCTTCAGTTTAAAATGCAAATCAACTTACACTAACATAAAATCCAACAACAGTAAAGGCAAATGCAAGCAACATTGTGGTTGGAAAGGCCGCAGTAAAAGCCTCTTACTCTTGTGCATCTGGTATCGTTGTTAAGATGAGCAATAATGTCACTATGGTCATGGATAGTGTACAATATCAAGCATTTAAGGTTGTCAATGGAAACTTTGGCACAGGTTGGTACAGCACTTATGTTAAATGTAATGTATCTTCATTTGGAAAGGTTTTTTTATTTTAACTAACTGAACATTTAATTTGACACTATACATCCTTTTTCCCAGCATCGAAATGCAAAACCGATCTCAGCCCAATAATTCCTATAATAGTTGGTTCAGTATTGGCTGGTTTGATTGTCGTTGTTATTATTGCTTATGTTATTGGACGGAGGCGAAGCCGGACTGGCTATGAGGAAATCTAGACCGACCCTGTCCTTGAAACATTGGAAATTAGTTGGGAATGTCATTGAGTGTATACAATTTAAGTGCAAATTTGTGTAATGTGGAAACGTTGAGTCAATACAATTTAAATGACTCAATGTTAAAAAAGTCAATCCCTTGTACTTTATGTCGAAAAATTATTTCCAAAGCATTGTAAGCTTCAAAAATTATCTTTGTAACCCTTTACAATTCACAATCAGATGGATATTTAAACAAATTTATAATTCCAAATATCCAGCATTCAGTCCCATTTCTTTATATAATAAATAACTGCGATTACGTAGCATTTTGATTAAACCTTCAAAACTACACCACAGTAAGTAGAAACTAGTTTGTTATTGCCATAGGGTTGCGCAAGAGCTCACATGCTTGGCAACAATGCGGTTCCGTCTCGTGACAGTTTCTTTTCCTGGTTAGTTATTAATTATTAAATATGCTGACTCCGTGACACCCTGCTCTCTGGCAATTCGCATTAAAATGCCTGGTTAACGCATTACATGTAATATTGCTAATTGATTTTGTCAAATCCACTTGTTTCACAAGAGATCGACAAATAATCATGTGCCAGGCGTAAAACATGCGCCTGCGTCGTAACGAAAATACTTAACGGCCCAGTATTGAGCCAAACTTTAAAAAAAATACCTTGTCAGCGTTTCACGTTCGAGAAACTATTTTAATAACTTTAAAGCCACGTAGCGTTACGTCATTCCCCGATTTGTGTATAAAAATAGCAAACAAGGAAATACCCAAATTGGATGTGACTTGTACTAGTATTAAACAGTCAAATACACTGATGTTACGGAAAAAGTTATCCCAAAACATTATCTTTTGGATCTTTATATCTTTTTTGTAGAAACTGCGCAGTTTTGTGTACAGTTTATTGCTAATTTATAAATACCCTATTCTAACACAAATATTTTTCCCTCCTTTTCACACACCATACACACTCGCGCACCCTGCTTCACAAACAACAGCTCAGATATGCACCGGGGACATGGGGGACAACGTTATCATTCCAATTGCTGTTGGTTGTGCTTTGGGTGGTCTCATCATCATTGTAATCATTGCTTACCTGATTGGGCGTCGTCGCATGAAACACAGATACGAGGCCATGTAAAAAAGGAGTTGTGAATTTTCTTCTCAAACCATGAAACCTTCTGGCAGGTTTTTAAAGTTCTACAAAAACTTGGTCAATTTTAGTTGTGCATTGCATTAATAAAATGTTGGTTATTATTCCTAGATGTGCTGTGACTATTGCTTAAAACGATTTCAAAATATAGATATTCGAACTACTGATAAATTATTGTGAGATAATATTAAATTTATAGTGGTGTTCAGTTTACTTTAAAAATGGGTGTTTTTAACCTTCACGTTGTCATAAAATCGTTGTCGCTTGAAAATATTAGCATTTTCCACATTTTGATTTTCATAACAAATTTTGGGACTGGGCGAGGACTTGTAAAAACATCTTAAATGTTTTAAACATATTGTTTTTGGAAAATAATATTAATCCGGAACTGCGATCTAAACGAAAAGCAAAACCCAAAACAACTTAACCTGCAGTAAATATTTGCAACTTTGCATAACTGGTGACTGCGGACCAGTTTGTGTTTGCTGTGTGCCCTGTAATAACTTACACACGGAAACGACATGCAAGACCCACGCAAAAACTAAATCGAGCGTTGATTCATGATGTACAATGTGCTCCGATCATTGTTTTGAATTCGGGAAAATCTAGCTGTTTAGGAAATATAAAGTGAAAAATTATTAATACTTCTAAGTGACCAAGATGTCGTTTAAGCGCGATACTAAAAAGTAGTGGGACTGAATACTGAATATTTGTCATTCTAAATTAGACTGTACTGTCAAGCCAATCCTGTAATTCTCTTCCTCATTTTCATGTCATTCTGGTAATATTGGGATTTTAAGCAGCGCCATTATTACAAGCTATATTCAAATAATATATTCCAAATTATTTATTTTTCCCAGAACTCTTTTAACTGCAACAGAATACTTGGATTTTATTAATATAGTTTTTGTTTTTTCTTTCGTTTTCCTTCGCTTCGTGGACTTTTCTTTTCATAATTTCAATTTTGTATTTACATGTTATCTCGCAACCATGAACTTGTATCCATATAGTTGACTGAAATTTTCGTCATACAATAAACTCACACGTGTTCATGTTATTTATCAACAATAAAAAAAATGGAATCTCCTTCACGTACCATGCTTAAAATAAAAAACCTGAAAATGTTGTGTTCCATTTCAGGTTAAAGGCCAGTAATATTTCGACAGAAAATAAAAGTTGCATTGTAGACAATTAGATTAGAAACGCCAGCTTTGTGCAGTCTGGGTATTTGGATTTTAAAATAGGATTACAAAATGACCCAATCTGTGTTTATAATGTATGTTTTAATAGATAAAACCGAAATTCTTCACTAAAGCAGAGTTTATCTAACTGTTTCGTATAGCTTTGACGTTATATGATTAAAACTAATTCTGTCCGATAAATCTTTTCCAATCCCAGGTCACTTAAGCGGTGCAGACAACGATGTTGGTAAGATTTTAACATTTACAATTGAACTTCAGTCTGGTGTTGCCTTATTATTAATTCTGTAATGTGTGCAGATATTTGGACAGTCACGGAAACTAAAGGCAAAGAGGTTATGTTTGTTGCCGAAATGAATGTACAACTTCACCTAACCAATAAAGCCAAGAATCAGGTAGTATATTTAAGTTTTATTAAGAGATTTATAAAAACGCACAATATCGTCTCTTGCAGTTGGTCAATATAACGGGGTCCGGTACACTTAAGGCAAGTTTCGACAATAACTCGGAGATTCAATTTTCAAGTGAAAACAATCCAAACCAAGTGGTACAATTTACGTTTCTAAAAGATGACACCAATTACATGTTGTCGAATTTGTCGGTCAACGTCACAATAGACAACAAGACATTTCCCGGCGCGCTTAGTGAGTTGTTTAGGCTTTTAATATTTTAAATGTATGCCAATCAGCTTAACTTTAGTACCGTTTGCTTTTAGACTTAAATGAAAGTGTCATGTTAACAATGCCAAAAACAAAGAATGTTTTTAAAAGTGCTCTGGGGAAATCGTATACATGTAGCATGCGCACTTTAATTGAACTAAATTCTTCCTCCAAAAACGTTTCGATGGCTGTCATGGAATTTCAAGTTGACAAGCTCGAGGCATTCGTCGAAAAGTTTTCGCCAAATGGTAGGTGGACATGTAACCATCCGGGCTCCTGTATATTTATCCCATCCTATAGTATTTGCATCATTTGACCAAATACACCTAGTTTTTACCAGTTTGCAAATGTATAGGCTTTTTGGTATTAGGCCTTATAAAAAAAGTTGTTATCAGTGCATATCCTCTTGATGGTTTAATCATTTTTTTAGAGGACCCATGCTTTTACGACAAAATCCCACAACCAGCAGTTGGTAAGTGGGATGTTAAAGACAGTAACAACAAGACTTGCTTACGGATGGATTCTATGGTAACCTTCCAACTTCAGTATAAAGACATTTTGAACGAGGTAAGGTTATTGCTCAATATGGTTAATATTGGTCAACAATCATTTACATCAAAAAGCATCCATTTATATACATTTACAAGACTTTATTAAGCCTAGGCTAATATGACTATATATTACGTAAGGTCTATGTGCTACATTTATATAATAATTAATTATCAAACGCAAATCTCCTATAGGCGATGGTAACCAACGTGTCTATAGCAAGCGATGCTGTTTCTAAAGCTTCGTGCAATGAAACTGTCGCGAATGTCACATTTGCTCTGGAAGCTGA
Source organism: Ciona savignyi (assembly GCA_000149265.1). Taxonomy (NCBI): domain Eukaryota; kingdom Metazoa; phylum Chordata; class Ascidiacea; order Phlebobranchia; family Cionidae; genus Ciona; species Ciona savignyi. The sequence goes on from CH003293.1 coordinate 242,752, forward strand.
CGAATCAGTGATGGCGGAATTCCTCTTTATTACCACTCCAGCAAAGCAATACTTCGATGCAACAGACACGTACGAGATAGATACCATCTCGCTGACACTTAATACGGACAGTAGATACGTACCTAATCACCCAATAAGTAGTAAGTTATTCAGCCTTTCTTTGATAAAATTGCATGGTAACATGCGTGAATAATTTCAGGTAACAAAATTGTCGACACCAAAAGCGGATTGAAGCTTTTTTCCACTCCTGTGGGGTCGTCGTATGAATGTGATGTCGTTCTCAACAAAAACGTGACTTCAAATGTGTTCGTCTCCTTTAATGCAACCAAGATTCAGGCGTTTAAAATTCCAGATAAAAACTTTAGCCCAGGTATGCAAATCGCTTTTCTAACGAATGTGTTGCCTTCTTGTCTACCCATCGCCTAAAATAATGATGTTACCTTTCCTCTATTTCACTTTTAAATTATAAAAAAATGTAAAAGATGTCAACACACAGATTAAAGTAACTGCAAATGCACACAAGAGTTTTCTACAAACTGTGTAATATAAAACCGAGACTGGTAGTTTACAAATGTATGAATCGCGTAAAGTAGATGGTAAAATGACAGAAACGGAAATTCCAATTTTTCTTTCAAATAAACAACGTAGTTCATTGCAACAATAAGTACATCGTCTAATGGATATTTTTAATCGTCGGTAATCACGTTTTCACGATTTATTCTATAGTAGCGTACGTGTTCAATTTTTTGAAGCCACTTCCATTTAAAACAAATTGAGCAAGGATTATCGACCTAAACATGTTCATATGAAAAAATCACCTTATTAGTACAAGCCGTGCCAATGTTTTAAGACCATTTTACATAGTTCCATGGACTTCATTTTACATAGTTCCATGAATCTTCATATCCCTCAGTCTAATGTTAAAGTTTCATTGGAGGGGAATACATTCATTCCAATCAAGGACATAAAAGAAATAAGAGGTTGTTGCTTGCGCGTCACCAACAAAAATGGTTATAAATATTGTCTCTTGTAACCGCCAATCATAGTTTAGTAATAGTAACCACCAATCAATAGCGTAACGCGCTAAAGGTCAATGTGGCCGCAACCTAATTAGAATTTCCTAATAACTCTTATCTGTTCGCAGCTTTTGAATGTACGGAAATGAAGACAACCCCGATGCCTCGTAAGTGTTGAATCAAGTTAAATAATGTACCAAACCCTATCAAACTAACTACAAATTCTCTTTTGCAGCTACCACACCTCACCCAGACCCGGTACAACCCGAAACATGTAAGTGATATATGGTGGACAACTTTACAGGCTGTTCTATAAACTTAACCATGTACTTCCTTTTTTATTTTATTAGATTACTTTAAAACAAACTTATTAAACAACATGGGTAATCGTCAGATTACATTTAGCATATATTAGGGTTACCAGAGCTATTGCTGTAGTGCGTTTAAGTGTAAGAAATAACTTTAGTTTTTGTTTAACACATTAAATCTGTATTACGCGACCATTGAATTCTATTGTGCTAGACTGATTAGGTGAATTGGAACTGCTATCAATATATCCAAACTATCTAATGGATTTGCCTATTACACTTCGTTTACTATCATGTTCTAATCATACAGATTCTTGGGAGGCGATAGATTCAGAAAAAACTCTGTGCTTCCGTGCAATGGCCGGTATTCAGTTACGCGTGTCTTATATCAATGTTCATGATGGCAAATCCACTCTTGATGTAAGTATGTTTCCAGTTCATATTGTTAAAAGTCGCATTTTTTATATTACATCTCCACAATGTAGTTATCGGTGCTGCTGCCACATCCTAACTGTGTGTCCCACGTTAAAACTTCCCGTCTTGTAGACACGCTTTGACATGTCGAACACGAGCATGCAGACTAGCACTAACTGCAGTATGGACTCATTTGACTTCGTGATTAAAGACAAGGGCCGAGAGCAGAATCTGACTCTCACCTTCAACAGAACAAAAACTACGTTTTTCCTTGCTTCGGTCAAATATGACTTCATGTTCAGCAACAAAACGTTCACCATGGCGCCAGGTACCAACGACACCACCGAAATATAGATGCTTTATTACGTTCTAACTTCTATTACACACGCAGTAACTGCGACGGCTATCAAAACCGAGTCAACAAATCTTATGCTGATGGAAAGCAGTTTGGGAAGTTCGTACAAGTGTAGCATGGAGAGCCAGGTCAGTCTCGCCACGACTAACACCAACGTGTCAAACATCTTTTTGCGAATCACCGACATTTCCATGTTCCAACCATACGTCCCGTCAGACAACTCGTCCAAAGGTAGGACTTAACTTTCTGCTTAGAATATTGGATTGTCCGAAAAAATACTTTGATATCAGCAACGCCAAAAACAACTACTTCAATATGTGTTATTTTTGGTGACTGTGCTGCTTAATTATTGGACAACTTGCTCTAAACACACCCTATTACTACCCACTAAACATTGTCGAAAATAAACGAGCATTTGCTGCAAATTCTCAGTTGATACTAGGAAAGACATGCGTAACGGTTTCTATAACTCATTTATTAGTTTTTACATTTGGGATGGCTAAGACGGCACTGCATTCGGAGTTTACGCTGGAATATACCGATGCCATTATATTATCCACAGAACAAAAATGCTTCCATGATACCGTCAAAGACATGACTTCCCAAGGCACCTGGTCAGTCAAAGATCCTAAGACCAATTTAACCTGCGCTCGTTTCCAGTCTGCCATTCAGCTCAGCATCAGTTATTTTGATATCGCTGGAAAGGTTTGTTATCTGATGGTTTATTATTTACGTGGGATATTAATAATAAAGTCCTGCGTGGTGAGTGTAAACTAGATATTTCAAAAATTGGTAAATTTTAAAACAGAACCATATCGCCCTTCATATTTAGTTGAAAGCTGCCGACATATATGTCGACGGGAAGAATGTATCTATGCTACCAGGGTCGTCTTGTACCAGCAATGTCACCAAGATAAATTTGGATCTCGACGGAACACAATTGCTAAATTTAACTTTGACATTTGTCATGTCGTCACCGTCCAGCAACCTTGATGCCAACAGTGCGACTTATGCTTTAGATGGAGTCACACTCACTTATAGAACAGACATATGGTATCTTCAGAATCATGCTGGTAAATCAGCTTGCATCGCAAGGTTCTATACATTTATTTCAACATTTTGAAAGAAAAAAGCTAACAACAGTTGTTGGTAAAATATACACGAATTGGCCATTTCTTTTTTTATAGGATATAATATTTATATCATAGTATGGAACTCATTTTCAGCGAGATGGTTTGATTTCTCATACGGTTATTTGTCATAATATCGAGTGCCTACAATAGTAAGGTATTTGCAATACTACATTTTTCTGTTTTTTTTTCTGTATGTTACAATAGTAATGTATTTGCAATACTACATTTTCTGTCGATTTAAATTGTTTTTGTTTAGCTCCTAGCAATTAAAATATCATTCTCAATAGCTTTAAATTATAGATTACGGAAAGACAATCACTGTCAGTCAGAGCGGGTTGGTGTTTGGGAAAACTCCAGTGTCCTCCTCATTCAGATGTGATTTAGAACAAACTCTTTCGGTCAACTCAACAACTACTACTGATTTTTTGACAGTCATGTTGAAAGACACTCAATGGGAGGCTTTCGGCATGAACAAATCGGGCGATTTTAACCAAGGTAAAGTATTGTGCATGTAGGAGTGTATCCGCTACTTCAAAGACACTTATACCATTGATTAAATTACATCTTTTAATATCACTTTAAACTATTGCAATATAAAACAGCCAGGTTTGGGCGAAAGATCACTATACAATATCCGGAACTAAAACCCCCCCGATTGTATTAAGATCTTGGGTTTTATATTTTCGCATACAACTAGTGTTTGATTAGTTATTAATATTCTTTACCTGCAGCTAAATTTTGCGCTGCTGAAATAACAACTCCTATGCCGGTGACCACGCCCATGGGTGAGTTATACCCTCGTTATATCATTCCGCCGGTAATAATAACTTTTTTGCAGTTACTACGAACAAACCGTACCAACCGGTGGACCTAAGCATCCGTGAGTAGATATCGTATTGTCTATTCATCCATACCATATACCGATGTAGAACGTGTTAGGGCTCATTCGTTTCGCTCCCACAGACAACTACACCGTGTTGGACTCGAAGGACAAGAAGACGGTTTGCTTGTTGGCGCAAATCGGTGTGCAAGTGCGGACCACATATGATACTAAAAACGCAACGCGGGTGAGACAACTTTGTCCACTTTTATGTTGTGTTTTCACACCACGTTTTATGTGCAATATGTTTCAATAGCCTAACTTTATCGGCTATCGTTAGATTAATATTTCCTTGTTCCTAAATTTTAAATACTTATTATGCTATTACAATATTGTTATGATAAAGTTAATTGATAATTTAAGTTAGCCTACAAGCAAAACCCTTCCAAGTATAATTGATAGAATATTTTACCGTTTATTAACGTGTTTTCAGACTAATCCATAACCTGCATTTTGTACGAAGGTTGAAATCGGATTTAATTTCAATTCCAACAACTCGATGGTGAGTGGTACCTGCAGCGGAAACACATCGATCATCACGTTCAACAACACCAAACAGCAGCAGATGGTGTCCCTGACTTTTAAACGCGATGTTAAAACGAATCAAACCTACTTGAGCGCCATTGACGTGGAATATACCATTACGTCATCTATGTTCCCAAACGCCAAAGGTTTATATAAGACTTTTCTAAGTTCCACAGCCTGCTTTAAATCGCTTTAGTTTTATACTAATTTGCTGCGAAATGTTTAAATAAAAATAATATATTTATGCCCACTGCTTGGTTTCCTTTTGTAGCGTTCCGTTTAGCCCCAATTTCGGTGTGAAGTTATCAAATCTGATAAATTGTTTCTTCTTTTCAGATGTCAATAAAGTTTACAAATTCTCACAAACTGCGCTTGCCGAGATGAGCACACCGTTAAACCACTCATACCTCTGCAACACGGTCGAGACTGATGTGTTGGTTAATGTTACCTCGAATGTTATCCTTCGAATAACTGGTGTCAAACTCCAAGCCTTCGACGTCATGAACCGAACATATTCAAAGAGTAAGCAATGTGTAGGCTAAAGGCTCTCATTATTTTAATCATTTTGGCAAGCAATGTGTTAAGGCTCTTCCTTTGGTTTCTATGGTTCGTCGTATCTTGTAAAGAATGTTTAGATTGCATTGAAAAATTATATACGTATAAGTAATCAACAACCAAACCAAAAATATTGCCAAAAAGATTAAAATATGGTTTTGGAGAAATCTGCTTCATTAAATTGTAGGTGGCGTTTTATAATCTATGAAGTAGCACATACCGAAGGAATGCCACTTTATCCAGTTATCCGCGGTAATAGTAAAATCTCCATGCAATTTCCAGGCCAAAAGTGTTTTTCGGATCAAGAATTACCAACAGCTAACGTCGGTAACTGGACAGTAAAGTCAAACAATTCGGTCTGCTCCATGTACATGTTTTCAGCCACGGCAAACATCACATACATGACTTTACTTGGAAAGGTGAAGAGTTGTAAAGACTGTGGCTGCTTTAATTTAATAACCGAGCTTGCTCGCTACGTTTTATTGTGCACTGAGAGTCATTAGGCTGCAGGACGATTGAAATTTCATTTTTTTCTAGTCCAATGGTCAGAGTTATTCATTCCTAATGGAATTGTTTCAGTGGTTATTGCAGGATTTGTAAAAATCAAATTGTTAACTATTTACCAAAAGCTGCTATAATTTCTCCACTTGGTTGATATTAGTCGCTAGTTACAACTAAAGAGATGTTATTTTCTATCTAAAATTCCTGGTTTGGTATCGAAAGTAATTCCATTTTATTTTACACCTTATTATTTAGACTGCCACGGCTAGAATTCCACTTGACAACTCAACAAAAACAAAAGTCGACGGTGATTGTCATTTCGGTAGCGATGGAATTTCGTTTTTCTGGGTGAAAATGGAAGAGGTCACCTTTAACTTCTTTTTCAATCGTACCAACACCGGATCCAAGTTCAACTATTATCTCTTTAACGTCCATATCAGCTACAACACCAACTCGAAGTATTTTCCCAATCATGCATACCTAGGTGACAAAAACTACATTTTGTGTTATATAATTATCTCTTAATAACAAATCTTCCGTAAAGTTGATCAGTTGCTGAAAGTCAATGTTATCTTGCAATGGTCGCTGTGGGCGCAGATTAGCTTTGTGCTAGAAACAAATACAATTTCCGATTTGATAAAAAATGACAGTTTCTTTAACCACTTAACTGTTGGGTTGAGAGTAAATAATTATTAAGTACAGACCGTCATAATCACAAAAATGTTTAGATGACGGAAATGACGTTGTCTCCAACTCGTCCCTGAGACTGTTTGAATCGGATCAAGATCACTCTTACAAATGCAGCGCACAGACCACTATAATGCTGAACAAAACGGCTGGCCACGTCACATTTAAGGACGTCCAGGTCCAACCTTTTGGCATCGAAAAGAACAATGGCGTCTTCAGCGCAGGTAAATCTTTTAGAGGCGATTACTTTCCCTTACGTGTACGTCATAGCATAGAGTATATGGTTTCTGTTCAAGCTTAATTTTCTAAATAAGAATGTCTGTTAGTTCCGACAACACTTCAATATCAAGATTGTGTCTCGATTATGTATTTAATTTTATTCTATTTTTTGTATCTTATATTCATAATAAGCTACCATTGTTCTCAATCACCTTACGTTTCCCTGGTGTAGTGATGCACTGCTCAAAAACAAAATTAAGCACCACGGAAATCGCAATACCTTCTTTTTTTTAATAATCTTTATCTGCGTGGTGGTTTCCTTAACAATCTATATCCAACACATGAGTAAACAAAACGATCACGGCTTTGAAATGCTGGACGCGTAATAATTACCTACACTTTCCTTTGTGTGTTAAAACGCTGGCACCAATCACGGGTATTATATATTGGCAGCTGACGATTGTTCCGCTGACGACAAGTGGTCCACCGAAAAGATAGCAGTTGTGGCGGCAATTGCCGCTGTTGCCTTATGTCTGGTACTCGGTCTCAGTTACTTCAGTTACCGAAAGTATTCGGCCCGTAGGAGAAATGAGTACCAGACTGTTGATTAAAGCCACATAATTTTAAATGATTTTCGAGTTAAAATTTGTTTTAATTTTTTAATTGCGTTTGCTAAATTTTTAAACGTTTTTACCCAAAAGACAGTGTTATCTAAATATAGGTTAAAATTGACCAGCAACTTACTAATGCGAGTAATTAATAAATAGGAGGAATACATCTTTCCGTCAAAAACATTATTTTAACTTTTACTCCCTAATCTAATACCTGACAATATTGTTTTACCTTACGTTAAATTAATATTATTTTTTTCTCCCTTCCTCCACCCCTTGTTTAATTCCTCCTATGTATTAATTACTGTAATTATTTCTTGTTTTTTCTTTTGAATCATTCGCAATCAAAACCAATTACACCTGGGAATTTCACCCAACGTAGCGGACGACTGCAATGTTGACGACCTGAGCCCAATTGTACCGATCATCGTGGGAGCGGTGCTTGCTGGACTGATTGTCATCGTGGTCGTCGCTTACTTCATTGGAAGGAAGCGGAGTAGGAAGCCGGAATATGAGACAATTTAAATTAACTTACACTCACCCTCAGTGCTATGATATTGGTAGCGTGCAATTGATGTTTTCAAATCTTCGCTGATGTGAAGTGATTGAAACCGTGTACATATTAATTAATCTATTGCTTTGTAGTGTGCCACTGTCGTTGTTCGTACATACTGTTGTTTGCAATGTAAGCTAAAATTTATTAAAAGTAATTTAGTATACCTTGAATTCCATGCGTATTCTGTATGTTGGCAAAGTTGAATGAATATTTCATCTGTTCAAGATCAAATTTCTCCCAAGTTATAATGCCGCACAATTTAACGTTTTCGTCGAAATTCCTGATCGAACATAACCCGGTTACAACAAGTGTTATCACTGATGGCATAAAATCTGAGAGCGAAGATTTGTGCCAGGCAAGTTTTCTGCCCGCGGCAAAATACATCTGCTGATTTTTCCCACGATCAAATTTCCTCCAATATGGTGGACGTTGCCGGTGGTTTTTAGCGCAGCTCTGCACATCCGGGTAACATACAAGCGTTCAGTCAGCCAATTGCAGCACACGTCCGGATTTTGCACGTGCGGCCTAATAAAAATTGTCTGTTCAAGAAATTTGAAAAATCCTTCCAAGGTATAAAAATGAAACTGAGTAACTCGTGTTATAATAAAAAACACAACCACCTGCGAAAGAAGTCTAAAGTTCTTCAAGTAATCGAACAGACGTTTTCCGCGTTTTCGCTTCTATAACTTAGAACTCCATTTTGTTTCATCAAGGATGAAATTTAATAATATTTATCATGACAAACAGGCTAAATTAATGCCAAATACACTTTAATAGAAAGGTGTGTGCATGGAAAGCGGGATATTATGATTTACAAAAGAACAATGGATAATATTATAATGAACTGTTCGATAAAAAGACGATTTGGTGGGATTAAAATATGCACAAAGAACAAGAGCACCCGTTGGTATTATTCTATTTCTGGTAACCTCGTCGGGAAAACATATAACTTTCTCTATTATGTTGGTACGCACCATACGAAACATTTTTCTTTTTTATTTAACTAAGATATTGGATATACAAACATTCAGAATTAGAAAGGGATTATGGTGTTGTATCACGCCCTGTAAAATTACCGGCACAAATTCAGTTAAGGTAGACATCAGCTACCGCTTCTAGATGTTATGGTGATTGTCGAATAAGTTGACCTAACAATAAGAAATAAGATGACCATTATATTGCGTGAACTTTCTACTGTCTTTGTCAGATTTAACGTCACTTTATCTTGTTATGTGTCTGGAACTGAGAAGCTAAACCGTGATCCTAAATCTTTTATGCCAATGTATACTTGATAAACAACGCAGGTCATTGCCTTATGAAGTCGGCACTTGGCAACATGTGGAATAGAAATAGTATTACCAGCACGTGATTATGAGATCTACGGAGCTTTTGTGTTAAATTCCTTTGATGTCGGCTTATAACGAAATACTAAAATTAAAAATATTCTCGCTAGCCAAAAAACATAGTCACGTTTATTTTCGTGAATTGAAGGGAAAATGGCATCCATTAAAAATATCAATCAAAATACATATATTGACGGTGTATTGATATGAGGATGTTGTTCAAGAAATAACATGCCAATGCCATATAAACTACGGTACACTAGAACGATTGCAGTTTGTAAGAAGGCGCAAAGGAACTTTGTAGTAAATATATTTTAATGCCAATAAATATTTGTATGTACATTAGGAACACGTCGTCTTTACCGAACTAATAATAACTAAAAATGGCCATAATAAAATATACAGGCGCAATCTACAGATTAGGTGCAGCAGCAGCAACATATAAATGACGTCTGGTGCGGGATAAGTGCAATTTCAAAACGATAGAAAACAAATGTACCAAACAAAGCATACGCGGATCAACTTTCAATGTTTTCGACTAAACCCATCTTTCAAGTAGAACGACAGGTCAGTTGTTTATTTGTCGATAGAGTATAGGCCTATCGTACCTGATTTAAAATTACCTGGACCAGATTGTACGTATATATATATATTGGTCATTCGCTTACAACCTTGGCTTTGGACCAAGGTCGCCAAGGTTCGGATTTATGCACTTTTTGCGAGTTTACATTCGGCGAACATGTTTCATCAGGATACGGAATTGTGTTTCTATCGGCAGAAGTTTGTTCTTTACTACCAAGTGGCGACTCGTCGGAATATTCAAATTCGCTTTGACGTTGACAGGTGGACGATTCATCTTCGCCATGACAATCGTCTTTGTACGCAGCAAAGTTGATTTCTTCAAGCACATTTGGATGTACGTCGTCTATCACTCCTTGACACGCAGTTTTAGTATTCTCCCAATCCTTGCTTTCGTATTGCCTGCGTTTCGGTACAGTAGAGTCGGCAGGAACACTTTCAACGTAATTTGTAACCTGCTTGATTTCTGTCCCTATAAGACGATGTCTTTTTAACGTTTTTGGGGTATCTAAATTCAATGCAAACTGAGATGTCGAAAATGTACCGGTATCTTTATTCAAAATTTCCTGGCTTGAGAACTTTTCCGACAATTTAATTTTTCTGTCGGTAGATGGCGAATCACGACCTTCTGCGATGGATTTCTTTCTCGGCGAAGGCGATGTTGAAGAAGGTGATAAGCGCCGCAACACAAGTGGTCGTTCGGGGCTTAACTGGTTTGGGGAATCAGTCACAGGTCTCAGGAGAGCGGTGGTTGTATTTCCACCGGATGGTAGAAGAAAGGCGATGTTGGGTGAACCGAAGCCGCTGATCGAGGAGGCGATTTGTATGGAATCCGGTAGAACGACCGACGGTGTCGTGTTGCTGTGACCCGATGTGTGTACAACAGTAATCGGCTGCTCTTGTCCGGTGATCGCTTGCTTAAGGATTGTGCGTTTGGGTGCGATTATTGGGTTATGGTGACCTGTATGTGAATACGTCGAAATAATAAACTCCATATATGTTTAAAAAAACTGCCTTAATTATAAATCAAATATACTTGAACAATCACTTATATATGATGGCGGACAATGTTTTGAAGTTTAGACTGTTGATGTGATTGGCTTCCATTTAAAGTACATTTTCAATTTGATTCAAGTTGCAGCAAACATTCTATACCAACGTTACCTCTATTCAGTGCAATCGGCACAGCTGCCTCGGAGAAATGGACTTGAATTGCTTGTCCGTTTGAAAAGAGTGGCGTGGCTTGAATCGATTGATGGGCGACATCCAGGTTAACAGGCGACTCGTCAAAAATACTTGGTTGTGTCTGTGGGTATATAAGCACAATGTGAGTGGCTTGTGCATGGTGAAAACACGGAAATCGTACAAAGTGATCAATAAATCCGCAAAGAATGCGTTCGGTGATGCAAAACTGTATGGGTCACAGACTCTAAGTGAATCGTCATTCATTATTCGGAAGAGCGCGGAAACAGCTTATTATTTGTTTTTGCTGACAATCATATTATCATCATTCATCGCCGCGTCAGACGTGTTTAATAATACAGACATCGAAGCAAAGTCAAATATAAGTCGAAATCGGATTAAGGGACATCAGACCACCTGTATAGCTTGCAGGCATGAGGCCAAGTGATTAAGTAGCCGTGTTCGGACATCGACTGTGACCCCCTCGCACGTGCTGAGGAAACGCATAACTTCGTTCCGACATTCGTTAAAGCCAGCTTTGTATTTGTCCACAACAGATGGGTCGATACTTAATGGCACTGAAAAACAAACAAAACTATTAAAGGATTAAAATGAAATGTTAGCAAAGGTAGAGTACCTACCACGTGTCAACCACCACTATTTGTAAAACATATGTTGACTGTTAGTTATGATTATGCAAACAGGTAACCAAACCAAATTTGGTATTTTTCAGACTTGTCGTTTTTACTTAGTTTCTGTATCCTGAAACGGAAGGGCTCTATAAGGTACCATTTTAAACTTGTTGACCATATAGATTTAAAAAGTTTATTATTGTTGTTCTAAACTCATGGATTTATAAACCATGTTATTTGTCTTTCCCGAAAGTTTCAATCCGATTATTACAGTTTTGTTCCTGCAAAGCATGAACTGATAGTTCACTGAGTTACCAAATCGGCGAGTATCAGATATGAATGTTTAAATAGGAAAATGAGGTGGAGATATCACAAAAAACAATCGTAGGTTACCTCGCACCCACCGTCGTGTAACCTGAGCTATTGCAGTGTATTGTGTATAATTATAAGTTTTTCTATATAAATATAAAAAATATATATATACATAAAGCGTTTATTATGTTGAATACTGGAATTGCGTTTTTTGAGGATTGGAAGGAAGAGGTTGAAGATGAATATGTAGATCTTACGTCTTCTATGTTCATCGTGAAATTATATGTATGGTATTTTTCTTTATGTTTCTTTTAAATGTTGAGTATTCCCGCGCTTAACATGTTTAATGTGCATTAATATTTCTCTTCAGGTAGTTTAATCCTGTACAAAATTGTGGTTTGTAAACTAAACATTACAATGAAAGAGAACTTTAAATTGTTTTTCTTTTGGTAATGAAAACAAATTTAAAAAATGTCAATAAAGTAGATGTACTGAGAACAATAATCTTGTTTGGTATGAGGAAGAGGGTAAGTATTAAGTGAATAAAGCACCGGTCCGTTATCTCGCGGATTATTAGAAGTGCGCAATTCCCCCGGCTTCGTTTCATATACTTGAAGAGAACATGATATCGACAAGATAAATTTCATGACAAATCGAGCATGGTCGATTCCAGAAGAGAGACGACCTTTCGCGACCAAATCAATCATCCCACTTTATCGGCGTCTACTAATGGACGTGCTGGTACTCGGTATTGGACGTAAGACCCGGCTCGGTTCAGGTTACGATGATCTCAGCTTTGGGAGAGCTATATGTCGAAGCCGAAATTCGATTTTCTGTGAGGACACGTCCATTAGCGGTCTTAAAATTGTCCACGGCCGGCTATCGAAGAAAAAACTCCATTCGATCACAGTCCATCCATACAATATCTTCTCCCATAATAGCTAAAATAAGTTGCATTTTCTTTCCAATGAAATATTTATGTGTGCTGTTTCATTATTATTGTGCTGCTATTTTATATTTCATTGCCAATGAAATATACATAGAAACTGCAATAGCTGCATAGGGAATATTCTAAGCAGATATAATATCTGTGGACCATTTTGGGTTACCTATAAAAAACATGTTGCGTATGTCGATGTTAACATTTGTGAAAAAATATGTTATTTTCATCGTGTCGTATTTCACCTGAAACTTGTGATTTTATACTCGTAAAATGTACGCCTTATAAAATATCATATTTTATAAGCGTCGAAAAACTAAGTGAGACAAACTTGATTCGACACCAGTATTTATTTTCCTACCTGATAGCCGCTGCTGTCGCTCAACGTTTTTCAGGTATTTGACCGTCATTTCAAGTATGTCAGCTTTCTCTAACTTTGAGTGTCGGGTACTCTGCATGAGTTGTTGTTATGTTAGCAATCCGCACTAGATAAATAAACATAATTAAATTGGAACTTTCCGGTTTGTTGGTCGCCTACCTAAACGCCGAATGCTCTCGCGTTTGTATTCGCAGCCGTACTGTGTAAATAAACGCTTAAAATGTACCAATGCGAACAAGCAAGCACAAATATGTCTTGACAATAGATGATGATAGGGGCAAAATTACCCAGCGGTCATTTCTGCCTATCACTGGTCTAATCTTGTAATTTTGTCAGACTGAACGGCGACCGTTCTGCCCGAACAAATTGCTTTTTCATGCTATCCTAATAAAAAACATAATCTTGCAAAATGTTGTACATTGTTAGGGTTTGATATCTCGTAATTGTTTTTAATAATAGCGGGATTCGTTATATGGTGTATTCGATTTACGCAGATCCAATATATAACGAAAAAACAGGCAAGAGCACGTCAGTGCCATTAACTCCCATATAGTAACAAAATGGCTGCACTGTTCATACTTCTATCGACAGACTCATCGATGCATTCAAAAAGTTAGAAAAAAACAACGAAGTCCTTACATCTTTTTTTAGTGCTTCAAGCAGAATAGATTTTAATTCATTAAGACTGCTGTTGATTCGAGCTCGCCTTCTTTTTTCCATTATCGGTTTTGATGACTACAAAAAAAGGGTCAAAAAGATTGACAATTTGTATTCATAAAGCTGTAAATTGACATACAAGATTCCACATGGGTAAATATATATTTCTTTTTTTTTAAGCTGACGCGTAAATGTAGGGTCACCATAATAAAACAAACATATGACCGCTATCAAAAAAGTTTGTACATGGATCCATCCTAAGAATCCAGCTTTATTGCACTTGTGTAAATTAGAACCAGCTTGCGCCCGTCTGGCATATTTTGAAAATGACGATTAAATTCCAATGAAAGATACCTTCCGACGTTCCGCATAAGTTCCTCCCGTTGTGCTCTCCACTTCGCCAGCTTGTGTCTCATCACTTGAAGACATACTTTCCAACTGCATGACGTAATCACATGTAGCGAAATACAGGTGGCGAAATATTCATGTGCCCACAATAAAACCACAAAATTATAACAACCCACAAGGAATCTATATAAAATTCTAATAAGATGACAATTTTAATTAAACTCTCTGATATGACTTTTTAATAAAACCTTTGTTTTCTTTCTCGGATATTTTCTAATTAAATGAATATAAATCGCTTTCAAAAAATCCTACCTTTTCACCATAAAATGTCTTCCTATAAACCTGAAACTATTGTACACTCAACACTGACAAGGTTCAACTATTTTAGTTAAAATGGCAGAACAACCTCGGTTAGCTATTAAAGCCAAGTCATGTGGTTGATTCCGACTTCTTACTATCCGGTTTTGTTTATACCTCTATATATTTGAGCGTTTTTATGGCGTATATTATCCTATGACCGAATTCCGATACCTTTCTGCCTTTGCCACTGGCTTTCAGGAGAGCCAGGTGTATTTGAAGGATCGATCTTCGACACCTGGCTCTTTTTCCTGAAGCGCATCGGTTCCTGCGCAGACAACGGGGACACTGCGCGTGGCAACCCCGCGTCGCGCGCGCACTTCTCTCCGGCACCGGTCAGAGACGAGAGGACACGCGCCACACACGAGCGGCCATTCGCGCATGCAATCACTTGACTTCCTGCAGAGAATCTGAAAGAGCGAAGCAGTGTCGAACAGCTTTGTCACGACCAAATATATATTGGGCTCCCAACATGTATATTATAAAAAAAATGGTGCATAACAAGATTTTATTTCCCCAAATTAGTAAGAAATTGTGAACTGTCTGGACTAATCAGGGCAACCCGATCAAAATCATTTTTTTCAGAGCGAGAGAAATCCTTTTTATTTATATTATATTAACGCAAATTCCTTTTAAAATACTACCGCGAATCAAAAAACGAAGACCACACGTTGCTTTATATAAAATAGGTAAAAACTGCTGTCTGTAATAAGCCGGGAATTCGGCGAGGGCGTTGCGCAATATTCTCATTTGGCACAAGGCGAGTCGCGTGCGGCACGGTAAGTCAAGATGCTCTCGAACAAAGTTGTTTTATGGGGGCGATGCCGCAGCCTTCTCAACTTGTGTGCTTTTCCCACGGCACCAAAGCTCTACAAAGATAATATAAAGGTCGCTTGTTAAACTATGACGTACCGTATGACGGACTTGTTATTACGAGAAACCCAACAGTGAATTCCCCGAGAAGTCGCAAATTGATGTGGTCAACTTGAGGCTTCGTTAAATCAGTTTGGGTAATGGAAAAAAACATATATTTTAATATATGGCGGGAACAATTAACATGGCACACAGCTCACTTAGAGGTATGGTGCGACCTCTCATAAAATTTATAAATTTGTTTGCGTGGAATCAATTTGCTTCCGTTTTAAAAAAATCACCTGCGTAAACGTAGTTACCCCAATTTCTACAAAGTAAGATTTTAATATGTAACTAACTACTAACTTCGCCGGGTCGACAGGTGCTGTAAAACGAAGTATGTACTCAAGCATTTAAAAATACCTATATATATATATATATATATATATATATATATGAAATAAATAAGTGAGTTGTAACCCATTCCCAACGCTGGAATTAGAGCAACAAAATGAATGAACTTGTTTTTGTGTGAGAACATTACTTGCACGTCACTCGGTGGCAATTCCGTTGCGGAACATTTCTCATACAGCAGAGGAAAGGGGCTAAAAATACATAACAAAGCAAATCCCGCTTCGGAAGGATCCAACCAGCACCGAATCCATCCAAGTCCCCCCTGCTTTGTCGTTCAACCGAGCGGAACCGGTGCAGACGTTCGAACGTAAATATTACCACGAATGACAGGAACCGGGATTAAACGAAAGGGTAGAATGCTAACGATCATAGTTGTGTGCTTTTCCCACGCTTCGCGCCTCTCCGTGAATCGCTATATCGCTATTCATGCGATGATACTTTGAACCGTATCCAAAGGGGTGTCGTGTGTGTTTTAGACGTGCTTATATAATTATTTCGCCAAGCAAATATTTTTTAAACTCGTTTAACTTTCATTATAATCTTTATTTAAAGTCGTTCATAGTAAATACGCAGGATAAGTCGAAAATATTTAAGCAACATTGCTTACAGTTAAATAAAAGTGTAAAGGTAAAACTTAAAAACATTAAATGTTTATGGGTTATTTTGAATGTAGGTATTTATATTTAGCACTGATGTGTAGAATTGTCTGGAATAGTATAGAGCCAGTATGCATATTGTTATTGTTGTTCTTTCATTAAAATAATAGTCGCAACACACCTGGTGGTGATAAGACAACTCGACCTTGACGTCATGGTTACTTGCCGGAACTGCGGCGCTCAGTCGAAGATTGAGTTCAGGCGTCCTCACCGCACGCGCACCTCTGACCTATGTAAACAAGCTCGAGTGTGGGAAAGTGGCGAATACGGCGTTCCCATGCGTTCCGATCTCGTCTGCGGTTGGCGAACGGTAAATAATATCGACAAAAGCGGGTGCACACGCGCTGCCTCGGTGCCTTCAGGGCAAACGCCAGCGTTAATATCGGATCGGCGACGCCCACAACGGCTTAGGGATGACAGGCGTGAGATTCAGCGACGTTTGAGATTTCGATGGAGAAAGCAATGTCAACAAGTCGACGCAGCGACATCGGAGGCAGATAAAAGGATTATTCACGAGTGCCTTTGTCTGAATTTGGTTTGCCATATTCGCGGTTGCAAGCCTCATTAGCTTATTAACGTTTGGTGTAATATATCGAAAGCAAGTCGGTGTTTAGGAGAAATGATTTCATAATTTCCCTGTTCAAAAATAGTTAATAAATTAATAAGATAGATGTATACTACTTTTTTAAGCAGTGCGTATATATTGCATTGTTGTCTATGTATTATTTACATCCCAACACTGAAACCAACATCTCCGCGATCAAAGAAACTCTGGTCGAAGCCAAATTAAAAAAAAAACCTACAATGAATTTATCGCTTTCAATGAATCAAATTTTCGTAACCAAACCAGGTTTTTACTCTCAATAGGTCGTCGCTAGCTCTGCTGTTACTCCAACAAATCGATCACTCCATTATTTCGGCCAGACCACCTTTCCACTACATTTAAAACACTTGGTTCAAATTAATTTATTGATCAGTTGCGCCAACTTGCGGCTGCAAACGGTTAACGACATTTCAGTTTTTACGCCGTCAAGTTTAAAATATCGAACAGCAAAATGGTGTACTTTTAAAAACCACTTAAAATTATGTTTACTTTTAAATCAAAATAACACAGCCAACGGTGGCAGTGAGTTTTACGAAGCGGGTGGCAAAAAAAAGAAAAACAAAAACGACGATTCCACCCAAATGCTAAGAAACTTCAAAAAGTAAAGACGTGATTACTTGAAATCACGATCTCAAGTCGCGCTTATGCTGCCAACTTCTACACGAAACAAAACCTTGACCAGAGGGAACCATTAAATTGTTCACGTCGGCAATAAACTGTGTGAGTGGACGCCCATGGTGATTGTTAGGGACGTCACGGTGGTAAATGATCAGTCGGAATCGTTGAATTTGGTTCTTTTGCCTTCGAACGCTTGTATGGATCCCTTGTGTTTAGCAGCGCCACCTCTCGGGGTTCCCCCGAAGCCTCCTCGGCCACCTCGACCTCTGAAGCCTCCGCCGCGTCCTGGCAATCACAGATTAATAAACTGTTATTATCCTTTTCCCAAATCGTTCTATTCGCTTAAAATTTACATCTAATTCTATTTCTCTAACATTTCTTAAAGTCTATAAGCCCCCTCGGCTGAAGTACCGAACCCGCCTCAGTTAGTTATAATATATTCAAACACTTCTTACCGCCACGTCCGCCTCCTCGCCCACCATCGTTGCTACGTTCAGCAGCGTAGTCCACAAACAACTTGGCCCCATCAACATGCATTCCACCTTTCGCGTTCTTGTACACCGAAGTGGCCGAGCTCTCAGAATCGAACTCCACGTATGCGAACCTAAACAAACCTTTATTTAACAATGTAAAGAATCAAAAATACTTTCCAAACGTCTTAAAATAAGCGGCGATAAAAGGCCCAAAATACTATTTCCGTACAAACCATACATAACACACCGAAATGAAATCTGTTTGTAAAATACATATTTTTTGTTGCATTTTTCCACTATCGGATCAGTTTGTAGAAATGGCAGTTTTTTAATAACTGACTGAAGAAACAAAACAAAGAACACAAACTGGTCTCAGACTCGTCTCCCAACTCACGGTTTATTTCCACCATTCTCCCGATCTTGCGGTATTCGTATGTCTTGTGCATTTGAGAAGGTTTCAAAAAGAGAATCTTTGGTCATTCCTTCTGTGATCCCCTTCACAAATAGCGTTTTGCTCGGAGTAGCTGCAGAAAAATTACAGTTTCGTCAACGTATAGAACGGGTGTTTGTATGAAAAAGTGATGAAAAACCAGCAAACGTACTTAACCAGAGTATTGTAAATGGAGACTAGTTTATTTGAACTTGTATGTTTGTTACCAGTTTAAAAAACAGTACATTCTTAAAGATTTTAAAACACTACAATATATTTAACACCTAATCCATAGACATCTGTCCGAAAATAAAAACATCTTGAATAAAAGTGAAAACCCCCTTCCATACATGCAGACCCAAAGGCAAACCTGCCCAAAAGCTCTCCTATATATACATTTAAACCACGTGACCGAAACGTGCCCAGATGAAACTTACATGGTCCTCTGCCCCGACCACCTCCTCTCCCGAATCCTCCACCTCCACCTCTGCCGAAGTCTCGTCCTCCACGACCTCTCCCTCCCCCTCTTCCGCCTCCTCTGCCACCTCCTCCTCCGTTCACTGTGTCCAGATACAATGACCTCCCATCCAACTCGAGTTCGTCTTTCAATCCAAACGCAGTCTCCTTTTCACCGGTTGAGTTAAACTCGATAAAAGCCATTCTACAAAATAACAGTGATGATCTAAAAGGTTTGTTTTACTTTTTGGGAGATATTATCCTTTTATGTTTTAAACAATAACATTTCTCCTATCGGTGTTAAATTTACCCTTTAGATCTTCCGCTCTCTCGATCCTTTAAAATACGAACTTCTTTCACGCCTTCGAATAGTTCACCAATCGAGTCCTCATGTGCACTGTACGGAAGATTCTTGATGAACAATGTTCGCTCATCCTTGTCATTTCGATTGCCGCCAAAATCACCTGTTTTAAAAAAACAAAACGTTAAAGGAATATAACAGTCCTCTGAAATCTTAGTCATGGTAATGATTTGAGATAAATACCATATAGATGGACCATGTGTTTAGTTATGTTTATACAATTTAGATTTCACTGATTTAACGATGCCAATAAAGGGACCTTAATTCAAATAAAAAATCTAACCAAAATACTCATTTCCATTTGTTTGACATAAATCTAATACAATTTTTTAAGGTAAAGCTAAATTAAATTTAGTTCATAACCATTAGTAAAACACCCCGCCCAAATATAGCTTACCACTTTTTCTTTCTTCTCTTTTAGACACCGCTTCAGTTACGCTGATCTCGTGTCCCTTCCATTCAACTTGGTGGAGACCAAGTGCAATACCCTGGTCATCTTTTTTGATGTCGACAAACGCTTTTCTGTAAATCCATTTGTTCAACCAACAATTCGCAAACAGCACTACAAGTGAACTTACTGTCTCCCATAGTTTGCACGACAGGCAACACATTGAATTCCTTTGCTTTTTAGGAACTTGTTAAATACTGTATCACTCAATCCCTCTGGTAGCTCAGTAAACATCATTGTAACTATTTCTGCAGGAGACGATAAAGTTTAATTTTGTGTCACAAAGACCATTTCAGTATTAAGAAACAAATCCATTCAGGTAAACATTGTCAAATAAATTGTTATTTTTTATAAATTTAATTTTAATGCATTGCACAAAAGATAAATTAGCATACCAGATGAATCGACTTTAGCTTTTTTGGCTTCTTCAGTGGCAGCTGGTGCTTTTCTCTTTGAAGCCTTTTGTGCACTTTCATCCTGAATGATATATAAACAAAATCATTAACATACGTACGAATGGTAATTAAAGTGATTTGCAGATATATTTTTCAATGAAGTTGTGTATGCACTAATCATATGTTTTTAGAGTTTAGTATTATACAGATGCAATTGTAGAATATCTAAGAAAAAATACAGAAAAGAGTATTATGTTTAACACTAAAGTGAAACATTAGTACGAAACAATGTAATGAGCCAAAAGTATACAGAACTGAAGAAAATCAGGGACTTACTTCATCATCCTCATCACCACTTTCATCATCATCGTCTTCATCGCTGTCTTTTTCAGTTTTCGATTTTTTTGCATCCGTCTGAAGAGGAAGCAGAAGAATAGTCATTGCAAAAACAACATTTACCGGAATTATTTCATTTTGTGCAGCACATTTTGCAGTTTTGGCACTGTTTAATTTAATACATATAATTTCCACGCTGAAAATTACATGCCACACCAATAATATGGCAATGGATCTGCCACTTCTCCAACTAAGAACAATATGTATAAACATAAACCCGGTTCGCACACTGCAAACAGAGAAACTACTCACTTCATCTTCTGAATCATCATCATCATCATCTTCATCTTCATCTTCTTCATCGTCGGATTCATCTTTAGAGGCTGCCTTTACCTAATCATTCATAACATTAGTTGGATTGTTGAATATTAACAGCATGTTCGATGCAATAGGAACTAAAATTAAAGTCCAACTGTAACTAAGCGAGGTATGAATTATTATTATGCCCAGCTGAATAGATTAGTGTTGATTTCGTAAATGTTGCAGCAAAAAAAATGTTTGATATACAACATGGATATAAATTTATTCATACCACATAATAAATAAATCACTGATTATGTAAATACACCTCTGTCTCTTCTTCTTCTTCACTATCATCATCATCGTCCTCATCATCATCTTCATCATCGTCAGAGTCTTCTTCCTTTGCTGCTTTCTTAGTTACCTAGTTTAAACATCCGGTCATTTTTGTATTAAAACTTTCAAAATTTGGCAATAAAGACTGATCGACATATGTTTATACACATGAAGATAAAAGCTTGTGGAAGTACAAAAACCATCATTTATCAGTATTAATATTTTACCTTTTCTTCCTCTTCCTCCAAATCTTCTTCATCAGAATCTTCATCTTCATCTTCCGATTCCTCTTTCACAACTTTCTTTCCATTCTTTTTCTAGTAAACGAGGAAATTAATTCAAATTTTGTGATGTTGTCATTTTAAATTGACTTAGTTTGGTCTAGTGAAATATATCTAAACATTTTTCTTCAAAAAACTAGTGCCTTAAGCATCCTAATTTAAACAAGGCGCATTTAAAATTTCTTACTTGAACTTTGTTTTCCTTTTCAGCAACTTCTTCGTCGGAAGATTCTTCCTCTTCTGATTCTTCTTCAACTTTCACCGGCTCCTCAACCACCTCCTTGGCTTTCTTGCTCTTCTTCACTTTCACCTTCTGTGAGATTCAATCGTTGTGATTGCATTAGTTAATAGAATGGACTTGGGATAGAAAACAAAACTTTTATTTCTTTTATGTATTATTGTGACTTTATAAAATATTTTTATTCGTTATTCACTTAAAAGAGAATAAAGGGTTTTAAAAAGACTGCTGTGGTGAACTTTTTAAATACTGTTTATACAGTTAAGGATTATAAACTCAGACTGCAAGATAACGGTCGGATATCGGCCATTTGACCGGCACTTTACACCTTCCATCAGTCATGTTGACCGGTGGTGACAATTAACTCGCAAAACATGCGCAATAATAGTTTTCAGAGACGGCGGTTCCTGCTTTGTACTATCTTGTTTATTATTATTATTTACTAAAGAAAACCCTTAAAAAATTAGGTTTATGGTTTCACAGACGATTTGTTACATCAGACAATCGTGTGAATAGTTTTTATTAAAATACAATTTATCATTCTAAACGTGAATGGGTAAGTTGACAATAGAACTGGAGTTCCGCACAAAATATACGATCAAAACGAGAACGAAATTGTGCTTATTGGCGCCTGGCAATGAAGTTTGTTACGACTATTTATATCTAGGGATGCACAATATAGGATAGTTAGGTATTCTAGAATATTCTAGAATAATATATTTCGAATCTAGAATTTCGAATCCTATTCTAGAATGTTTTACCATGTATTTAAATTTGCTATGCTGTGCATTAAATTCTCATTTATAGTGAATTAGCCATATTCTTTTAAACTGTGATAAGAGCAATTTACGTAGTCCAACAATATTTTACCATTACATATTTTTTTAATCGTATGTAACATCTCTAAGCACTATCTGCCATGAGGGAGGATAATAGTCTAGTAGGTTGTTGTTGAAGTGAATGGCTGAGAAAAATGCTTTCAAACACCAGACAATATTTATTTTACCAGTTTGGTATCAAGACTAGCTATTAATGCCCTTGCACAATTAAACATTAATTTACTATTTAACACAGTTATACATTGGTAAAAGTATAATAAATTAATCACTGCAAAATCACCTAACTAAATAACACATAGGATATCATTCATTGTGTTTATTAAAAACATAGTTGTTTAAGTGAAATATATATTGCAAATACCAACGTGTTTAGTCTGTAAATAACTCTTCCGCCTTTGGAATAATTGCGTCATATTTAAAGGTGCGATAAACCACGTGATTACAGCCTGGCGAACGTGACCTACTTTCTTTGTGCGTGCGTTCGTTTTAAGCGCGTCTGTCCACGATGCACGTGTATGGGACAACTGATAAGATAATGTTGTTGTGCTTTGATGCAAGTTGTATTTTCGAGCTACCGCTTTAGAAAATGTTCGAACGCTTTCGCACGATAGATGCACTTTCGGTATGGAGAAACGCATTACGGGTATTACATACGAATGAAGAAGCCATTTTACAATGTTGAGATTACGAATTTACTTCAATGACGATTCACCAAAAGTTTCTTATCATTGTTATCCACTGTCGCACGCTTGCTGAAACGATACGCTGACGTCTGCATAATCGGCATCATGCGTGTTGTTGCGCGTTGGATCGCAGCCAATATTTTACGTTTTTAATTTCGAATCCTAACTATTCTTATTAAATTGCTTGTAAAGATTCGAATCCCTAGAGATTCGAATCTCAAAGATTCGAAATTCTATATTGTGCATCCCTATTTATATCTAATAATAAAATACCAAGAACCAGTGGGGTAATAGATAAAGCTCGCCTTAAAAAGCGCCGATTAATCAGATCTCACCGCGAACGCGTGATATGGTATTAGCGCAGAGTTTACTGCCTCGTACTGCATATTTAAATAACCGGATAGTTTCTGGATATTCGGCTTATATTTGGACTACCCGGTTATCTGGCTGGTCCGGATTGACGTTTTGACTCTTACCCACTAATTACACACATGTGTACATTTTAACATGACCTTCAAAATGTAACAAGAAAACAGAAGTTATTCATTAAATTTAAAGATATTATACGCAACTCGTGGCGCATAAATATATTTATTTAAATGGCGGTTTACCAAATTGTAACAATTGTGAAGCAATTCGCTTTATCAGTATTTGCTGCTATTTCTTTAGGAAAATTATTAAAACAGGATATCTAGAACTGGTTTATTTAAAAACTGGAGCTTAACGTCACCCTATTTAAAAAGCCCTATGGAAATGTTAATTTTAACAATTACAACTGCATGACCTAATACAAACTGCGATGCAAGCGCATATTGTCAGTTCAGGTTGCGGTGGGGCAGAATTTAATTCACAACCCAAGATTTATTTTCAGACGAAACCATTAGATAAAACAGCGAGAAATACTTTCAACAGTATTCCCAAACATTTTTTGACCAGGGTTGTTTCAATTTGACCAGCACTGTTTGTTTGCTATATGACTAATATAGATGACTAACCTCTTCTTTGGTTTTTGCAATTTTCACTGGTTTGATCGTTGCGGTTTTATCTCCCTGTATTACAAAAAGTGAGGTTTTAACTAATACTTTGATTACTTATTCAATATAATGTTGGTACGTGCTTTAACCAGCACTGAACATTAAATAAATCAAGTAGATTTGGGGTTTTTGTTGCTTTTGGCACTGTTGTCCGACCGACAATTAGACAGCGGTTCCCTTAGTTTGTCCATGATGCAGAAATTAGTGAGTACCAATTAAAAAACCATTGTCCTGAAACAATGCATTCAAAACACAGTCAACTTTGTGGTATTTGAACCAATGTAGCAGTATGCAATTTTAAAGGAGTGACTGTTACTACAGGATCGCTTGTATGACTTAAAACGAGCGCTTGGGACCTTAATCCTAACCCTCCAAGCGATCACATATGAATATTAACTGCGCATGTTTCAAGTGCTTTTATGACTTGGAAGATTGTGGTTACAAGTTGCATTTTAATGTTGTGGAAGGTTGTTTATTGTAAAAAGTTTTTAACCTTTTATAATTACAGCAACATCATTTCACTTGGTTAAACACATATACTTGAATTAATTTCTAATAATGTGTAATACTAGTCTTCCGGCTTGAAGCCCTTGGTATTAGGTCCCAAAATACACTAACAAGCGGGACAGGAGGAGTGGGAAGGGACAACTTTTTGTCACTAACATTGGGGCAAATTAGGAGGGAAAGTCGGAAGGAAGGAAACTGCACATTAAAATGAATATTAGGCCATTAAGTTCGTTTTAAACATGGGGTTAGAGTTAGTAGTTCTGAGGTTAAGATTATTGTTTAGGTAAGGGGTAAAATTTAATTTCCATAGTTGTGGGGAAAAAACTAAGAGGGAAAGTGGACATGGAGGAAACTGCTCACTTAAATAAAGATTAGGAAATTAGAGTTAGTTTTAAACATGGGGTTGGAGTTACGGTTAGTTCTAGGGTTGAATGTATAGGGTTTAAAGTATTTCCCGTAATTCGGGTCCCTTTATTTTGTACAGGTCCGCTAGGTTCGCTATGTCCAACGCTGGGTCCGGCGCTAGGTCCAGTGTCATGCCCTAAACACTAATCTCAACGCCAGAACTAACCCTAACTCCAACCCCATGTTTAAAACTAACTCTAGCGCACCTAACTTGGACCTAGCGGACCTGTACAAAATAGAGGGACCGCGTAATTCTAGTGAGCAGTTTCCCTCCTTTCCGCTTTTCCTTCTTTCAGTGTTGGCTTAGTTGTGGTGAGCAGTTTTCCTTCTTTCCTCCTTTTAGTATCGCCCATTAAAATGAGCGGGACAGTGTATAACAGTGATGGCGAACCTATGGCACGCGAGATCATAAATACTGGCATGCGACGCATTCCGAAAAAACGGCGCAAAATGTTTTTTATTACAAACTTACGGCAAACTTTTAACCTATTTTTATTCAAAACCAGGTTAGATTAAAGCTCTTGTGGAATTTTATGTTATACAGTTATTATCTCGCTTAGTTTATTAAATATTTCCACGGATCAGTTGTTCTTGAAAAGATGCCAAGTGAAAAGTTACAATCACATAATGAATCCATTATTACGTATGCACCTGCCAATGACGACACAGTGTCATTTTACCAAGACAGTTATAGTTTTTTAAGATCGCTTAGGTCTTCATAACTTTACTCAGCAATTGTATCATGAGGGAAGACCGAATTTTGCCTGGAGGTGCCTGAAACAAAGCGATAGTAGGCCTATAGTCGTCCGTTGGCTACGCGTGATCTTTTTACCACAAGTTTTGGCCGCGGTAGTTTGTGTCTAATCTAAACGTTTTCGTTTATTGAAAACTGATGTTTATAAAACGGCTGGCACGCCGGGACAGACAAATTCATTTCAGGCTACAAATGTGGCACGCGGCGTCGAAAAGGTTCGCCATCACTAGTGTATAATATATAATCTTATAACCCGCCAGACTGTTTTGCAGATTGGTAAAGCGCCAAAATACAACTAACGTGCTTTTCAAACTGCTCAGGAGATAGTTACTAACATGTCGATGATAGGTAAAAATATAGAAAAAAAAAATAAAAAAGATTCGGTCAAGTATTAGGACTAGGGTTAGTTTTGAGGTTGAGATTGTAAGCAGAGATTACTTTCCATGTATTTAGTTAGCAGTATATTGAATTAAATTAAAAACTATATAGCACAATAAACCACTGTGCAGAAGTTAATAGGTTTACAAAAGATTAGTGTAAATCTACACATTTCTACATTAGGTATGAACTACTGGAAAAAAAAAACTTTCGTTAGGTTGTTAAGAAAGTGAAAAACATATCCCACCTTTGATTTTTTCTTCAGTTGAACCATTTTAAAGTTTACAGCTAAGATGATTAAAACTTCGTAATGTTTGGGCTTAGCCTATTTTGGTTTTAAACAATTTCAATTTAAAAAGACAAGAATAGACCAAATCTTCTGTAAAATAACATACAATAATCCACGTTAAAATATTTTAGTGCCGAATATAAATCAAAATATCGTATATTATTGATCAAGTATTTAGACTCGCACTCACGAAAATTTCACAAACTTACCAACCATCAACACGATGTTGAAAAATGAAACGAACCACGTTTAGTTGGACCACGTGATGTATTTTCCATGGTATATTATATTTATGTTTGAAAACTTGCAGGGGAGCAGAATTAAGAAATTTCCCGATGAATTCAGTGCTACGCTAACTTTGATTAAAAACAAAAGGCTACAAGCCGATTCTCTAATTTTATTGGTTTTTATTAGTTTATTATTGTCTAAATATACCATTTAATGTTTTTTTCTTGAAATTAATGATTCCTAAGTTTAGTAAGTTTAGTTCATTTTATTCATTTTTTGCCCCAGTTTTAAAAATGGCAAACGAATAAAACCACGACACAGGAACGGAAAAAGACGGCAAAACGAACAGGCGTTAAAACACGCCATTAAAAAAGGATATAAATTAATAAGGTTATATTTTCGCACACTAATCCATAATACCGCGAAGAGCTATATGTACAAAGCGTTTGAATATTTTAACTGGATTTTCAGAAGACTATACTGGAAGATGCTACGTTTTTTGTTTATCCAGATGACTAGACTAAATTTTAGAAAATGTTAGAATAAATAAAACAAAATTATACATCCAATAAAGATTATGTCTATCAAAACTATCTTTTTAAGGCCTTTTTGACATCTAATGTTTATAAATGCGGTCTGAAACTGTCACTCGTACAATCGGAACTTTTCTCATTAAAACAGCTAGGATGCACAAATAACGACTTTATTTTGCGAAGCTAGCCACTATTATACTATTATAAAACTGCAGGGCTAAACAAGAACAGTGGCGAGCCCTAGCCTATGCTGCTTCCAATTGTACAAATTTTGGGGAATCACCACCATTGTTGCTTTGCAAAATGTTCATTTAAAAACCATGACTAAGGGCACCACCGCACATTGAGATTAAGTTAACTGGTTCTGTGACATATTTAGTTTCACCTTCTCATTAACATGGTTTAATGAATAAGACAGTTCGGGTATATCCCATTCACGTTCTACCGTGTTGACGTCGCCGTTTTTTGTCAACCTCTCTTCCAATAGGCAGATCAGCACAGGCAGTCCTTAACCCTACAGGTGGATATCGTCATACAATAACTCTGGTGTGTCTAACATGACAAACTTCTAAAACATTGTGCCAGCTAAAACAACTGCCGCAGCCCGCAGCATATCGTTCAACATGGGTATGATCTTTTCTGTGCCAGTTTTTGGGGCAGAACTGTGTTGGATCTGAAAGTTTTACAAAATATTTCCTGAATAACTTTGTAGGCCTACTGGGGTAGGCCTATGTGTGATTTCACCTGGAATATAAAATAATGCAAAAGTTATAATCGAGTTTTTTTCTGATTGACAAATTACATAAGGTGACACTAGAGATCTCTAAACTATAGCATCTTTCATCATAACTTCCTGGAAGACAAGTTATTCGAACGCTTCATATATAATATATATGGTTTAACAACCGCAAAAGCTTATAGGCTGCATATAAACTATATGTATAATTAAAGTTATTTATAAGGGCTATAACATATGCAAAGGAATAATGTGAGCGTCTGTCTCGGTACCTGTTCGGTACTTTTTCTGTCATGAAATTCAGTGCCGCACAATACGCACTTTATTATTTAACAAAGTGATAATCGACTGATACGATAGATGAATATATGTAACGAATTTTAATATTGTGACGATTAAAAAATTACCAAATAACGCACCGTTATTCATTTTCCGCGCCAATACTCGAAAAAGTAGTTCGTGGGGTGTCGTGCGCCACATTGTATACATTGGGTGCACCGTAACAACTTTTTACTAGGGTTGTATTTTGTTTTGCCTAATATGATTTTTTATTGTTACAGGTTAAACTTAAACCTTGTGAACTTGAACGAAGCCTTCTATGTTACCAAGTATCATTTAATAAGTATCTCATTTTCTGCAACGCGCAACTTTATAACATGGAAAAGCAGCTTTTTAAAAAAAATCTGGAAAAAGGAACTACAGAAAATAAGCAGGGCACAGCACAAGCTTTTACAAGTGAAGGAGGCACCAATTCTACAATGCTTTTAGACAAAAATGAACTTAGCAATACTGTGTTTAATTCACCCAATTTCAAGTAGGATACATTAAAGTATATAATACCAAATTTCTTAATACATATGTTTTATAGGGTTGTGCATATCTTAAGATTTATCGTTTTAAGTTTGTGCAACTACCCGTCTGATTGATTGTCTTTTATAAATTAGTGCGTCATCTTTCAGTCAAGGGTTGTATCCTCCGGCAATGCATTTAACGGACATTTCCCAAACCCTGACAATTGCCTGTGTGTTAATATGCTGTGCATTTCTCCATTCACGGGAATAAGCATGTATATCCATGGAAATAAGCATGTATAGAGTCTGTATTATCACACCATATATTATAATATTGTTAAGTACAGTACCATGTGCTATCAGTTCAAGTTTAATGATTCGATTTGTGCTTTGTTAAAGCAGCGTAACTAAGTAACCTAGATTTAGTTACTTTAAATATGTTGTTCCACATAATAAAATATTTGGGTAACTTTGTTTCTGTAATTTCCTGGTTAACTTGGTCTCATTTTTGTTATCTGGGAATAAAAATAAGTACAATTTTTTTAACTTGCAAGCCGGATTTTTCGCCTATGATTATAGTTTTTTTTACTTTATAATACCAGTCTCATGTTGCAGTGTATAATGATTATTATATTTTGTTCTTAGAGCTCCATCAATGCCAACTACTCCATCAAGTGGTGCTGCTATGAGTCCATTTAACCAAGCCAAGATTGATTCACCCTTTATTCAAAAAATCCCACAATCCAACATATTAAATGGATGCCATTGTTTTATCGATATATGGTCAAGAGATGGCAATGACAATCGATCCTCAGTTTTCGGAAGGATTCTAAAAAGAATGGGTGCAACGGTGGGTTTTTATGTCTGAAATTGATTTATAGCCTATGGAAAGCTTTTTGGTATC
>CH003292.1:0-26794 GCA_000149265.1 Ciona savignyi
AAACCAGGGGGTTAACACACAGGCAATCGTCATATCACCTCGCTCCCATCGTCGGGTTACCGGAGCTATTGTAGTGTGTTGTGTATGATTCCCACGTTCCTTTAATTTGGTAGAACCCATTAATCTGTTGGGTTCATAATGATACGGAAGAATTTACACTGCTTTACAAGAGCTATTTTCCAGAAATTAATTTCTTATGATCAAGCACACAGTAGTATTTTGATCTTACTAAAGTAGAAACATTTTAATACCAAAATTTTAAATACATTTTTTTAGCCCAGTGTTAAAAAATGGCAAACAATTTATATCACAACACGAGAACAAGAAAACACGGAAAATGCACAGTCGATTAATAAGATAAAAATAATAAAAGTAGGAGACATGACAGCCGAAGATTCACAATAATTTCAAACCCCACCTTGTAGAGTGACAGGTATAGCAGCCACAGAATGAAATAAGTGGGCATCGTTCGGATGCGTTGCCATATCATGCATAGGAATGATATCAGGATTCCTGGGGTGAAAGGAAATATATATACATATCTGGCTTGTATTGGTTTATTGCAGGGCTCAGCAACCTGCGGCTCTTTCATCCTTCTGATGCGGCTCATATTAATTTTGTTTGCTACTGTAGCGAGCGCTTAATAAGTTTAATACCCATGCATAAGTGAAACAACAGAACACTCGTGTCTTTATCTCACACAGTGTTGTTTTCCTTTCATTGCGAAAATATCAGCTTTGCAGCTCCCAGTAAATGTTATTTTGTGGAATATCAAATTGAAATGGCTTTAAGTGCAAAAGGTAGCTGTTCCCTGGTCTACTGGTTAGAGCTCTGTATTAGATCACAGATAACTACTACAAAATTATTAATTTCATCCAAGTTTAAATCCATTATTGCGAAAAGCTCAATTAGACTCCACCACTGCATGATGTTCATGGATATAAAGCGATGTTTATTGAAGGTTTTCCATGTTTTTAATGAAGCTGTTTAACTACTCTGACAGTTGTATCACTGCACAGAGTTATTGCAGCTGTGGTTGGAAAATGGCGTGATGGAAACCCACTCCTACTGGTTACATAAGCCGCATGTGACTGACTGAGCATATTGGGCTTTGACAAAAGAGTAACAAAGATGACTTGAAGTGAATGATATGATACTCATGTTTATTCCCGTGAGTTGGAAAACCAGTCGGGTTAACACACAGGCAATCGTCAGATCACCTCGCGCCCACCGTCATGTTATTAGAGCTATTATACTTGGTGCATCAATCCACTTGGTTCAGGCAATGTTTGTTAAGTGCCTTGTACAAGGACACAACCGAGTAGCTAGTGACCAGTTTGGAACCTACAACCCTTCGGGTAAAAGGTGACGCACTAACCCACCAAGCCAATTGGAGGTAGCTGTGAATGCAGCTCAACAAATACAACTCTACACACCCCCCCACACATGATGTCATTGGGGATTCCCCCATTATATCCAAACCTGCAACACACAGAAGTTCCATCGCGATATGAGGTTCCATTTGCATGAACCACAATAATGTTGGTTGCTTTAAGAAGTACGACTCAGCGGTTTGAGACGAGTCCTTGTTATGCTGACTGATCTGTTGCATTGTGTTGTGAACGGGTGTGATTCCATTTCTCCCATACAAACCTGCGGGAAATTATCTGATTGCAATTTTGCTTTGGTTTAAAAGTCACATTTATTTTATTCCTTATTTATGCAGAATATTTACAGTGTTTCCAGGTGAATGCGAAATCACAATGAGCATTATATCATGTGTAAATTCGTTAAACTACATAACACTCAGCATCCCAGTTATTACGGTGACCAGTCAACTGAACCCCTTTACAACTGAACCCCTTTAAACAGAACCCTTTTAACTGAAAAGGGGGTTCAGTTGTAAAGAGGTTCAATTGAAATGGGTTCAGTTGTCAAGGGGTTCAGTTTAAAGGGGTTCAGTTAAAAGGAGTTGAGTTGTACGGGGCTTAATTGTAGGGGTTCAGTTGTAAAGGGTTCAGTTGTCATAGAACCAGTTATTACAGTGTGTTGTATATTATTAAGACATTGTTCCGTTTTAGTGGAACCCATTATTTCACTGGGTTCATGCAATGTCCACTAAGTGTCCTGGTCAGACACGACTATATTGATACTGGCTGGTTTAAATAAAAAGACGTTAAACTGATGATGTTCTTATCGAACAAGCTTGCCGACAATGCGTGTGAATAATTAAATGAATTTTAAATTTTGACAACATTTTAAATCCCACTGGTTTCGAGCGATACAAGTGATTTTCTCAGACATGTACTGGATGTGTGCAACAATAAAATAATCATTTCTAACTCACAAGTTGACCTTTAAGCCGACTGAATAGTTAGCACAATAACTACAACGTTTAACAACCTACAGCAGAAAGGTTGTGTGATTGAAACCAGCTGCCACCTAATCGGTTGTGTCCTTGGGTAAGGCAGTGAATGGACATTGCTAGAGCCTGGTGGATTAATGAGTTCTACTCAATTGAAGGGACGTGTCTATCATATACAACATACTGCAATAGATCCGGTAACCCGACCGTGGGCGCGAGGTAATCTAATGGTTTCTCTTGTGATAACGCTTAATTGCGTTTTCCTATTAACAACTTCCAGTTTTGCAACAAAACACGAAAGTAAAACTTGAATAAACAAATTATGGAATGAGGAATTGAATCCCAACCTGGTATTTGTGGATATAACGATGCAAATGCTAACATGTAGACCAAACCTATCAGAATAAGGAACAAATTCCGTGTGTTGGTTGTCGTATTCATTTCCAATATATCGTTGGGCACCAGATTAATTGTGTACACCTAATATAGCCTACACTTATGTAATGTGTTTTTATCCACTAAAATTAAATATTAATCAACTAAAATGAAACATTGCAGGAACAGATAAAGACATAGATAGTCGGCTGTACTTTAACCAGTAGCCACTTTGGCCAGCTTTGGGTAGGATTTAATTAATATAACTATAATAAACTAAATACTAAATGTATCACAATAAAACACGTATTTTGTACAATAAACACTTATTTTGACCTGCTAATGGTACTACTCTCTTTATTTAACTCATCAAACTGCAATGTTTATCCTACAGCAGGCATGGTATACTAGAAGTTAGCATGTTTTTTGCATATACCCAAACCCAAAAATTTATAAAATAAAAATGTATTACTCCAATTACATGGTACATTGTGAAACGTTGAAGCAATCAACCACTCGGTTTGGCTAAAATGCATAATGAATAGAAAAATAAGTCAGCTTCATTATAAATTAGCCTTTATAGACATATTGCTGTTTATATTTCATGTATTGGCGATTTTCATCATAAAATATTGTGTGGTTGAGTTCAAAGTACGCGCGCAACCGCCACATGTAGAAATATGTGACCGGTATGCTGTTAACACGTCATCGTATAGCAGACTTTGAATATTTCGTATCAACCCAGTCGAACTGTCCCCGTGTAAAAAGCATATTTGGAATTATGCACAATTTAAAATTAATTCTAAAGAAAGAAACAAAAATAAAAATTATATTGTAGTGTATTCTACTATTACATAACTGTAGTAATTACGGCAATTATAATATAAAAAACGGTGTGACGCAAAAATACCGAAAAAATCCAGCTAAATAAATAACGGAAATAACAGTCATTTTTCTCAAGAAAGATACAATAAAATGGAAAGTTCTGATCGGTTCGGTTATATGTCCCATCCTATAATCCTATCCTTTCAATTAAAAATGTGTGGGATCAATAACCAAAAACTTTAATAGTCGTCTTTAACTTTTGTTTTGGGTAAATCGAGACGACAACGACGGTCCAATCACCGCGCTAGTTCACCTTTTACCCGATCCGCGTATTTACATTATACGAGTTGAGATTAAAATTGGATCAACGGACCTTATCGATACAACATATCCGTCTTCAAATCAAGTTGGTGATGCGTGCTTTTCGGCGGCGATTGTTAAAACCCAAGCGAGTCTTACGATGAATTGTACTTTGTTGGGGATTCGCTTATAAGGAATATGTTTGTAGCGTTTATGGTGCTTCCGCTGATACAGTGGGTGTTAGCCACTCTGGTCTACTCTCTCGGGTCAAACCAGCTCCTAAAGCCGCCCTCACCATAGTACTGGTAGCGTTTTACCACATTCTGTTCTTAATTATGCTCCTTATATTGTTTTGTTTTTTGCTTATAGGTTTGACGGCCGCATTTGCCATTATTTAATACTGGACAAAAATAAATAAACTACCTTAATTAGACGGTATTATATAAAAAATGTTTGATCATTTCGGTCATACATTGCCGTCCAATCTATTAGCTCGGTGGGTTAGTGCATCGTCTTTCAGCCGAAGGGGTGGACTTCAAGACAATTGCTTATCCTAATGAATTAAAAGGTTATACTAAAACTGCAGGAACATCTTAATCATAGACAAACATACTGAAATAGCTCCGGTAACCCGGGTAGGAGCGAGGTCAGTTTAGTTTAGTTTATTATTTTGCCCCTTCGTAACCTAAAAGAAGTGTAGAGATTCAGGAGATTGTTATACTTGGTTGGCGTGCCTGCATCTTGCAATAAATCTGGCCCGAGTTCTTCAACTATTAAAACTTCGAATTGGCTACGGCAATCTAAACTCCGTCTCGGGAGGTTTCTTTGTTGCATTTTATAAGTTGACACAGTAAACGACATACGTTCACACCAATTCGTCATACATGCCTGGAGATGTGGCTCCAAGCAGGCTGTGCTTAGGTCCGCATTCTAGAACGCGTTTTTTGATAATAATTTAATCAAAATAATTTTCACACCAAACAGCTCGCCACGTATATGGCGTAATGTGGGGAGGATTATATTGAAAACAGCGGTTCGGATATTATGGCTGAATTGACGGGCCACAGGAAAAGATACGCAAAGGTTTTTGGAACAGGCACACTGTGCATGCAATAATGGCTTATTTAAAGAATTTAACAAAGCTTAATATATTGCGCAAAAAGATATTACACAAGCCGTGAAATCACTACAAAAGAATGGCATAAATAATTAAAATCAGGAAGAAAGGATAAAACGGCAAAAAACTACATTAGTTAAAACACGTCAGTGGATACACATGGAATATATAACGGTGAAAACATTGACGTTTACCTATGTTAGAAAAGTCGCTATGCGTTTGAACATGAATATCCTGATCTAACTTACTTCATCGGGGAAAAACCATACAAACCCTTCTTTGGGATAATAAAAATGTAGGCTAATACGTCATATATAAATTTCGTTTTTAAGGCACTTAATTCCTTATTTATCGATAGTTCTTTGCAGCCATTTTCTTTTTGTTTTATCTTATATCGGAAACGGCTCTGGTTTGACGCTATTTTGTTTCGATAGCCTGTGGCAGCAGAGGTATATAAACAAGAGTCTCTTGTTTATATATCTCCGGTGGCAGTTACCCATGTGAGAATGTTCCGATGTGTATTTGCAAGGTGATCTATTGATTACGCGTGTGTAAGGTACGTTATCGCCTATTGCGTTTCTCATTAACATGGACAAAACATGGATATCCCGTCTTATCATATTTAGAAATAAATTAATGGGCAACACTGCGCCTTTGTTTATTCTCAAAACAAGTGTGCACTTTACTTTGCGCACCACAGTACCATTATAAAAATGTTGATAAAGAGATAGTTTCTAATACGTGTAAAATCTAGTCGTAAATTATATTATGACAAATTGTTGCATTGTTTCTAAAACTCTAACTAATAATTAAAAAAATAAAAATTATTTTAATACTAAAGTACAATGTAACGCTTTTCGTACATGTACAATCAAGGTATTAATCTGTAAATCAACATTCTAAAACATTGGTGCTATGGTGTATGAGAATAAGTGGTAATCTTCAAAACAAAGTTGATGTTGACTGTGGTTTGGATTAGATTTGTGTGAATGTGGATTAATCCTTCAAGTTGTATTATTATCTATAAAACAGAGTAATCGGCTATTTTGTCAGTAGTAGAAGGTTTAATATACCTGGCAAAAGGTTTATTTATTATATTGGTTAAGAAGCCAACTTGTTAATCGGATAGAAAGTTTTCATAAAAATCAAGATACTTTTAAATCAATTTACCATATCTTACTTGTTTGAGCGATATAAATGCGAGTAAACTTAAATAACAGAAGTGAGAAAGACAGAAATTGTTTTCTAAAACAAAGATTAGCGGCTGTGTTGTTTAATACCCATTAATGAATAAGCGCAAGGGATGTTAACACACGGGCAATCATCAGATTACCTTGTGCCCATCGTCGGGTTACCGAAGCTATTGCAGTGTGTTGTGTATGGTTGGGATGTTTCTTCAGTTTAATACAGCCAATTAATGGGTCAGACAATGTCCGCAAAGTGCTTTGCTAAAAGACACAACTAAAAAACTAGTGACCAGATTTGACCTTCGGTTGAAAGGTGCATAACTAATCTAGTAGCTTCTGGAATAATGTAGAATTTTTTAATTTTCTAGTTTAAAAATTCCTATGATTAATTTTTGTTTACTTAAGTTAAGTAGAATGATTAATCAGTTAATGGATAATTGCACAATTCGATTTTGTCAGACAAGCATGTACAACCACTGCTATATAACCTTTACGATGTGTTAATGCGGACTTTATATTTTATACTAATTTACATATTGTTAGTCTGAATAAATTTAAGGTTATCAATTCACTCATAGTATCAAACCACAGGTTTACCACTATACCATTGTCCTTTATTACCAATAAGACTGGCTTGCACCTACATATAACAAACCAAATTTCAATATAAATTTATTCCTACAGGATACATGGTAATGTTGTTCACTTGAAGTTCTTCCACATAATAAGGTTTCAACAATTTTATTTGTTGTGGGAATTGGGAAGTTGGAATTATATTTGCGCGGTGGATTGGTGCGGTTGGGAGCATGAATTACAACTTGGGAAGTCGTGGAAATGAGTTATCGACTCGAAAGATCATTTTCGCCAACTTCAACCAGGATTGCACCTCGCTGGCTGTGGGGACCAAACATGGATACAAACTATTCGCGCTGAACTCCGTGGATACGTTGGATGTGATTTACGACAATGAGAGCGAAACAGAAGACGTTTGTTTGGTCGATCGCTTGTTCTCAAGCAGCCTGGTTGCGATCGTGAGTCTCATGTCCCCGCGGAAGCTGAAGGTCTGCCATTTCAAGAAAGGAACCGAGATCTGCAATTACAGCTACTCGAACACGATACTCGGGGTGAAACTGAATCGAATCCGACTTGTGGTTGTCCTCGAGGAGAGCTTGTACATTCACAACATCAGAGACATGAAAGTGTTGCACACCATACGCGATACACCCAGCAATCCTAAAGGTCTCTGCTGCCTCAGTGTCAACAATGATAATTCCTTCCTTGTCTACCCGGGAAGTAGCATAACAGGGGAAGTACAAATATTCGATGTCACTACCCTCAATGCAGTAAGCACCATCAACGCACACGATAGTCCCCTCGCTGCAATGGCGTTCAACTCCACAGCAACTAAACTGGCGACGGCCTCCTGCAAAGGAACTGTGATCAGAGTGTTCTCGGTGCCTGATGGACAAAAACTCTTTGAGTTCCGACGAGGGGTGAAGCGATGCGTTTCGATCGGATCCCTCGCGTTCAGCCCCGATTCCCTCTTCCTCTGCGCCTCCAGCAACACCGAAACCGTCCACATTTTCAAACTGGAGCAAATGGGAGCTGAGAAAGCTCCAGTGGCGGACGAATCGTCATCCTGGATGGGATATTTCAACAAAGTATTGAGCAATTCTGCCAGTTACCTTCCAAGTCAGGTTTCCGAGGTTTTGAACCAAGGACGTGACTTCGCGACGGTGAAACTCTCGTTCCAGGGGTCGAGGAATGTTTGTGCGATCACCACCCTGCAGAAGCTCCCTCGTGTGCTGGTGGCTGACGAGGACGGCTTCTTGTACATCTACAACCTCGACCCGATGGATGGTGGGGAGTGCGCGTTGCTTCGACAGCACAACCTCGCAGAGTTTGGCCAGCAGGAGGCGCCGGAGAGCTCGCACCATGACAACGAGGATCCTCCCCATTTCCACTCGGCTTCCATCCACGAGCACGACGCACCAGAGACGCTTCACATCGACACAAACGTCGTTTCTTTAAATGAAGTCACCGACCACTAGGTTGCGTTCATTGTTTCACAGTTTTTCTTCTAAATTCTCCTTTAAAATGTAAATAAGTCGTAGCAAGTCCATGCCACTGTTCCATCAATCTGTTCATAACAAGCAGTTACAAATATTCAAATTTAAACTCGAAATATCAATAGGTTGCATTTTAACCCAGCCCCCTCACACTGCAATTCTGTACTCTATCTTTGTGCAATAATGATACAAAGTAATCCAACTTAGTTTCTGCATAAACTGCTACAAACAATTTAAAATCCCCCTTAATAATATTGTCTCTATTGTGGTGACTATTTTAATGTTAAAAACATTTTGTAAATTCCTCTTCAACGTGGTCTGCATGGTTGTACAAGGAACAGCAGGTGTCCATCTTTCTTGTTTTATTTCCAGTGGTTTTATTTACAAAATGTAATCATATATGAATCCCTGGTTTTTAATGCAAGCAAAACTTTCAGTTACAAATTTCATGGTTGACAATAATTGTGAAATAATAAAACAATGATTAAAAAACCGTACAAGAATCAAAACATTATTTCAGTGCAGCTCATAAAAAGTGGTTAATGCAGGTAGGGCGGTTGTGACGTAATCTTTATGACGTACAAACGTTGGATTAAAACGAAATCGCAAGACGTGCACTATCGCACACAGGTGCTCCTTACTATGACAGCACAACTAAACACGTCACAGACACAAATTAACACGTCACAGGCGAAGGTTATCAGGTCACAGCTTAAGACGTCACAGGGACAGATTACCACGTGACAGCTAAACACGTCACAGGGACAGATTACCACGTGACAGGGACAGATTATCACGTGAGAACTAAACACGTCACAGGGACAGATTACCAGATGACAGGTTCACGAACCTGGTTTCGTAGAAAGTCAGAGATGAGCTGGGTTTTAACAGCAGCAAGAATTCCACCACGTGATTGGCAATCTGTCCTCGCATCTGTGTAAGTTCGTTTATTGCTGGTCACTTCATCGTAGCATTTTGTGTCAAAGTGAAGTCCAATCTTGCATTCTGTCAATAGTTGATTTAGAATATTTAGTTTTTGTATTAAATATCATCAGGCGGTCAATATAGCGCCTCATGTGACAGTTCTGGTGCATATGTGACGTCACACATTGTTTGTATTTCTCAATTTAACTTTACAGGAAAATCAAAGGATATGATGGAGTGTGTTCCGTACATACTGCGCGAATGCAATGACACAATATCACTTCGGGTCATATATCCGTGTAATGACGTATTGTATCGATAGGACATTTATGTGTATCCTTGTGGATGGGAAAACCAAGGGGGTTAACACATGGGTAATTGTCATATCACCTCGCGCCCACCGTCGGGTTACCGGTCATTTAATCAATCCGCTGTGATTGTTGGTGATTTTCATAGAAACATCATATCTAATTACTTATTGAATGGATCGGTTTCATATTATTGTCGCCTCAACATTTAAATTTATGGAAGACTGTTCACGTTTATATCGGTTTATTCCACAGTAACAATAATGTAATCGGTTTATTAAGATTTTAAGGGTTGACAAACTATCTATGTTTTAGCTGGAAACTTTCTGACAACCACGTCATTACTTAAGGACAAACACTCGTCACTTAAGGACAGGTACCATTGCAATGTGGTTTGCTGGAACATTCTGCGCACATCCTTTCAATTACTTGAATGCTTTATTATAATGTTTGTAGTTTAACATAATCGCGCAGTCTACACAACTGGTAACTTGTGGTCGGGCGTCTTGCAAAGCACTGATTATAGAAGATGGATCTGATTTTGAAAGTTTCGATATTTCTCTACTATTGTACGCTTCTTGCAGGTACGTTATATCTTTTATTTGTCATTAGTCGTGGAAATTAGGTTTCGCAATAAAAACTATTAATATATTGTTGGGTTGGTGTTTGACCCGGTATGCTTGAGCATTCGTGATCTGTTTGTTTGTCGTCGTCGCTACAATGAGCGTCGCTGTCCTGACTTCAACCGACTATATTATTCGATTGTAGCGTAAATTGAATACGAGAATGCTATGTCAAGGTGACTTTAGTTTCATGAGAAAACTCCGCAAAACCGTTTGTCCGGCCCGTTGGTCTAACGGTTAAGTACGTCGCCTTTCAATCGAAAGGTTGCAGGTGCGAAACTGTTCGCTAGCTAGTCGGTTGTGTCCTTGGGCACTTTACGGTCATTGCCTGAAACCAGCGGATTAATGAGTTCTACCAAATTGAAGGAACATGTAAATCATATAAAACACACTGCAATATCTCCGGTAACCCGACGATGGGTGCGAGGTGATCTGACGATTTCCCGTGTGTTAACCCCTTGGTTTTTCCACCCTCGGGGATAAACATAAATATTCTCTCCTAATCAAGTTAAGCTTGAATTACTCGTTGTTGGACAGATGGTTCGTTCGTTGGTACTTCTTTCGTGGTGTCTTCATCAGTTAAGCGCACCACCTACCAAACCATTGTATACCAACTCTGTCTCCCATCCGCCCCACTACACATCGAAGTTGAAGGCACGCCAACCAACCCCAGCTTGAAACATACCTTCAATACAACCGTGGTTCGAATCTACAAAACCTCGTTTTTGATCAAGCTGGAAAGAGTGGACGAGGACGGTGGCTGGACTGATGTGCAACTCAACGTTACATGGAGAGCATTCACAGAAACAGGTGACGCATCTTATTCCTTCGTCATTAGTTTCACAAAATATGATGCTATCGATTAGTCTGATAGTTTGGTGCGTTATCTTTCAGCCGAAGGTTTGCAGGTTTGAAACTGGTCGCTTGCTAGTCGGTTGTACCCTTGGGCAAGGCACTTACCGGATATTGGCTGAACCCAGCAGATTAATGGGTTTTACCAAATTAAAGGAAGGTATTAATTATACACAACTCACTGCAATAGCTCCGGTAACCCGACGATGGGCGCGAGGTGATCTGACGATTGCACGTGTGTTAACCACTTTGGTTTTTCCATTCACAGGGATAAACATGAATTTCCTATCGATACAATACATCATTACACGGATATATGACCCGAAGTGATATTGTGTCATTGCATTCGCGCAGTATGTACGAAACACACTCCATCATTTCCTTTGATTTTCCTGTAAAGTTAAATTGAGAAATACAAACAATGTGTGACGTCACATATGCAATAGACCTGTCACATGAGGCGCTATATTTACTACTTAATGCTATTTTATACAAAAGCTAAATATTCCAAAGCAACTATTGACAGAATGCAAGATTGGACTTCACTTTGGCACAAAATGCTACGAAGAAGTGACCAACAATAAACGAACTTACACAGATGCGAGGACAGATTGCCAGTCACGTGGTGGAATTCTTGCTGCTGTTAAAACCCAGCTCATCTCTGACTTTCTACGAAACCAGGTTCGTGAACCTGTCACGTGGTAATCTGTCCCTGTGACGTGTTTAGCTGTTACGTGGTAATATGTAATATGAGCTAATCTCTGACCTGTTAATGTGTGCCTGTGACGTGTTTAGTTGAGCTGTCATACATAGTAAGGAGCACTTGTGTGCGATGGTGCACGTCTTGCGATTTCGTTTTAATTCAACGTTTGTACGTCATAAAGAATATGTCACATCCGCCCTACTATATGCGAAATATCAACAGTTCGGTGACGTGATAACATCGATAAAACATTTCTACAATCAAATTGATTAATTAGCGGGGGTATAACCAGATCTGGCCGTTAAACCTAACGCATAATTAACTCAAGAAAGCAATTTTTAACCAAATTATGTCAGGTACTTACCCTCGACGATGAATATTGGTTTGGATTGGACGACATTGAAAAGGAAGGGACTTTTGTGTTCAGGTGATTATGTTGTTTCATCATATTATACCAACCGAGGAGTGTAACACGCGGCGTTACCACACGGGCAATCATGCCGCGTGTCCACCGTCGGGTTACCAGCGGTTCTGTAGTGGTGTATATTTAAGACAAGGACACAGCCGACTAACCCGGGGTGGGTTTCGAAACCGCAACCTATTGAACCGTGTGAAGTTCGTACAAACCCCAAGACTGATTATGTAACCAGGGAGCCCTATCGTTTCCTCATGCTGAAACATTTGTTCGACCGGTTAGCGAAGTGAGTTAGTGCGTCGCCATTTAGCCGAAAAGTTGCTGATTCTAAACTGGTCACCAGATAATCGGTTGTGTGATTGTGTCAGTGGGCAAGCCACTTACCGGAAATTACAATGGATCTAATAACCGGACGATGGGGGCAAGTTGATCTGACGATTGCCTGTGTGTTAACCCCCTTGGTTTTCCCAATCCCGGTGATAAACGTGAATATCATATTCTGTCCTATATATTGCAGCGATGGTACTTTGCTCAAGAATAACATCTTCAAGAACTGGAATTCAGACGAACCGAACAACAGATCGGGCAACGAGCATTGTGTACATGTCAAGCTTATAACTTATTCTCGCAAGTGGAACGACAACGTTTGCTCTAAGACAAAATACTACATGTGTCAGTTCAATGAAGTATTCGTCTAAACTTAGTGTTGTATTCTGAATTTGTCGAGTACCAACTGAACTCCACAGGCAAACAAACACGTGGTATATACAATTAGCTTGCGCGGGGAATGTAGGAATGTCGAGGGCGTGAGGGAGTAATCATTATAAATCAACGGAGGCAACGCAATAAACTAAGGAATAGTTTACACAATACAACATCGCCCCTTCAAGTTCTAAAAAATAAAAATAATTATAAAATAAAAAATAACAGTAGAAAGATACAGATGTCCATATTTACATTACAATACAATACTTTTCAAGGACTAAATATTATTCGTGGCCGAATGGTTCGCTTGGACCTGCGTGGGGTTGCAGGCAGGGTCAGTTGCGGATTCGTTTGTTCGATTGTTGTCCTGGGCAACACATTTATTAAGTGTCGGTTTCTACGGTACATCCCTCCTCCAGATGTGCCGATCATGTACGACCGAGGCAACCTGTGCGTACTTTTAACTTCTCCTTCTTTTTGATTGTCGCGGATAATTACGCGGTCGCCGACACGAAGGCTCGGCAAAGGCCTAACTCCATGCCTCCTGTCAAAGTCTCTCTTTTGTTGATGTTGCGCACTTTCCTCCAGTTTCCTTAGACTGTTGAAATTCGGCCACCTCGGTACCAACATTTTACGACTCATTGGAACCGC
Organism: Ciona savignyi; assembly: GCA_000149265.1. NCBI lineage: Eukaryota > Metazoa > Chordata > Ascidiacea > Phlebobranchia > Cionidae > Ciona > Ciona savignyi. The sequence continues at coordinate 13,420 of CH003292.1, forward strand.
CGTCTGAAGTCTTCTTCCCATTAATAGCTGCGAAGGAGAAAATCCGTTAATTAATGGCGCCGTTCGATAGGCCAGTAAGGCTCTCGGCAAATCGTTGGACTTGTGAAGAAGGTGTTTTACAGTTTGAACCGCTCTTTCAGATTCACCATTGCTCTGAGGAAACATCGGACTGGATGTTAGGTGGGTTATTTTATATAGGTTTGTGAAGTCTTTAAATTCTTGCGAAGCATACTGGGGCCCATTATCAGATGCTATAGTATCTGGGACGCCGAACCTCGAAAACATGGATTCAAGATGTTGGATAACTTTTAGCTGTTGTTGTGCTGTGTAGCAATTCTACCTCAATCCATCGTGAAAAGTAATCTACAACCAATAGATAAGTTTCCCCCTTATGTTCAAATAGATGCGGTCCCCAGTTTTTGCCACGGCCTTGTTGGTTTGGGTATCGGCAGTAAAGGTTCAGAACGATGGTTAACAAATTTTGCACAGCACTCGCAATTGGCAATTATTTCACCTATCTGTTTATTTAGCAACGGCCACCAAACCGACTCTCTCGCTTTAGCTCGACATTTTGTGATTCCGATGTGCCCTTCATGTAGTCTTCCCAACACCTCGTCTCGCATAGCCGTTGGGATCACCAGTCTGCTTCCATATAGCAGAATTCCATTTTTTCCGACAGAAGATGTCTGTAAGGGTAATATAACTGTAAGGGTTTTTTAAGTTTAGACCTCCGTGGCCACTTAGTTTTACAAAATAAAATAATTTGACTGCAAACTGGATCTTTGGCCACACTTTGTTTAATTTCTTCGATTCTTCGGTTTGACTCCGGTATCGCGTCGACAATAGACATAACAAATGCGTCGTCCATCAAACTTTCTGTAGCATTACTGGAGTTTGGTTCATCAGGTAGTGGAGATCGGGATAGGGTATCTGCTATGGTCAGTTGTTTTCCCGGTACATGCACCACGTCGTAGAGGAATCGCATCAATCTTAATCGGAACCTTAATATTCGTGGGGGTAAATCGCTTAATATTTTAGATCCAAGTAGAGATACAAGCGGCTTATGATCGGTGTGCACGGTAAACTTTAATCCTAAAACGTATACTGAAAACCGTTCACATGCCCATGTTACCGCCAAAGCTTCTTTTTCAATTTGAGCGTACCGCTGTTCTGTCAGGTTCATTGAGCGGGAAGCATATGCCACCTCCGAAGGAGGCGTGGGTTCGAATCCCACATCTGACACCATGTTGTATTCTGAATTTGTCGAGTACCAACTGAACTCCACAGGCAAACAAACACGTGGTATATACAATTAGCTTGCGCGGGGAATGTAGGAATGTCGAGGGCGTGAGGGAGTAATCATTATAAATCAACGGAGGCAACGCAATAAACTAAGGAATAGTTTACACAATACAACACTTAGGATATAGGATAGAATTTTACCGAGTGGGTTAACACTTTGGCAATCGTCAGATCATCTCGCGATTACCGGAGCTATTGCAGTGTGTTGTGTATAATTCACACTTTCCTTTAATTTGGTAGAACCCATTAATCCGCTGGGTTTAGGCAATGTCCGTAAATCAGCTGGGTTCAGGCAATGTCGTTCATGTTTAACCTGGTGAATGGGGAGTATTTTAACACACAGGCAATCGTCAGATCACCTCGCGCCCACCGTCGGGTTACCGGAGCTATTGCAGTGTGTTGTATATGATAGATGTCCCTTTAATTTAATAGAACCCATTAATCCACTAGATATAAGCGATATACGTTTAGTGCCTTGCCCAAAGACACAACCGACTAGCTTGAGACGATTTTCCAATCTACAACCCTTCTGCTGACAGACGACGAACTAACCCACCAGACTAATCTGACGTAGGGTACACACTTGCTTTGGTTCTGTATTTTTAACCACTTTCCTTGCATTGAAATAATGTCGTGATTCCTGTACAGTTGTAATAATCATCGTTTAATTATTTCACAAGTACTCTCGTCCATGAAATTTGTGTTTGAAAGTTTCGCTTGCATTAAAAACCAGGGATTCATATATGATTACATTTTGTAAATGAAACCACTGCAAATAAAACAAGAAAGATGGACACCTGCTGTTCCTTGTACAACCATGCAGACCACGTTGAATAGGAATTTACAAACTGTTTTTAACATTAAACTAGAGAGTCTCAGAGTTTAACTACCACTATTCTTTAAACACAATTTATGCAAAGTTTTTATGCAAGCAGGGTCTCTAACCACCTTTGAGTGGTTTAAATATACTTAGTATGTAGTTTGTTTCTGCAAGCATAACGCATGGGTCCCTGAGGTAAAAATCCGATATTGTTATCTATGTTCATTATGGGTCCCATTTGGAAAAATGGGACACATATTGTTTTTGTCCGTTTTTTTTTTCTTTTTTTTTTCGTCAAACGCTTGACAGGTATGATTTGTGGACCCAACATCTACCAAAAGGGGTAATGGATTCACAACGAAACTTGGTAGTTTGTTAGACGACATGGTCTAGAAATGCACAGACTAAAATTTTGGGTGATAAATTCAGGGGAATTCCCCTGGCACGTTAAAAACCAAAACGGTATTTTTTCTAAAAGATTAGCTCTTTTGCGTATAGCGCTTGAACGATAGCTCCAATTTAAATCAGATTTGACAAAATGGAAGTGCATTAGTAACTGATTTAACACTTAAAAGAAATAATAAAATTACTTAGGGAAATATCCTAAAAACTAAGCTTTTTGTTGTCAAATCATGATTGTGACAGGCATGCCATGTCGACCCGACATCTACAAGAAGAAAAAATGTATGCGCAATCAAACTTTGTTATTTGTTAGACAACATGGGCTAGATATTCAGAAACTAAAATTTTGGATAATAAATCAAGGGGAATTCCCCCGAGACGTTAAAACCAAAGCGGTATTTTTTCTAAAAAAATAGTTTTTTTGCGCATATTGCTTGAACGGCAGCTCCAATTTGAATCAGATTTGGTAAAATGTTAGACCATTAAACACTCTGTTCCAAATAAAAGAAAGACAACATTTATTAGGGTAATTCCTTTAAAAACGAAGATATGTTCCTGAATTATGATTGTAACAGGTATGCCATATCGTACTGACATCTCCAACAAGGAGATCGACAAATCAGATTAAAACATTAAGAATTGTTATATAACATAACCCACATATGTAAAAACAGAAACTTACGTAATAAACCCAGTAGAAACTTATCTTCTAAACCCAGTAATTCCCTGAAACCACGAAAAACTAAATCGGTCTGTTTCGGGAATTTAGCTTCATTTCAATACAGCGCTTAAAAGAAAGCTTTAATTTAAAACATTTGTGTTGAAATGTTCGTAAATTTAAGACGTTTATTTTTTAACCTTCACATGGAAAAGAAGTTTGGTTTAATAACTATGGGACCCATGCGTTTATGCTTGCAGAAACAAACTACATACTCAGTGTATAAAATACAAAATGTGGTTAGGGCACCCTGTAGCATGAATATATGGCATACAACAGGTGTTTTAGAAATAGTGGTGGTTAAACACGTGGTTGACACTCTCTAGTTACAGTATATATGTTATTGTCAGATATGTGCACGTCAGGTCCAGGTTATACAACATTACAGAAAGGTTAACCAGACTGCCATTGTTTTGTTTCTGCAAGTATAAACGCATGGGTCCTATATTATGGGTCCCATTGAAAAAAAATGGAACACATATTGTTTTTGTCCGTTGTTTTTCTTTTTTTTTCTTTTTTCTTTTTCTTTTTTTTTCGTCAAACGCTTGACAGGCATGGCTTGTGGCTCCGACATCTACCAGAAGGGATAATGGAATCGCAATAAAACTTAGTCATTTAATAGACCACATGGTCTAGATATGCAGGAACCTAAATTTTGGGTAACATACCTAGGGGAATTCCCCTGGGAGGTAAAAAAACAAAACGGTATTTTTTTGAAAAAAATTAGCTTTTTTGGGCATAGCGCATGAACGGCTGCTCCAATTTTGATCAAATTTGGTAAAATAGTAGTGTGTTAGCCAATGCGTTACCAATTAAAAGAAACAAAATATTTACCTAGGGAAATACCCTAAAAATGAAGATATGTTTCTAAATCAAGATTGTGACAGGCATGGATTGTGGCTCCGACATCTAACAGAAGGGATAATGGAATCCCAATGAAACTTTGTTATTTGTTGAACAACATGGTCTAGATATGCACAAACTAAAATTTTTTGTAGTAAATCCAGGGGAATTCCCTTGATACGTTAAAAACCTAAACGGTATTTTTCTAATTTTTTTTTAGCTTTTTCGGGCATAGCGCTTGAACGGCTGCTCCAATTTTAATCAGATTTGGTAGAAAATAAGTGCATTAGTCACTGATTTAATACTTAAAACAAATAAAAAAGATTACCTAAGGAAATACCCTAAAATATAAGATTTTTTCCTCAAATCATGATAGCAACATTCATGGCATGGCGCCCCGACATCTACCAGAAAGAGTAATGGAATCGCAATAAAAATTTGACATTTGTAAGAGAACACTGTCTAGATATGCAAAAACTATAATTTTGGGTAATGAATCCAGGGGAATTCCCCTGACACGTTAAAAAACAAAACGTTTTTTTCTAATAAATTATCTTCATGGGGCATAGCGCTTGAACGGCTTCTCTAATTTTGATCAGATTTGGTGAAATGTTGGACCATTAAACACTCTGAGTCAATTAATTAAAAAAAAGAAAACATTTACTTAGGGTAATTCCCCTAAAAACGAAAATATGTTCTTGAATTATGACTGTGACAGACATGCCATATCGCACTGACATATCCAACAATGAGTCGACAAAACTAAATAAAACTTTAAGAATTGTTACATAACATGACCCACATATGTAAAACAGAAACTCATCTACTAAACCCAGGGGAATTCCCTGAAACCATGAACTCGGGCTATTTTGGAAATTTAGCTTTATTTTACCACCACGCTTGAAAACAAGCTTTGATTTAAAACATTCGTGGTGAGATGTTCGTAAATTTAAGACGTTTATTCTATTCTCAACTACACATGGAAAAGAAGTTTGGTCTAATAACTTTGGGACACATGCGTTTATGCTTGCAGAAACAAAGTACATACTTAGTGTATAAAATACAAATTGTGGTTAGGGACACTGTGGCATGAATATATGACATACAGGCCCGGTGCTAGGAACCACGGGGCCCAATTAGAAATGTGATGGCGGGGCCCCTACTCTTCATAGCAAATTTATGGGTGTTTATATATCATAAAATACATACCAGTAGGCTACATACAAACTACAAAAATAGACATTTAATACTTGCTATAAAACAAATTAAAGGTAATGTGGATGCTTATTTACGATATATTGTTTTACTTTTGATAGCAAAAAAGGAAAATTAGGCAATTAACCTTTAGTTTTTCAGAAAAATATTTTTCTTGCCTTTTTTATTAGCAAAGTCATTCAAAATAACTTCAAAGTCAATGGCTTTAGCAATCTCGCATTCTATAGAAAGCATTATGACGTAACAGGCAGACAGAGAAATATAAATTTGACTTAGTTACGATGCATAACAAATTGATATTATGAGAAAGAATATTATTTCACTTTTTATTTTACGTTTCAGTAGTATTTTAAACCTCGTAATACAGAAAGACCCCCGCTAGCGCGGGGCCCCTTCAAGGTGCGGGGCCCAATTTGATCTAATCGGTCAAATCGGCCTAAAACCGGCCCTGATGACATACGACATGTGTTTTACAAATGGTGGTGGTTAAACACGTGGTTGACACTCTCTAGTTATTAAATCAAACTTATTTTTAATGTATAGTTAAAAAAGAATATTCGTGTTAGATTTACGAACATTTCACCACAAATGTTATATATTAAAGCTTTTTGTCAAGCGCTAAAATGAAGCTGAATTTCCAAAACATTCCGATTTTCATTTCTTCGGGAAATTCCCTTAGGTTTAGTACATAAATATATGTTTTTACATATCTTGGTCAAGTTATCTAACAAGTCCTAAAGTTTTAATCCGAATTGACGTCTTCTTGTTGGAGATGTCGGGGTGACATGGCATGCCTGTCACAATCGTGATTTACGAACAATATATAACTTTTAGGGTATTTCCCAACTTTTAGGGTATTTCAATATATAACTTTTAGGGTATTTCTCACTTGTAATTTCAAATCGGTGTGCATTGTTAAAATGTTAATATTCCTCCACACAGGCGTGTCACAGTGGTTGTGGTTGATATACTAGTCAGGGACAACATTACCGGGGTCCAAGGCTCGGGCATCGGTTGTTAAATGAAGGATTGGGAGATGCTTCCACAGACCATATGTTCAAAGTACATCATAGAAAGCATGTGAAGCTTAACATTATCACCACGTAGTTCTTAGAGATCTTCATGTAGTAGTAATTTACATCCGACGCATTACAAAACAATAGTCACATGTAATTTACATTGATGCACTTATATTATTTATTATCTATATTAAGGACCTAGATTCCACTGGGTGTCCGTTAAGTACCTTGCCCAACGACACAGCTTATTAGCTTCAGACCAGTTTCGAAGCTTCAACCATTCAGTTGAAAGTCAAAACTTTAAACCCACCAGACTAATTTATCGGACCATGGACATGAAATGTCACAAAAAGGCCTACGTTGGCAACAATGGTATTGTAATGTCATAAATGCATTTGCAACAATGGCATTGTAATGTCATAAATGCATTTGCAACAATGGCATTGTAATGTCATAAATGCATTGGCAACAATGGCATTGTAATGTCATAAATGCATTGGCAACAATGGCATTGTAATGTCATAAATACATTGGCAACAATGGCATTGTTATGTCATAAATACATTGGCAACATTGGCATTGTAATGTCATAAATGCATTGGCAACAATGACATTGTAATGTCATAAATGCATTGGCAACAATGACATTGTAATGTCATAAATGCATTGGCAACAATAGCATTGTAATGTCATAAATGCATTGGCAACAATGGCATTGTAATGTCATAAATGTATTGGCAACAATGGCATTGTAATGTCATAAATGCATTGGCAACAATGACATTGTAATGTCATAAATGCATTGGCAACAATAGCATTGTAATGTCATAAATGCATTGACAACAATGGCATTGTAATGTCATAAATGTATTGGCAACAATGGCATTGTAATGTCATAAATGCATTGGCAACAATGGCATTGTAATGTCATAAATGCATTGGCATCAACAACCAACACTCAAATACTGGGCAGCAGAAACCAAACCAACAAAATACTTTTCAAATCCAGATGTATTCTCTATAAGATATATTTCAGGGGAATGCGATATACATTTCCATAATCGGACATAGCAACGTCGAAATGAAAAATATCCAGCATATTTTTATTCACATCCTCATAATAAATCGTACTGTCCTTCACTTTGTATGTCGGGTATGTTCCTTTTTCACCCGTACGAGAGTTAACACCTCGGTAAAGCCCGTTCCATAGGTTTAAAGCGGTGTACACAATATCTCCTTGCTTCAGTTCGATATCCCCAGTGATGACGTCATCAGAATGTGGTAGCATTGTGACGTGGATTTTGTTCGGGTAATTCACCTCCCCGTAGTCGATATCGAGGGACGCTATGTCGTCATAATCACTATTCATTTCGTGTTGATGCAATTCGTATGCCAGTGTAGTCACCTAAAGGGAAAATATTCTCAACTTAATTATTATAAAAACACATAGGGACGTTATAAAAGGAAAAACCCGTCAAATTACCCTTTGCCTGTTACGGTCGTGTGGGCGAATGGTAAACCCAACCGATACATATACCGAATTATATAGAAATATGTAGAAAAAACGATCTTAGCAGCAAGACGAGTTTATCATGGGTTCGAGACTGAGCAAACCTTAAAATTTACCTCGTACCCGTCTTAGAGATACAGAAGGTAATATTGGGGTATATACTTGGTTGAAATATTTAACTTTGTCCCCGTCTATCTAGGGAGAGGGCAGTTATCTCCCAAATAGGGTTCTCGAAGTTATTGTGGTATAATGTATATGATAGAGGATTGACAGACTGACATATTAGTCTAGTGTTTTAGTGCATCGCCTTTCAGACGAAGAAACTTGTCGCTAGCTAGTCGGCTTTGTCTTTGTGTTCAGCACTTAACGACATTACTCGAACCCGTCGAATAAATGGGTTCTACTAAATTAAAGGTTGTGAATCATACACAACACACTGAACTCACGGGTATAAACATGATTATCCTATCTTCTGTTTTGGTCCTAATCATCAAAATTTAAGTTGCCATCTTAATTAAAATTTACAGCTTTCTGCTGGTTTTGTACCGACCACCTTTCGACTGAGGCTTCAACGTAGTTCGTATAAACCAACAGGTCGATTAATGCATACAACATTAAAGGTGGTATGCAGAAACCAGACTAAAGCTTGATACTGGATTAAAAGTCCTTAAAACAGACTTAGGCAAATCGCTGATCTCGCTGAAGGCTAATCTCGAATTAGCGGAGCGGAAATTTTAAGTGGGGTTTCCACACGTCTTTAGCGGTAATCAACTATCATTGCCAATCAATATGAAGTAATTAACGTACCGATGAAGTAAATGTTCCAACAATGAAATCACATTTCGCCAACATCATCACATCTATGGCCACTCCTCTCATTCCTAGTATTGAATTGCGGCGTCTTATGCTCTGAGCTGTGGCAGAAAACTCTTTTTCCCAAGGAATGTATAATCTGGGTAGCTGTGGACCAAGAAAGTCGGGTTTCATAGTTTCATGTGGGAGTGGATCGCGCAAGTCGAACAGTTGAGGTACCGAAATATGCAATTGGCTAGTACTTGGGCAAGACAGACAGACATCTGAACTATACACAATGGGCGAGGTGATCTGACGATTGCTTGTGTGGTAAAGCCCCATATCCTTCCAACAAACTGCCAAACTTACTTTATCGTTTGATTCTAAATCATTGGTTCATCAGTCGCTAAGTGGATTCTGCTTTCAACCAATTTCCCTTGGTTTTCTTTCTCCATTCTCATATTTATCGTACCAATCTGCTACATGTCCCATGTATTCGCTAAGGTCGTGCGCCTCGCTATCTTCACCAGCTATCTTGTCCGATTCTTGTCGACTCGCTATCTTGTCCGATCGTCGAACATGGACTCTGTGTGGGGGAAGTACCTCAGAAATTGGTGTGATAGTATGTGATGTGGTGGCATAAGGTGGGAAGAAAAATTTACCAACATTAAATATTACTGTAAAATAATTTAAGCTAGTATAAGACCAATAGACCAAGAGTATAATTCTTAGTGATATAAAAAATTTGACGCCATATTATTTCAGCAATTTTCAAACTTACACTAGAACCGATTTACCAATTGTCCAACTCACCCCACAATTGGCTTGGAGAAGTTGACCAACTTCACCGCATCTTGTATCTCAGAGTTCATATCTTCCCGAGGAGATAGTAGATAACGCTGTATCAACCCGTTCCACCAGGCTCTAGGACTTCCACTGAAGATGGATATTGTGGACCACATGTGGATGATGTTTGTTCAGATACTCCTGGCGGTTTAAAACCCACCGGGTACGAATGGAATTCTCTTTAAAAATTTTGGTGAAACATCTGCAGCGATTTGAAAATATAGAGATTGTATCATAAATTCTATTTGAATAAGGACCTATGGGAGTAGAATTGTCAGCCAATTTTACTTTAAAATAAAAACCTGATATCGAGACGGATAATATAATTATTTTCTTTCTTTCGTTGTTGGTGTTTCCTGTCTTACTAACAAAGGTAAAAAGCTTGATCTTTGCCGTTGTTCATGATTTGATGAGTTCCACCGATATAAGTGAATGGTTTCAATTAAAAACTTGCTTGGAAAAAGGCCAATGACAGGTTTAGAAAAACAGATCACTTAAAAATGAAGAAATATTACCACATTTGCCTTTCATTTCCCTTTATTGATATTATTGACCGTTTTCCAATTGGCATGGATGCATAATATAAAGAATAACCAGATAGTGTCAACCACGTGATATACACCACTACTTTAACCCCCCTGTTAAGTTTACGATATATTTTTCTGCACGCAGAAACGATCAGGTTCCCTGGCCGCCCACCCCTTTGGTATATATTATTCAAAATATATGAGGTTTTCCGCAAACAAAAAACTAATGGGTTCCAGAGTTACCAATTCAAGTATTCACGTTGGTATACTAAAAATAATCTGTCGACATGATATGTGTGTTCCCTTGGAATTGGAAGGAACCTTATTATTAACATAAGCAACTTACAATATCTCGGAGCACATTTGGAGATGTAGCAGAGAATTTTGGTCCAGTTTTTTAAATTAGTCGGTAAACGGGAATAAATTGTTTGATGTCGTATGCAGTTTGTATAACGATGTGGAATAATCCGCAATCAATGTCATGTTGTTTGCCATGCTTATTTCCATACATCTTGTAAGGTGGCGATACGAACACCCGAATCCGCACTCAGCAACAGGAACATAAAATTGACCAGTTTTGTCGCAATTTCTTGGTTTCTGTCAATATAATGCATTGAGTGAAAACCACATAAGTAAATTGTAGTGTCATGCCACACCGTACAACTGTTTTAAGTCAGATCACTTTTCTTTTCCGTGCCTTCTACCTTTAGCCAAACCGTTGTCAAAGCCGATGGGTGGTCGTCTATTTGATGAGTTAAAGCAATGTATGCTAAGCACCCAAGGACACAACTAAGTCAGAAATAAGTTTCGACCCTACAACCCTCCTACTTACACGGGACACTTCATACAAGTCATTTACCCGAACCTGCAATTTCGTAATCTTGTTCATTATAACTTCCCTGGTTTTATCAGCAAGTTTCAATTTTCAATGTCGGTCAAATGCCTCCAAATTTTCGACTTCCAGTATAAGTGCGCTGTTATATTAGAAGAAGATTTAAGGTAATCATGTTTATCCCCGTGAATGGTTGCGTCAAACAACTGACCACACGACTGTACAAACTTCGGATGGAAATAAAATTTGTAACTAAACTGAAATTCCATTACTGGTATCTTAAACTTGTGTCCGAATGTTTAACGCGACCAATCCATAAACCGAATTCCATACAAAAACAGTCTTAGTGACCAGCCCACCAGAGATAGTCAGGTAAATACAACATAGTCTAGCCGGATAAATATTAAATTACTGGTATCGTTGTCTCAATCGTTTAGTTGTTTCCAGGCCGTTCCTTCCCACAGCAGCAACTTTGTGAAATTCATATTGTGTTGCTCTCCACAATTCCACAATCTGTTCCTTTATCCTTCGCTGTAACACGCTTCGATCCATCATCTCCTTTGTTACGTCATTATGACCATTGTATACCGATGATGCTGCTATTGTTCAATAATTGAATTGACAATGACAGGTAATAGATGCAGAGGTTTACAAGCATGCTCATGTCGAACCATCGGTTGTCGGTTCGAAACCCAGGATTTGTCTACCACCGCCATGACGTATACTAACTTAACTAACTACTGTTGATTCCAACTGAGCAGGTTTACAAAGTTATATCATTATCACAGTCACAGGGATTTTATAATCTAACACTGAAACCTTAATTGTTGTGCGTATTGCTGTAAAATTGTTGTTTTGACAGGGGTGTCCATTATTATCTTGGTAAAATATACATAGTGCACAAGATTTTCAATTTAAATAATTATTGTTAAGTAATATTTAGTCCAAACTTATGTTGCAATAAGGTTGCCAGGAAAGCAATTCAAAGGTAAGGTTGCACCCCTGGCTCCCTATCTTAGCGCCTTTGGTTATATGTGTGTGACATGTAGAGCTTATGGCTCTGTGGTATATAACTTGATGATTTATAACGTATATCCGTTAAACAACACGCTACATAATATTCTAAGTTATATGAGAACGACGCCGTCTAAGGGCTCCCGGAGGCCGGAAGTTACCGCACTTGAAGTGCTGGCGAATTTTATCGCATCGTTTTTATACCGCTGTGGTGTTGCGTGGTTGATGCGAATAAAAGTACTTATACCTGTTGATTGGGATAAGTAAAGGAAATCCCCGTTGGTAATATTCAAAATGACGTAGTATCTTAAGCAAATAATATTAAAAACTATTTTAGTTGATTTTACCTTCATAAGTTTCACTTCCACACGTTATTTTCGATGCATTGAACCTGTAATGAGGTATTGTATATATTCCGGACAAAAGACATATTCATGTTTGTCTCGGCTGACAGAATAAGGAAGGGTTTGTATGGTCGAATGGTTAGTAGGAACGATACATACACCAAGTTTCATACAAAAAAAGGTCTACAGCTCATATAATGCTGTTATCACTAACTGTGTAGCGGCGTCTCCTATTCGTTATTTTGTTTGTTTGGCTTGATAACAACCGATTATCAGTTCGTCATCGAGATAGTGTTTTATTTAGAATTGGTGAATCAATCGGCCGCTTTAACCACTCAGCCACACAATCATTACACGCCTCAAATTTTCCATGTTTTTATAATGCTCGTTGTAGTTTGCAACAGAACCATTATTCTCTTGGTCTGTAGCGTCTTAATAGTATTTTAATTATTTAATTACAAACTGAGAACAAAGTCATTTAATTTATATTTCCTCCCCCGTTGCAACGTATAAGATTAGCACGATTAGCTATAATGAGGTAAAGCTACAGTAGTTATAACATTCAGCATAACCACCCAGTATAACAGTAACGTTGTATTAAATTAAATACCACTTACCTTTTACCTGGTAAGTAGCTCCTGAAAACAACGCAGAGCAAAACCGCCCATATCACTAAAAACAATAATTTACATTTTCGCCTCATATTAGTTCTAGCTCAACCCAACTGCAAGTATTACATGAGCTATCGGCTTCCATACAACCGACGCTGATCTCAGTAATACGAGCCAGTGATAGCAAGTGGAAGGATCAGCCCTGATAAAAGGATATCACGATGGGAAACTATTACTATGCAACCACTGATTAGCGCATGGATTAAACTCGTGGAAATTTACTAGAAAGTGTTTTTAATTTACTTATTTTCTAAAAGGCTCTTTTAAAGGCACGATTGATTTTTTACCGAGCTTAGTCGAACCCATGATGGGCTCATCCCTTGAACCGTTTTTGTATAGATCGTATATGTATCGATCGCGTCAACCATTCGGCCGCACGACCGTACACATTTTCCTGTTTAAATCTCCTGCCGGTTGAGCTAGTGGTTAAAGTGCGTTACCTTTTAATCGAAAGGTTTCAGGTGTAAAACTGTACGCTAGCTAGTCGGTTGTGTCCAGGGCAAGGCATTTGCGAACATTG
>CH003290.1:5953-33347 GCA_000149265.1 Ciona savignyi
TTTACCAATATGGATATCACTAAATGGAATAACTTCTTTACCAATATGGATATCACTAAATGGGATAACTTCTTTACCAATATGGATATCACTAAATGGAATAACTTCTTTACCAATATGGATATCACTTGAAGGGATAACTTGTATTTACCAAGATAGATATCAAACAGTGGTATTTATGATGCATTTTATCATAAATATAATATATACCTTCAATAATGAGGTGCATTTATGTATAAAATTTTTCTCTCTATTGTTACAATAAATTTTCAAACTAATCTTTAAACGCTATTCATGCAGTATTTGCTCTTTTAAATTGTTGTTTAAACAAAAATAATCAAACTGATGTGATAAGCGCCACATTCATAGAATACTTTACTGTCATGGTTAGGTCCAACTTAATTTTTGTTACCAAAGTCTAGGAGCAAACTTATAATTAAAATGTGTAGTTGGTAAAGTAGAGTAGGGCTTTTTATATCAACTAGGTTTATAATCATATGTTATAAAAAATGTAAATCTTGCTAAGATAAGACATATAGTTTAGTTCTGTACTTATCAGGTCAAGAGACATTAAGCTAATTAATTATTTACAATAAAAACCTATTTTTTTGGTAATTTTACAACCAATTTTTTTTTGTACAATTTACAAAAGCTCACCTTATATCCAGTAAAGTTATTTTCCCATCTTCCGATGCGGTTAAAAATAGATCTGGGTGCTGGGGTTGGGTGGATATTGTGAATATCGACCCCTCTTTGGATAATTGACAATATTCCGACCCTGTCTCTATGTCATGAACGATAACCCTTTCATCATTGCCTTCAAAATAAGTTTAAAGCTTAGGCTTTCCCAACGCGTGGTCCCCTTTACTGCATACTCTTCTTAAAATCTTATGTATATTAAATGTAATTTAATTATTTTTTATTAATTTTTTTAATTATATGTAAAATTTGGCAGCCACCACATCTTGCTATACTTACACTAAATAAGTAATTTAATAATGAACAAGTTTTATTGACTGTTGTTTTTTCACCAATTTACAAGGTCATGTTACATGTTTTCATTATGGATACAAAAAAAACTTAACTAAGCTGTATAAATACTAAGCAATGGGGCTTATTGTGATTGTTCATTTGTGGTAAGTTATGCTTGTTGTTCAATGTGGTTTAATGGTTTACAATGGAAGTCAAGACCAGTTGAGCGTACAGTTCGATCTTTACCCTGACCACTTTGTGTCGCTGTGTCCTTACAATTTGATCCGACTGGTTAGTCTGGTGGTTTAGTGCATCGTCTTTAGGGTTAAAGGTACAAAAACTGGTCGCTAGCCATTCAGTTGTGTCCTAGGGCATGGCACTTAACAAACATTGCCGAACCCAGTGGACTAATGGGTTCTATTGAATTAAAGGATCACGTGGAACATACAAACACACTGCAATAGCTCTGGTAAACCGATGGTGGGTGCGAGTTGATCTGACAATTGCCTGTGTGTTAACCCCCTTGCGCTTTCCCATTTACGGAGATAAACATGAATATCCTATCATATCCAATGCACTTAACGAAAAACCCAATCCAGTAAATGCTAATCAATTTAATTAAAAGCTAAAGTTATATTAAACATACTGCTGTAGCTCCAGCATTCTGTTGGCAGTAGGGTATCTCACGATTGCCTAAATTACATGGATCCCAAAAACAATGACTTGTTTGAACAAAACATGTTGAATAATCACTGAGATGTATCAATTTTTAACCAACCTGCTGAAAGTATGTATTGGTTGTTTGCATTGAAATCCACACAAAATATATTCGAAACATGGCAACTGCTCATTTGAGTTGGTTTGTAACTCGGGTTTAATAACGTCTCTCCAATATTCCAAAGCAATATCCTTTTATCATCACCACCTAAAACATAATACGTTTACATTTATAGTAGGATAGGATAGAAAAGAAAATTTATGTTTAACCCGGTTAATGGTAAAACATGGGCAATTATCGGATCACCTCGCGCCCACCGTCGAGTTGCCGGAGCTATTGCAATGTGTCGTGCATGATTCATACGTTCCTTCAATTTGGTACAACTCATTAATCGGCTGGGTACAGGCAATGTCCGCTAAGTTAAGTGCCTTGTCCAAAGGACACAACCGACTAGCTAGTGACAAGTTTTGAACCCGCAACCCTTCGGTTGAAAGGCGTCGCATTAAACCGCCAGATTAACCGGTCAGATAGTAGTATCTTTAACCCAAGTATCAACTCATTAATAAAAACCATAAAATAAACAGGAAAGTCATGCATACAACACATACCCATCTATGGGGTTGCTCTTTGACAAGTTTGTGCACATGCTATCCCTAGATTTTATCATGTGCAATTTTTAAATTATAATGCGGTAAACTATTTTATATAATTGTGTCATGTTGTTAATATGGACAATGTTTATCCAAAATTGTGGACATATGTTTTTGTCAATTGCATTAACATATAATCCCATAACTAAAGTATGTCCATTGCCCCTTCAATTAAAATTCCCAGCTCTCCCCCTGTCATGTGAGAAGAACTATGTTGGTGCATCAGATCAGCATACATAAAACATACCGACATGATGATAATGTTATTTATCGTCCGACCGGTTAGTCTCTTTCAACTGAAAGGTTGCAGGTGCGAAACGGGTCGCTAGTTAGTCGGTTGTGTACTTGAGATTAGTGTTCAAGGGAGGGTTTAAATTAGTTTCCGTAATTTTACTGTGCACTTCCTGCTTTTCTTCCTTTTAATATTGCCCGTACAATTGTCATTATTCTTTGTCATTAGGTAGAAATCGTATACAAAATGAAAAACAACCTTAGCTTACCAGAAGCAAGATATTCCATGTTTTTCTTAGAAAATTCAAGGGCATTAACACATCCAAAATGTGAAACAAGTTCCCGTTTGTAAAGATTTTGACACTTTTGAAACCGATTTATTCTAAAAGTACGAGCTAGTCGTTCATCCGCCAAAGTTTGCATAGATTTAAAATAGGCGTACATGTTACAGCTGGATTGTAAACGCTTTATCTCCATATTGTTTTTTGCTGGTACCAAAACCTCTGCAAAACGATCGGTCTTTAATCTCTATCGTGAATTTATTTGTTTTCATATTGATTTCGGGAAAGTCCCAATAAAATTACCTTTTCAAAATTTTACGTTTTAAATGGTTATTATTAATTAGTACCGTAAAAAATATGGTGAATTTTTATATAAACTAAATTATACATTTTATTTTGTCTCATTTTTTATTAGTACAAAATTACATTTCACGTTTCATTAAATTGGGTGATCGTGAAACAGGGATATAGATATCTAAAATAAAACGCGCCAGAGTCATTGAAGCAAATCGGCGTTGGCAATACGAAGTTGCTTCTGTCATTTAGCTTGTATCAGAGGTTGAATTTTCAAGTGATTTTGTATATCTAAGCACATCGCAATGAGTAAAGCCCACCCACCAGAGTTAAAGAAATTCATGGACAAGAAGTTGGATTTAAAATTAAACGGCGGCCGAAGTATTCAAGGAATATTACGCGGATTTGACCCGTTTATGAATTTAGTTATCGACGAAGGTATTGGAAAGCGTAAAGATGGATCTGTGGAAAACATTGGGATGGTCGTCGTTCGTGGCAATTCTGTTTTGATGATGGAAGCGGTAGATCGGATATAGTAAAAAAACAATATTTTATCAAAATCTTTTTATTTGCAAACGATTTTCAGCTACAAACGATGAAAAACAACCAGTCGATCTGGACAAACAATTTCTTGTCCCCGATTTATTATTTACTATTTCATCCATGATATAGCAGTTATTACCGTTAATAATTCATGGAAGGAACTTGGTTAAAATACAATCATACCATAAATGTGCATCATGTTTTCTTGTTTTGCCTTTGCATTTTGAAAATTTGTTGTGCTAAAAATACATTGTTTTAGCTTTCTGTCATTTTAATGTGATGTTTTGATTCAACCTAAGCATGTTTTCACCCACAAATTATCTTTTTTTAAACAACAGTTATTCAAATGGAAGTAAAGCGTCGAAAAATAATTACTTGGTGATTAATATTACTGAAGTCCTAAATAAACTTATTTCTTGAAATGGATTTTTTTTATCAACCATGCTATAGATAGATTAAACAATTACATCTACAAAATAAAAACAAAGCAATAATTTTTGTATATATTTAGGTGACCGATACCACAATACAAGATAATGGCTGAATTAAATGTACCAGTTCAAAAAAACAGTGCAGTAATACCAGCTGCGGTAATTGATGTCCAGGGTGATGGAAGATGGAATTCACAGCACCGAATATTTTGTGAGCAAGCCAGAAATCAAGATGTTGACATTTTGTTCTTAGGTAGGACTTAAAATAAAAATGCGATTAGAGAATGACTGGAGCTGGTATGGAAAGTTTGGCTGACCTTTACAATATCTTGCATCTGAAAGACCCATGCTTTCCACACTGGTTTAGGATTTTGTCTAATCTTCTTCCTATCTAAGCTGAACATCAATAATAATTTAATAGAAAACGAATATGAAAGTTTTGTTAATCCTGGAATAAAAAAGTGAGCGCCTATAACTTGATCTGCATTATGTCCGACAGATTAGTCTGTAAAGTGTGTTGCATAGTTTGGTTTAGTTTATTTTTTGTTTCCACGATGAAAACATAAATCAGGATTTTTGAAAAAAATTGGAAAACGACAGTCGTAAGAACACGTCTAAAAAACAAGCCATAAATTATTAAAATCCAGTAAAATTAGACGTGGCCGCTAAACGCATTTCAGCTGAAGGGTTGCAAGTTCGAAACTGGTCACTAGCTAGTCAGATGTGTCTTTGGGAAGGCACTTAACGGACATTGCCTGAACCCAGCGGCTTAATGGGTTCTACTAAATCGAAGGAACGCATATACATAACACACTGCAATAGCTCTGGTAACCCGATGGTGGACGCGAGGTGATCTGACGATTGCCCGTGTGTAACCCCATTGTTTTTTTCCTTTCATGGGGATAAACATGAAATCCTATACTATCCTTCCTATTCTTTTTTATATACAATTCCTGGAAGTGGATTAAGCGTGAGTGTGAAGTGGACCTTTTGTTTTTCCAGAGTGACCGAAGTATATGAAGATACAACCTCTTTTTTCATGCCCAGGAGACTCCATGTTACGCATGATGTACAACAGCAATGCTTGGAGCAAATACCTTCAGCCTTACCGTTGTCTTAACTTCGCAATTGGCGGCGACCAGACGCAACATGTGTTATGGAGATTACAAAACGGAGAGTTGGACAGTGTGAAAGCTAAATGTGCTGTGGTGTGGTGTGGAACAAATAACAGTGGGAATACTGCTGTAGAGGTGTGTTGTTATGGTCAATCTGTTGTGAATTTTGTAAAATCTTGCCTGAATCATGTGGTGTAAAGGTTTCAACAAAAAAACTGTCCGACCGTTAGTCTGGTGGTTTAGTGCGAAGCCTTTCAACCAAAAGGTTGCAGGTACGAAACTGGTCCCTAACTAACCGGTTGTGTCCTTTGTAAGGCACTTGATGAACATTGCCTGAACCAAGCAAAATAATGGGTTCTTCGTTCTACCAAATTGAAGGAACGTGTAAATCATACACAACACACTGCAATAGATCCGGTAACCCGACGGTGGACGCGAGGTGATCTGACGATTGCCCGTGTATTAACCTCCTTGGTCTTCCCATTCACGGGGTAAACATGAATATCCCATCCTATCTATCAAGCTTCTAACACACAGTTTTTAAACTGAGTAATAAGACTATAAGTGATGTACTAACCGAATACGCTTTTCGGTCAGACTATAAATAGTCCTGAAATTACATACCACATGCCAACAGACATATATATTTATTTCCTTTATAAACCTTGTGTTTTAGATAGCTGAAGGTATGCATGCAGTGATAACGTATGTGAGAGAAAAACTAGATTGCTTTGTTTTATTGCTGGCGATTGCTCCAAGAGGAGAACAGCCAAACCCGTACAGAAGCAAAATGGAAAAAGCAAATTTGCTGATTCAGCAAAAAATAAACAACCAAGAAAAAGTGGATTATTTGGATGTGGCAAGCCAGTTTTTGAATAAAAACGGAAAAATTTCTGGTTCAGATTTATATGATTTCTTACACCCCTCTCAAGTTGGTTATGAGAAAATATTATCAATTTTGATCAAAAAAATTGAGGCACTTAAATTGTTTTCCTAGTTTTGCCACTATATGCAGTATTTAAAATGTGTAATTTATTTTTGTCACTATTTGTTTAACGTTATTTGAAAAAAAACGAGTCTATTCCAGCAAGCATAAACTGATAATCCATAAAAATATTTATTTTTATCATTTTTGTTTTTTAAAGATACGGTATTTAAAGTTGCACACACTGTGAAAAACATGGTGTGTCGTGACGACCATATTAATTTAATTGCATAAAATGTTTTTAACTTGTGTTCAATTAATTCATTGTTGTTTCTGTGGTTAAATTGCACAGCAATTGGTAGGTGTGTGGGGCAGAGAGACAGTGTCCAGCCCATGAAAGGTTTTTGACCGGCCCGAAGACTGTATCTAGCCATACCCTGTAATTAAGATATTGAATACTATTCATGCAATAATCCGGCCCACCAAGAACTTCATTTTCCCACATCTGGCCCGCCGACTAGAGAAGTTGCCCACCCCTGATTTAGGGTATTCATTATAGAATACAATTGATGAGTACTTCAAACAAATGTGCACTTAAAAAATACAATTTACCCAACAGAATGCATTTGCATTTGTAGTAAGTGGTCTAGAAGTAATCTGAGTTGCCCCTGTGATAATAATGACCCTTTCCTATTCACAGAAATAAACATCCTTAAGCTTTGTTTTATATTCCACTATATAACTGATCACAATGCTTTGATGTACAAGTGTCTTTGCACCTTTATCAACACCCTATCATAGTACTTATTTTACTTAGCCATGGCTTTTTAAATAATTTTACCCTTTACAAAACATCCTGTGTCCATAAATAAATTAAATTTAGTGACACATTGCCTGTACCCAGTGATTTAATGGATTTAACCAGAAGTTCCTTCATCGATTTTACCCAATATAGTTCAAATAACTGGATGACGAGTCCTTTACCCATTTGAAATATGCATCTTGAATTTACTCACTCGTATAATTAAAACATGAATATTCTATTCATTCTTGCACATCCTTCCAATACATTGTATTAAACACATTCACAAAGCTATACTTTACTTTTTAATGTTTATTTGAAAACTTGGCACATGTTTTCAACAAATTAAGGCACACATTAATAATAGGAATTGGACTTCAATGGGTAAATTGACGGTATTTGAACAATTTTGATAGTATTAATGTGCAAAATATACATTAAGGAATGCTTCAAGTGAAAATTATCGAGTAGAACATTGCCGTTAGGAACTCTTGTAAAAAAATCACACAGTCGGCCCTCTGCATGGTAAAACAATGTTGTCTAATGACAGATCCCTGGGCTAAAAACTACCATGAAAAGATTCAGGACTTAAGTAATGACAGGTAAATGTATATATGATCAGAAATGTATATATGATGGATAAGTACTGATCCACAGTAAAAACGTAGCAGCCAATCATATAATTACTAGAATTTTATCAATAATCTAATTATTATTCTGATTAGTCATCAAGTCCAATTTCTTTGTTCTGATAATTTGTCTGTTCTCTTTTCACGATGGTTTATTTTTCTATAAACCATTTGGCCTTTTATACAGAGGACCTATTCTAATTTATTTGGTAGCCTTTAGATGCGTAAGAAAAGTAAAACGTCGTCTTTTACCACCAAGTTTAAATACAACACTGCTACACAGTGTAAGCAGAAGTATTCTTGGTTGATCTAGGAAGGTTTCTAAACCTGGAGACAACAATTCAAAAGGTCAGTATAACTTCTGGGACATGTAATTTAAAATATAGAATTGTTAGAAAAAGGTAAATCGCAAGGTTTGTTGAATGATGTACGTCCAAAACTTGCAAGATATTACATTACAGATATTACATTTAATTGCTTATGTCATTAAAATAAACATAAAAAAATAATTTGTCGGTAACTGTAAAACCAGTTGAAGTATCCAATGTTACAATATATTTGCAAGAAGTGATTGATTATCAACATGTTTGGGCATTGGATAAAATTTTCAGAGGTTAAAAATATTTAAGTATTAACTTGCGGCGCCTGGTTTCGAATCTAATGTGAAATTTGAGTTTGTGCAGCTGTTTACCATACTGGGCATTGTGTGGTGGGAGTTGTTCATCGCAAAACTTGTGCTGCCAATGTTTAACAGTGAGTTAAGGACTGTAGTAGTAGGTAGGGGTAAGGAGGTATTGTTCGTCTTTGATTGAGATTGACCATGGTTTGGCTGAACCCTGTTATTGAACGCCATACTATCCATCTTATTGAGTTGAAACAGGTGGTTTGGGCCAGAGGGACTTGGACCGAGCTTGTGGTCATGCAGAGACACTGCTTGCTGGATCCCTTTTGATTTTGCTGCAGCCGCTGAGAGAAGAATAGGCGTCTGGTTCGGATTAGACAGAACACCGTGTCCGAAAACCGCCGGTAGAGAGGCCATCTTCTGACTCTCCTGCTTGATTCTGTTATGCGGGAACGACTTCACAGTAGCGGACGGGTTTAACTCGATGTTGGAGTTTTGGGGGGTCGGTCGTCGTAGCACGGTGGAGGTAGAAGGCTCGCACTCGGCTTCTGTGAACTTCCACGGCACCGAGTAGCTCGTCGTCGGCGCCGATATATGCTCAGGTGAGTCGGGTGATGACAACTCCTGCTGTTATTTGAAGGTTAATAAATAAACTCAAATTGAGAAACGTTCAGAATCGGATATACTTGTTTAAGCCTGGTATTTAAAAATGAATACAGACAAGGAAAAGTTATTTGATTTCAATGTATTTAATGCTCAGAATAGAAGCCCATCCAAACTATACCAGGGCCAAAAATCCATCAAACTTCAGTAAGAATTCACTCGCGTGTGGAAGCTCACATAAGTAACGCGAGTAAATTGTGAGTACGGGAATAAACGCCCCATGTGCATAATAAATACGGTCCCAATAATTACGATTTGTTTTTTATTTCCTATTTGCCAGTTGAATAGAAAACAGTCGCCGAAAACATTAACTGGTTCTTTATTTGCAAGAGTAATTTCACGGTGAGTGTAACTCGCATTACTCGTGCGGATTTTTGGCCCTTTTTTATGTGCAAGCATGTATAATAAAAACGGTTGAATAATGAGGATGCTATACTTGGTAAGGTTAATTGTCTTTATTACTCAAAAATCTGGTGTGGCATTAACATACTCTAGTCCACCACACTGACAAAAAGAAGCATTTCAAAAATATAATTTTACACTTTTACAGGGTATAACTTTTCCAAATGTGGTGATGCCTGGTCCATTTAACATAGCTATGGTTATAGAACTGTCCATCGTGTAAATATAAGAGAATAGATTCACATTTTTAACTCTGGAATTGAATAATATCAAAAGTAAAGTTAGGCCGAAACTCTTGCAGTGTGAGAATAAGTTAGTATTACAGTTGATTGATTGGATTCATTTTGGAATGCTTAGTGATTCCCAAAGTGTGGGCCAAATGAAGATTTACCCAGTCCGACCGGTTAGTCTGGTGGTTTAGTGCGACGCCTTTCAACTGAAAGGTTGCAGATTCAAAACTTGACGCTAGCTAGTCGGTTGTGTCCTTGGGCAAGGCAGCAGATTAATGGGTTCTATTAAATTGAAGAAACATGTGTATGATTTACAACATACTGCAATAGCTTCGGCAACCCGACGGTGAGCACGAGTGATCTGATGATTTCCCGTGACCCCCTTGGTTTTCCATTCACGGGAGTAAACATGAAAATACCCTATCCTACTCTGGATTGCTTTTATTTTTAGAAGTGAACTGAAAAATCCTGTGATTGTTATAGAAAGAATTTTTTTTCACCACAAGGCAGAATGCTAATTCTAGTTTACGTTGCCATTGCAGTTCATTTTCCAACAGAAATTATTCTACTTGACTCACCACATCATGCACTTGTTGTTCATGCATCGATATTCTCTTTTCCTTCTGCCGCCGGTTGCAGAACCACACCCGTACCACCTCCTTTTCCATATCGCATTCTTCAGCTATCGATTGTAGCTCTTCCGAAGACGGCTTTGGGTTCTGAAAGATTTATTCCGACCAGTTATTCTAGTGGTTTAGTTCAACACCTTCCAACCAAAAGGTTTCAGGTACGATACTGGTCGCTAGCTTGTTGGTTGTGTCCTTGGGCAAGGCACTTTACGGACATTGCCTGCGCCCAGCGGATTAATGGGTTCTACTAAATTGAAGGAATATGTGAATCATATACAACACACCGCAATAGCTCCGATAACCCGACAGTAGGCTCGAGGTAATCTGATTACCCGTGTGTTAACCCCCATGCATTTTTCACATTTTTTTGGAATCGTCTTGTATAACATGACAAATAAATTTTATAATCTAAACCTATGGTGCAAAATGAAAGTCATATATTGTGGTTCTGTTAAAAAGCCAGGTGGCCACAATAGAATTGTTTAAAAATCAATAAAAAGGAGAAAATTAGACTTCAATATTTTTATAGAAAATAATTTAGAATTATTTTTCAATTTTGATAAAAATGGTTAAATATTAAAATGTTTAAACCAAAAAATCAAGACTGGTAAATTAAATCTTTGCCAAGATAACCTGAAAAATCATTACAGTAAAGCGGCAGCTTCTTTATTTGCAGTAACACACACTAATAATAAACTCGTTGCAAAAACCAAAGCGACCAGGCACAAAAACAAGATAAAAAGGCAATGCGTAATGACATCACATATTATGTAAATTGGATGACGGGAGGTCGCTACAACAGCGTTGTTATTTTTAAGAATTAGGTTATGAAGTATATTTATTGCGTCCAAACCATTATAAATCGTCGATCCAACGTCGTGCGCTTCTTTGCGTCGATGCTTGTCCTTTTCTTTCGCTTTCTGCTCATTGTATGGGGGTCGAGGTTGGTTTGGGGGGGTATTACCACTGAGTGCCCTGTGGACATTTAAAAACATGTTATGAAATCTTTTTACCAGTACTCGTGAAAATCTAAAAGTAATTAAGCATTTTCTAGTTTAGAATGAGAAACTCATGGTAATTCTTTTAAAGGTATTAGTAAAAGGATACAAGTCATAAAGCATTTTCTGGTTTAGAATGGGAACTCATGATAAAAATACTAAAAGTCAACTAAGTCACTCTGAGCAGGGACTTTTGGGGGGTATTACTACTGAGTTGACCTGTGGACAGTTTACGACGCTAAATCTTTTTACCGGTACTAGTAGAAATGTACAAGTAATTAAGCATTTTCTGGTTTAGAATGGGAAACTCAATATTTCACCATGGAGGTAACAATAGATATCTTTATAATTATAACATGGATTTTGGGTAATCGTCATATTATCTAGTACATTAGGTTTATGGATTAATTGTTGTGTTTACTTCGTAATTGAAGAATTAGAATTTCAGTTTCTAGGTATTTTATTTTACATAGGTTCAAAACCTTTAATCCGGCTAATTGTGAATTCCTTTTTTAAATTAAAATCTAAATTAATGGAACAGACATGAAAGGTAAAATACATTATTGTTTTTGTCTAAAAAAAGTTGTATATTACGTATGAGAATGTCAGTAAATCTACACTTTTTGTGGTTGGCGTGGACATTAAACCCAATACCTGTTTAGACCTGTCCACCATTCTTAGCCACCAGGCCATGCGATCGTGGAGACATTAGATGTATAGTCAGATATAAATTCCCCAAACATCAAATGGTTGCCAAATAACAGAATGGTTTCTAACAGGCATGGACAACATACGGCCGTGGTCCGGGTCTGGCCTGTGAGCCAGGTCCGGTCCATGAACAGATTTTGAAAGGCCCGCAGACTATACCTAACCATACCCTGTAATTGAGATATTGAATTCTATTCATGTAATAATCCGGGCCACCAAGGACTTCATTTTCCCACATATGGCCCGCTTACTAGAGAAGTTGCAAGGAAGTTATTTATACAAGTGGCAAAGTGACATTAGTTTCCCATTTACAAGTCTTACAACGGTATCACACGATTATAACATGTTGTGACACACCCTAAACGGCTATACTAACTTTAATTGACACTATATTTAGCCATAAAGTAACTAAATTTGCACTGATAATGCTGTTATGCATAATGCAAAGAATGCCGAGGCTATCAATGATGTAAATATGTACAATATGCCCCTATCATTATGCACATATCAAAGTTCAAATATGCTACACACATAAGTTCGCTGCAATGCAAGGGTGAGATAACCTGAGAAGCCTTATTTTGCTATAATCCTGTTTACTCATACTATCTTATGGTCATATAATTCAGCCCACACACATGAGTGTTAACGGTTTAAACTCACCCAGGTTAAAGTTTGTATGAGTTGATATATTTGTGGTGTCTCTTTGGTAAAACTAATGTGGGTTGTATCGCTATGGGACCACCATACCACATTACACTATACCATCAGTTTTAAATACTTTCATCAACCATCATTTAGTCTGTTTAATTTTGGTCGGTTAATATGATAGGGCAACAATGTTTGTGTTATTGTGCATTATTCCTACTACTATTTTACAGGTATTTTTACATCAACTGACAGTGCCATAGGGTCGAAATATTCATATGCATATCTATGAACTATAATGCTACATTAGCTCATTTTTTCGCAATAATTTCATCAGAAACTTAATACACCATTTACAGCCCCAAACATTGAGAGAAAAATTGAGAACATGAACACCTTCAAAAAAGCCTCAACGAAAATTAGGCAACGAAAATTTTTAAAAAAACCTCAACTAAAGTAAAGCAGCCATAGTCGTTATATTGAAGGCGGCCATTATTGTTCTAATTAAAGGAAACATGCATCATGGGTTAACAGAGCCACAGGAAGCACCAATCACGCTACAAGGCTCGGTGTATGCAAATATTTGACTACGTTTTACTTCAACTGCGTAAATTATTCACACCAAGCAGCATTAATCTGGCGTGGCCACTATTTTGCTTGTTAGGTGTTTGTTTGGAAAATTATTGTAATAAAGAATATGCTAATGATACAAATGGGTATTATAAATATAAAAATATGCAGAACACTTAATTGCTTTTTATACCGAGTTAGGTGAGAATACCATATTATTTAAGGTTATGTATGCCCAAAACGGAGCAATTACTATACAATAATGAAATGTGTAAGCCGAATTTGGAATACTTTCTTACATTTACATTTGAAGTTTAAATTATAGTTTGAACCAATAGAATGAAATATTCCTTTCATAAATCAAAATTTAATGTTCATTGCTTGCCGGTTTGTTTAGTTTTAAATGTGAGATTTAAGAACGGTTAAATTAACGGCAGGGCTGTGTGATTTTAAATTTATTTTATGTCTGTCAGCAAATAGTTGGGAGTTTTAATAATGGCAGTAATGTGGGAGGTTTGCCTGTGCGGTATAGCGTTGGGTAAATACGCTGTGCGATCAAAAGTCGTTTGTGGCCTTAGACAAGGCAGTTGGCAGACCGGGTGGATCGATGTTTTGAACAAAAACTAAAGCAAAGTCACCAACACAAAACTAATGTGGGTAACCCAATGCTGGGTTACCAGAGCGTTATAGCGTGTAGTATTGTCCCAGCCACAGAGATAAACATATCCCATACAAAACAAGTTTAAGTTTAGAGCACATATTCACCATCTTTCGATTCGCGCAACACATTATTAGCGTCCATAAGCCATCTCTCCAACAGTGGTTTTAATTTGATCATGTTCTTGAAGCTGAAATGATAAATAATTAATGATTACATGTGTATTCAAACGGAAGAGCCAAGACAACTGTCGATTTAATAAGTTCAGGGCGGGAGGGAAATAAAACACACATAGACTATAAAGATGTGGTGATGATTCCCAATGAGCTCAGCTATGAGCTTAGAAGTAGTTAACATTCTAATTACATACCAACGGTTTTATATTTTTAAGGAATAGAAAAACACATACACGCTGTAAAAGATGTGGTGGTGCTTCTTAACATTAAAGATAAAATAGCCAATATGCTGAAAACCAATAGATATGATCATGACATTTTAAAATGAACCTTGACAACAGAGATGACTGCTTTGATCATAATCACACCTCAGTGATACCAGCACCAGCAGTAAATGTTTTTTGCATTTTCCTCATACACCTTCCTATCCTATTGCAACAAAAAAAAGCACAAACCTCAAATTTAATGCCTCGAATCTAGATATGGTTGTCTGGCTGAAATCATTCCCATAAAGGCATCCCATCGCTTGGCCCACATCCCCCTGTGTGAAACCCATCTTGATTCGGCGTTGTTTAAACTCCTTGGCGAAGATTTCAAGTTGCTCCAACTGTTTGGCCTCATCCTGCAAACAAGATAGGCTATTAAACATTTTACGATCCTTTTTATTTTACAGTGCGGTTTTCTGAGACCTTATCTTGCCAACAGAAAGAATTTAGTAAATTACATGACAATTAATGTTTCTTTTTCACTTTTATGTGTGTTA
The DNA here is from genome assembly GCA_000149265.1 of Ciona savignyi. Lineage (NCBI taxonomy): Eukaryota > Metazoa > Chordata > Ascidiacea > Phlebobranchia > Cionidae > Ciona > Ciona savignyi. The sequence goes on from CH003290.1 coordinate 20,609, forward strand.
AGATTAAATGTATTAATGTGTGGGTGATTCTGTAGTGTTACTTGTAATAGTGTGTTGTTCCTAATACCATTTTACAGAAAGAAATCAGTAAATTGCATCACAATTAATTCTTCTTTTACTTTACAAGTGTAAAGATTAGATCTGTTCTTGTTTTGGTGTTTATGTTACTTGTTATAGTGTGTTGTTCAACTACTATTTTACAGAAAGAAATCCGTAATCAGTCAATGCTTCTATATTACTTTCACGTGTGTAAAGCTTAGTCTTAATCTAGCAATGATTAACCGTTCAATTTAGTTTTATTAAAGTACATACATTACACAGGAAGCCATTCAGAAAATTTCAACAAAAATAACACTGCCAATCCGACAGTAAGTTTGTGCTTAGAATAGCCTATACCACATCATTCACCTTATGGTTCTTAGAAATACACATTGTATTTCTTTGTATCCTTGTAACATAAGTACTTTATTATAATGACTGAAGGCAGGCATACAACACACAAAAATGGTGGTATCATTTTATCAGGTCCAAATGTTTACTCACTGAGTAGGCAAAAACACAGGTTGCTTTAATAGCTACTAAGCAATACCAATAACCTAAAACACACATTGCTTCCTAATTTTTACATGCATAAATTTATGTACACTAAGTTCGATATGGTAAAAAGAGCAAGGACCACAATTTGTGTGTTTTTTACAAGCTTAACTTGGTAAATAGGAGGGCCCATGTGCAATAAGTATTTTCACATAACAGAATGCTGAAAAGTGGTGGTAGGACAACTGTTAAGTGTAATTATTTAAATGTATTAAAGAAGAATGCTTCTATATAATAAGGAAGAATACTCCTATGGAAGAATGCTGCTATATAATCTCACCGACCTTATCATAACCATGGGTTCTGTGCATCATATCTAAGTCGTTAATATCTTCAGGTGAATGCTGCTGAAGTAAGATGTTTTATTGTACAAATTTCAGGTGACCAATTTACATTGGGCATTAAGTTACTCATACAATAGGATGACAATAGAAATTGGTCAGGCTGAATAGGCTGTATACACTTCGAAAAACTCCCTATAACAATAAACTGGTGGAAAAGCAAAGTATTTGATTTCAAGGTTTTAACATTCATGCTGTAAGATTTAACAATCTTAACATATAATTATATATATGGAAAACAAGAATTTTTCTGTAACCGTAGTTAGTTTACCCATATATTGCTAAATAGGCTGTATGTATAAAGTTTGAAAAACACCCCACAAAAATAGACTAGAAAAAAAGCATAGGATTTAATTTCAAAGTTTAACCATTCACTTTATGTGATTTAACAATCTTGACATAAATATATATGAAAAAAACACTAAATACCCTTTAAAAGCTTACCCAGTTACTGGTAGAGTGCTACTAAATTCATGGGCATAGCACTTACCAAGTATGCCCCTTCACTATCGTTGTCAACTGAATGCAGATCATCTACTGGCACCGCTTGATGATTGTTGTCTTGATTGTATGGATGTTCAAAAGGATTTGGAGCACACGGTCGTATTAAGAGGTTTTGGCCTGGATTGTAAGAAAAAAAAAGATGTAAATTTACAGGCTTCGTTGCAGTTTATACTATACGTCAATTTATTAGTTTTATTTCTAGTACAAAAACAAGAGCTTTTTAAATTCAATAGGATACACTAATTAGAATACCAGAGCAGCACATAAAGCCATACTTTGCCGTTCCAGAAGCTTGTGTTTTATATGGCCATTTAATTGTTTTAATTTCTAGTACAAAAATGTACAGTAAATTAGCTTTTAAGATTATGCTCATTTTAAGACTGAAAACAGACATAGCTAACTAACAATAAAAAACATTTTTAGTTGCATATTTTAACTATAAAATATATTAAAAATATATTTAAATATAAAAAATATATTAAATGAAATATATTAAATAATTCTCTCACTTACCGGTATTAGGATAACCATAATAGTCAAAAATGCAAGGTCCAGACATTTTGCTTAATTGTAAACTTAATATCAAGCTACGAATGGATTACTCGCATATACAAAGAAAAACTTATCAAACTAACGTATACAAACAACCTACTGTAATACAGTACAGTGAATTGTATATTAAATACAAAACACGCATAACAGCCACTTATAAGCATAATCTCGGTGCATGAACTGTCTGGCATGATAGGAGCAACAAAGGCGCTCCGGGCATGCGTAGAGCAATATGCAAATAACTAGCGAGAATAAGCACTAGAATAAAGATCAATTGGATAAGCTGGCTATTATGAACCACAGATAGCCATAATCAGCTTAGGTTGGAAATAGAAATAGACGCTCGATAATAACAATAATCAGTAAAAGCCTTCAGGGGAAGTTGGCTTAAATTACTCCACACAATGCGTTATAATGGTCCACGCCATAACGTGTATGCAAATAAATTCCTAATCTCATCTTAGAGTCAACAGTTCATGAGAAAAGGTATTTGGTATTTTAACGCCTCGGCTTGTAGGCCCGCCACCCAAAGTATTTTAGTCACCGATTGAAAATTTTATAAATACCGCATGGAGAAATTATCATTCTATTAAAAATAGTGTATGAGCAAAAATAAATAAAAACATAGCCTAATGTACTGATTTGGTATCCTTATTTTAAATCAAGATAAGACACAAATGGAATATTGTCTATTAATGATAGCTGTATATATAGCTGTATATTGCTTAAACATATACCTATTTTCATGCTTCAACCAAAAGCAATTTTTTTAGTTACCAGAACGTACATAATTACCTCAGAAATAAAGTATACATCAAACCGTTAAGCGTAGAAAGAAACAAAACTTACCTGAGCTATGCTGTTCTACTATGCTCTGTGGAATGAAGATCGAAATAGCTTGTTTCTTTCCATCCAACCCGTTTGCCTTGTCCGGTTTCTTTGACGTCTGTTGAACAAAACACACAAAATTAAATCCCAAAGACCGTTTTTGATTTTGGCGCAAATTTTAAATGGAGTTTCGATTCGTTACCGCCACACTATCGAAACCTATAGAAAGAGCATAAAGTTACTGATTGCTGCAGTTGCAAAGGCATATCTTCTTACTGTATCCACTACTAACCAATATAAACTTTACTAGTACTCTGTAATCAGGAAACTTAAATGCTCATTAGACTTTCTCACATGCTTGTATGCAAATTAGCCACCAATTTTATATATGCAAATGAACCTTGCACCTACTTTACCTCAAAATGTCGCATATTATGACTGTACCTGAATGAGAATAGTACATACCCATAGTCCGTACCAAAAAAACTAATTGAAAAACCTAAAAATTCTAAACCATAGTTCACCAGACGAGAGCTGAAACTATATTTTATAACAAAAACTGGTTGCATTGCTCAAATATCCTAAATGGAAAAGTTATTAATAACCAGTTCAACCTTTTCACTTAAAGCACGGGATAAAGTTTGTACAATAAAATAAAACTTAACTCATTCCGAGCTAGCGGCTACCGCTCTACAGCCTATCTAACCTATTAAATAACGACACTTATCAACCAGAGATCTACCACGGAATTAGTCTAGTAAATGAATTGCTTGTACGTACGTGGAAAAGAGCGGTAAAATTTGAATATAAATTGTTGGGAGACTTGCTTACACGCAAATAAAACAAGGCAACATAACTACTATTAAAATTGTAAAAAGTGTCAACAAATATCACATACCGAGTATTTTATGTGGGATTTAAATTGAAAATTTATGCCTACCGGCAAATTTTGTTAAATAACAGATTAATTATATAGAAACTTTGAAGTTTTTTCCAACCAGAATATAAACATGCTGTTTATGTTATTAAATAATATTGTTAAGGCATAGAATTTTTAAAGCGGTACCGGTATGGTATTAGGGAATTCCCGACAACTTTGTTTCCTGTAATGTTAATTTGAAATAGAGCATAGGCCTACCATTTATTTTATTAGAGTTCAAATAAAGTCATTTTTATCTCAATTGACTCATATATATATATTGGTCCTGTGGTGTAAAGCGGATAGTCATACTAAGGTTTCACTGCACTTTAACCACTACTATGCCCACTTTATGTACACTGTTTCGATTAAGTTATTTTAATTGGATCAAACTAAATCAGTATCATAGCTCAATCGCGGTAACACAACTGTGCACATTAGCCCCTTACGCATTTTTCCTATACTTATTAAAACATACACATAAATGTACTGTTCAGCAAGAGGTTAAAATGTTTAAACATTGTTGTATCGGTAATCAGTACCAGTACTATGAGTTGATTAAGTTAATTTTTACCATCTGGTACATTGATTGATTGATGACCAAAGAAAGAATTCATACAGTCGGCCGAGTATTTATAAGTATCATGCCAATACTACAATACCAGGACAATCTGTTTAACATAGTTGGGAAACTGTTACGACTCTAACCTGATTTTTAGCGTCGAAAAAAGTTACTTACCAAATCTTCTGGTACATCATTTGGAATGTTATCTGTCAAACTGTTCGCAGATTTTGACAGGTTAATAGCTGCATCTGCATTGTGATATGCTGTGGAAATTTCTGAAAAAAAATCTATTATTAGGACCGTTACTGTGGTAATAATGCATTAAGGCACATAAATTAAGGCTATACCATATTTAAAAAATATGATTATCATCTAAAATAAAATATCATGCATTTTTCCTTAAATTATTTTGTAAAAATTTAAAAATAAATATATTTAAAAAAGTTTAAATTACCTCTTGGCATTGTTGTAGTGCTGATAATCTATAATTTCATGTATACAGTCTTGTTTTTAAAATCCAACAAAAATCGTACAAAACTTTAAGTAAAAGTAAGAAGTCTATTACCGGTATATACATAAATTTTTAACCCTAATTACCTCATTATGACATACGGATATCTGCAGATCAAAGTAATTAGGTTGGTAGCTTCAGAACTCGTATTTTATAGTCAAATAAATTAAATATATATATTATGTATGTATGTTTCAATAACATAGGAAACTCAAAACCTTGGAAATGTATCGATTTGTGCACAATCAAATCTCACGATGAACTCGCATAATGTCGCACAACATTCTGACCAATAGGCAAATTATGAATGATTAACCACGGTAAAATTCCAACGGGGCAATTTTGAAAAGCAAGTGTAGTTTTGTATATAACGTTCAGTTTATTTTTTTCTTGTGCAAGGACGGGCAAGGTATCGATTACTTTTACTATGAATTAAAGTTAAAGTACTCACAGCACGGTAGCTTGCAATATTACAAGAATTTACATAAAGTGGATATGCAAATAGCGCATTCAACGGAAGCGCTTACGCAGAAATACGTCATTTTATAAAACAAACTTGGCTGTTTTTATAAACTTCGAAAACTTAAGTCTATTAACTTTACAACATCACTGTTTAGAAAACACAATACAGTACTTTACCACAATTCGTAATTTTATTATTTTAATCTTCGAAAAAGACGTTTACCTATCCGTATAACGACATTACCAGTAACAAGTAAACGGTGTGTGACGAAAAAATTACGCAAGGTGGCGTTCCGGTGCCAGTCAGTACATGGATTAACTTACCGGTACCTGGTTATAATTATTAACGGCAAAAATGGAAATTTTAGTTTCTTAAGCAGTCCCGTTTAAAAAAATTATATTTTATTATCTTACAGGTAAAAGCTCCTCAACTGTCCTTTACTTTTAGCGTCCCAATTTCACAAAATGGATGACGAGGCTGAAACCTACAGGTTGTGGAGAATCCGGAAAACTGTTATGCAGCTGTGCCACGATCGCGGCTATCTTGTCACACAGCACGAACTTGATCAATCTTTGGAAGAATTTAAAGAAGAGTTCGGTGATAAGCCAAGCGAACGAAGGCCAGGAAGACAAGATTTAACAGTTTTGGTCGCTCACAACGATGATCCTACGGACCAAATGTTTGTATTTTTTCCAGAAGAGCCAAAAGTTGGTGTGAAGACCATTAAAACGTACTGCCAGAGAATGCAAGAGGAAAATATCCAACGTGCTGTTATTGTTGTGCAACAAAGCATGACACCTTCTGCGAAGCAATCCCTCTTTGACATGGCCCCGAAATATATATTGGAACAATTTTTGGAGCAAGAACTCTTAATAAATATAACAGAACACGAGCTTGTCCCAGAGCATGTGGTACTCACCCCGGAAGAAAAGTCCGAACTTTTAACGAGATACAAGCTAAAGGACCATCAGCTGCCGAGGATCCAGGCAGGTGACCCGGTGGCACGGTATTTTGGACTCAAACGTGGACAAGTGGTTAAAATTGTTCGTCCTAGTGAAACTGCTGGGCGGTATGTTACTTACAGACTAGTGCAGTGAATTGGTCAACTTATTGCAAATCTTACTGTTTTAAATTACAATTTTTGTGTAATTGCAACATTGCGTAAAATGACAGTTTAAATTGATTACTGCAAATCCTATTGTTTTTAAATTACAATTTTTGTGTAAATTACAACATTGTGTAAAATAACAGGTAAAATTGATTTTTTATTTTTGCCCGTCACGGTAATTGATGCTACTACTGCCATTTCTCTGATTGGTATACTTTGTGGAATTGTATATCTTCAAAACCAGTTTGTAACATTGCACGGTTTAAATTGAATTTTTTACTGCAACGCTTATTGATTCTACTGCTGCCATTACTGTGGATGTTCTCTTTGGAATTGTATTCTTGGAATTGTATAGTTTAACATCTGCCAAAACAACCACTTTTAGATTGACATTAGGAGTTTATGTTGTAGAAACTGGTATTCAAGAAACATCTTTAACTGATCAATATGATGGTAAGACTGTATTTTGGTCATGCTTTTAATGATTTACTGATAATTAGATCTTTTACAAGGAACATGAGCTAGGTATATATTTTTTTAATATAGATTTAAATTATAAAATGGGCAAAGCGGGAAAACTGTAAGTGAGTTGTTTAGATCTTAATCTAGTGGATTTAAAGTAAAATAACAAACAATTTCTTTAATGACTTGCATTGTATTGACTAGTACTGTTACATTTGCGCAGCTTGTTAGCTTATCATAACATGTCAGACCATCATTTATAAAAGTTAGGATCGAAAAAAAAACGGTAGCTGGTTGGTTATGTCCTTGGGTGAGGCACTTTACAGAAATTGTTACCCACTTACAAAATTATAGTCATCTCCACAATGTACATACACTGCAATAGTTCTAGTAACCAGATTGCAAAAGAGATAATCCCAGTATTAACCAATAATAATAAGTACTAAACCCTATCATTTAATATTATATCAACAATAATTTTTCAATCCTGTGTTCAGTAGAATCCAACCAAGTTAACAATGTACATTCTAGGATGGTATGGACGACAGCCCTGACCTGTTGGCAGATGATGCCGACAGAAAAGGACAACGCTCTGTCAGTGTTGACCTAACCGATAATTCACTCCTTGTTGATATATCCGATGCATTAAGCGAAAAGGACAAAGTGAAGTTCACGGTGCACACTAAGGTAAAAATGCATGTTTTTCTTGGAATGTGCATTTTTTTCTGTGGAATTGTAAGCAAACAAAAATAGAATTAAAGCAATAATCTGAAGTGTAAACAACACAAGAGTGTATAATCCTTTAAGGTAGTTTCTTTATTTCTTAACCTGGCCTAGTTCAGTACCATAGTGTTCACTTAACCAGGGTTTTCAAAACTGGCGGTCGATGAACTTAAGTGGCAAAGAGTACATTAAGTTTACACAAACTACCAATATATCTATATATTTTAACCTGTTTAAGGTTTTTTGGATAGCCCTGCTCTACACATAGATTTTAGATTATAAATATTAGCATTTTTTCTGATTAATTAAAATCAAATGATTTGATAATGGTACAAGTTGGTTAATACCTACAGATAAATAACAAATTGGTTAATAACTACAGATTGATAACAAATTGGTTACTAACTACAGATTAATAACAAATTGGTCAATAACTAAAGATTGATAACAAATTGGTTAATACAGATTGATAACAAATTGGTTAATACAGATTATTAACAAATTGGTTAATATAGATTAATAACAAATTGGTTAATATAGATTGATAACAATATGGTTAATATAGATCAGGGGTGGCCAACCAGTCCGAGACTAAGAGCCAAATTTCTTACTGTATTACCACAAAGAGCCATATCATACACACAATGACAGAAATTCTTTTATTGTTATGAATGTTACTTAGTTCACGGCATCTTTCATGGCATACAGCAAACAACATCAAGAAATAGATTAAAAGATAGGAAGGGGATTGCATTTCTTACATAGCCTACTTGGTACATTTTCGGGACATAGCCTTCATGTAGAAGAAATAGGGCCTGCGGAAAAGAGCCGCATGAAACTGAGCAAAGAGCCGCATGCGGCTTGCCAGCCGCGGGTTGGCCAGCCCTGATATAGATCGATAACAAATGGGTTAATACAGATTAATAACAAATTGGTTAATAACTAAAGATTGACAACAAATTGGTTAATAACTACAGATTAATAACAAATTGATTATTAACTACTACTATGTTTCATTATAAGTTGTAGTCGTAATTTTGTCGTCGCAAATCTTCACAGACGACAATGAAGGAGTTCAAAGGGAATGAATTCTCGGTGGTTCGGCAGCATGAAGAGTTTGTTTGGCTGCACGACTCTTATGTTGATGATGAACGATACGCTGGATTGCTGGTAAATCATTGATTTTGCTAGTGCTTTGTAGATCCATGTGGCTAGTATGGTTTTCTCCTGCGTGGGGAGAGATACACATACATGTTATGGGCATCATCAGAGATGTGTGGTATTGGTATTATCAGAGATATGCTAGATGTATTTAAAATTGCCTTCAGGGTGTCTGGATGTTTATCCCTTAAAATAATTACACTTTACACAGTTAACCCTAACATTTACCTACCCTGCTTAGCTACCCCCAAGCATTTACATCCCTGGTTAGTTTGCCAATTATGCTGTATTTTTGGTATCTTTTTAAAATAACAATGCTGTATTTTTTCTGCCATGTCCCAGAGAAAAATTATACAAACAACAGTAATATATATATTTATAATTTTTCAAACAAAAGTAATGTATGTAAAATATATTTATATACTCTAGCAAACCTATAGTGTTTGTCACAGCAAATTAATACCATATGCATTGAGCAGTCCATAGTAGCACAGTATTGCAAGCAGTGTCATATCTCATATGCATTACAAATGGCAGTAATGGTTGTTAAACACCCAAGTATTCTCCATCATAGTTGCAGTCAGTAGCCAATATGTTGTTTAATTTTTGAAGTATGGTACATTATTCATAACTATATTGCTATTAATAAGTAAAACGCTGATAAAAACTGCAAAAACAAGGTGTTCTTTCTTCTTTATATAAATTTGGCTTAGCTGTTACACTATGATCAATTCAAAACCAAATTAACTACCATCGTTTTTTTTTGCTCAGTGCATTGCATTGTAAAATCATTATTACTGATTTTGCTTAGAAGATATTCCATTTTTTGACGCCAATTATGTTTAGTGTCTTTGTTTAACATCAGTAGTTTGACACATTTGTAAACAAACCATACTGATGCATTGAATTAAATTAATTAACAACTTAAACCAGTTAAGGTTTTAAGTTATGATGTTAGATTGTTAGTAATATGATACTGCTTTAATGGTAGCCTCTTTATGAACATTGAACATCATACCTTTAAATTACTTCCTGTTTTATATTGATTATATGCACTACAGCTCAAGTCATCATAAATGAAATATTTATTGCATAAATGTTATTCTACATATCTACATTCATTAATGTTTTACTGAAATATCGAACAGGTATCTAAGTCAATAATTACAGGCACTAAGAATTATCATAAAAATTAGGCTAAAAATTACATCATGTAATATATATTTTTGTGTTAGTGTAAAGCAAACCTAAACAAAGAATTAGTCGATTTCAGGAAATTTATTTCTTGTAAAATTACACGGCCCATAAATTGTTGCTTATCTAGTGGTCCATTCGTACCAGTTATTTTATTTTAAAAGCGATATCAAAAATTGTTTTTTTAAAGTGTAAGGTGTAACTATATATATTTTTCGGTTAGTGTAATTAAACTACACATATTGGTTAAATTGGTTATACTACACATATGTTCATTATGTTGTAATGATAGGCCTACGTCAAATGAAAAAGGCAAATTCGTCAACTTTTTTTTTCCAGTTTTTTCCATTTTTATTATCAGTTTCGTAAATGGCAATGATCAATGCATTTAATATTGTTATCCATCATAACCTAATCCTTTATGGAATTGTAAGGTAATATCATAAAAAAAACTTAAAATCAAATCATACTATACATGATACAATATAGTTAAATACCAGTACTTAGGTAAGGGAGTATCAATCCAAAACGGCTTAACACAACTCAATGCGTACTTAGCAAAAGCCAGTATTGACTTTATGTTTTTTTACATTCATCCATTATTATTCACTTTCTGTTTGAATAAAAATACATGTTTTAAGTGAAACTGTTATTCAGAATGTAAAAACTACAATTTGTGCTGCAAATTGGTGTTTTCCAGTAATTATTACCTTTAGATTAGTAATGTTTTATCATTCATAATAATACTTTTATAATAGTGGCCTATGCTTCATTTCATCCCACTAACATTGTTGTATATAAACCAGTATAGCTTTGTTTATAATTATGTATTTTTAACAATTAAACCACTAGAATTAGGCAACAAAGGTAACTTACCATTTAAAAGTCCCCCACCAGATAGGGTCATTCCACTTCCTGAAGCCCTACTAGTATTTCTGTAAAAAATATTAGATCTTTAAATCTTTTTTTGCTGCTTTGGCCATTCTGTTAAGTTCTTCTTATTGCCCTAGACTTTGCCTTGATATTTTCTGTAATTGTCAACATTGTTGAAAAGTATATTGTCAACATTGTTGAAAACACTTTAAGTGACATTTTTCCAATATTTTTTTTCTCCAAGTAGAACTGCTTTCATGCTATGATCTTTCTTCAGCATTGCATACCAGCAGAGATGTAAGGCAATGTAGTTAAAAATTTTTATCGCAGTGTTCGGGGTAACTGAAAGGAGAGAAAGCGACAAGTAGGGAAACTGCACACTAAAATGCAAAATATGGCATTAGAATTAATTTTAAACATGGGGTTGGAGTTAAGGTTAGTTCTGGGCTTGAGATTAGTGTTTAAGGCAGGGTTAAAATTGGTTTGAATAGTTTTTAAAGCAGTTTCCCTCCTTTTAGTGTTGCCCCAGTGTTCTATTTTCCTGCTATATTAAATTCAATTTTCCTCCTTAAACTGTGTAATCAATTCTTTAGATCCCACCCTCTATGACATGCACGCCATGACATGCACCCAGATAGTGACGTCATCATAAAAAAAAATTTCAGAAATTTTGGAAATTTTATTTCGAACAACCCTAGTGTTTAACATTTTGCCCTAGATATAACATGCGAAGCGCTAAAGCACTACAAAGCACACACGGTCCCGCAAACTGCGCAAAAAGAATCTCGTTTCTAAAGGGTTAATTCTTTAGATTCCACCCTCCCCAATGAGGCCAGATTTCGAGGCATCCAGAGAGAAACTTGCGAAGCTGAGTGAAGGGGAGGGTTCAATGACCAAGGAGGAATTCTCGAGAATGAAGCAGGAACTTGAAGCGTAAGTCCAAAGGAAAAACATACACCAGAAAAACAACAACATATTTTGCCCTACGATTAGTAGATACTGATGACGGATTTAGGAGAAAAATTTTTTTTTATATAATATATATATATATAAATATAAACACCTATAACATCTACATTTTATATACTTGCATTGCAAAGACTGAGACACAGACTTTCAAAACAAAATTATGCTCTTTTATATAAACACATCTAGGAAAGGATAAGATATTCATGTTTATGAATTATGAATATAAACATGAATGTGAATGGGAAACCATGGGGGTTAATACACGGGCAATTGTCAGATCACCTCGCGCCCACCGTCGGGTTACTAGCTATTGCAGTGTGTTGTATAATTGAGAAATTCCTTTAATTTGGTAGAACCCATTAATCCGCTGGGTTCAGGCAATATCCGTTAAGTGCCTTGCCCAAGGACACAACCGACTAGCTAGCGACCAGTTTCGAATCTGCAACCTCTCGGCTGAAAGGACTGCCAAGCTAGTTGTGCACTTGTATACATAAAGCTGAGATCGGTGGTAATATGATACATACTGCTTGTAAACAACCCGATTACTAAACCAATAGTTTGTAACATCCTAGTTACATATTCCTTTACATTTCATTTAATTGTAAACGACTATAATAAATAAGCTGGAATCCTGGAGTTATTATTATGTTTGCTTGCAATATAGTTTAGATTATTGATTTATGCTTCAAAGCAAAGTTACCAACCCTTTTTAAGTTTTTTGCTTTTTATTTTTTTATTTTTGCCCATTTTTTTTAACCACCGACTAGTTAGGAACTGATTAATTTTTACTTTTCTTAAATATTTTTGTAATAAAAAATAAAGAATGTGTTTTAAATAGAAATAAAACTGAAATTTTAATCAACAGAGAATACCTTGCCATCTTCAAAAAGACTGTAGCTATGCATGAAATATTCCTATGTCGACTTGCTTCTCACCCAACTCTTAAAAACAGCCACAATTTTCGAGTTTTTC